>JAWLRI010000516.1:249007-332920 GCA_034781795.1 Crypturellus tataupa
CACTCTGTGCCTTCATCCAGGTCATTGATGAACAAGTTGAACAGGACTGGACCAAGGACTGACCCCTGGGGGACACCACTCAACACAGGCCTCCCAGATAAAGACTTGGTCACCAACTTTTATTAGGTCTCTTTCCTATTATGCAATATCTTATTATACAAAACCATTCTTAAAATAGTAGGTTTGAAAGCTTAGCTCTCCATCACATCTGCAAGCTTACTAAAGTCGTGTGCATGAAGACACTTATAAATGAGTAGAATACATTCTTTTTTGTGTGTGTTGAGGGTGAAATAGCATGTCAATTGCATTTACCTCCTTCACGGTTCGTGGAATGGCCATGCAAGACCTGCAATATGTGTCCTTGAGATCTTTGAGAGAATAAGAGACTGTTCTGTGGTCTGCCTCGGTGTGTGCTTTCTCTGCAGAGCTGGAAGGGGAAAACAAAACTACGGCTCTGGCTCCTCTTCATTCTGCTCTGCAGAGGAAACCTGCAGGGTCAGTAGTTACATAACTCTCACAAAAATATTTTGGATTTAAACTACTGTGAATGAGGGAATGATTTACTTCTTGTACTGGAGAAACAAAACCAATAACAAACAGCAGGAAGTAACCAAAGGATTGAGAAATCTTTATTAAGACATAAATGTTCATGTATGAGGTATATACATTAAGACGATGTAGCACCGGGAGCAGAGAATGGCATTTTTCATGACCTATCTGATATAAAATGATGCTTTCAAGAAATTGTAATCTAAAAAAAACACATTAATTTATATGATATCTGTATGGTGAAAAACTTTGTTGTGAATGAAAATGAATTATTATTTTGGCTATTCAGTGTTGTTTTTTGCTGAAATTGTTAAATACTGCTTTTTGTTAAATGTTATTCTAAATTTAAACATCTTTGTAAGTATCTTGTGTGGACTATCTTATAAGAATGATATGATTTAAGTTTGCCTGTAAAAACTCCACTTAAAATGAATCTCCATATGACAGGTAATTGGCTGTGCGCCTGTTTTTTGTTATTGATTTAACTTTATGCCAATGTACACAGGTGTGTTGGCGGGTTATTCAAGCTTCCAAGGCACCCACATTTGGCAGGACAATAAATTGTTGCATAATAAGATTATTTTCCCCCTTCAGTCTTGAATCTTTTCAAAAGTTGTATCTTAAACCTTTGTAGGTATGTACGTGGGTGAGAGAGAAATACCCGACAATGTTACCATGAGGCATCTTTCAATTTATTGTTTGAGGTGCTCAAGGAAACAGCAACACATAGATAAGATACCTGCAAATATATGTCTGCCAGCAGAAGAGAAAAATGAAAATCTTTATACTTTATACAGATTAGGTTCTTTCTTAGGTTTTTTTTTTCGTGCTATAAAAAATCTGCATTGTTGGACTAAAGTGGGTGTTTTAGAAAGAAATACATCACTGAAAACATCAGCTGTTCGCTGTGCTTTAAGTGTAGATGGCAGAGGTGATTTGCCCTTGTGCACAGAGATCTGCCTCACAGACGTCCAACTAAGGCCTCATTTGAATACCTTGAGCAAAATTCTGGCTCTGTTGCAGTCAATGGGAATTTTGCCAGTATCTTCAGTAGGGCCTCATTTACTTCTCAAGTAATAAAATATGTGGCAGGGTATGTTGAGGAACACACCAGCTAATAATAAGAAAATGAGGAACGCCACATCAGGTTGTAAGTAACACAAATAATCAAGAAAACAATGACCTTGGAGGAAGAGGGGGAAGCATTGCTGTGGGAATGCTTTATAGAGAGAGATGGGAGGAGATTTCACAAAAGGACATGGAAGCTTGTTCCAAGCATAGGAGGTAGCATGATTGAACGTGTAAAATCAAGAACAGGAGAAAGCACTTCTACTTTCACAAGCACGAGGAAATGAATGAAGAATGAAAAGCACTGTATCCAAAATTTGGAAGGCTCTGACTTCTGGGAAAAGCTTTATGATGGTTCTTCTTTCACCCAGATGTTTCTCTTGGGCTTAGTTCAAAAGTAAGAAGGATTTTTTTAGCCCCCTCCTAGTTCCACAGTTTCCCACCAATTTGTGTTTCATAATAAAGTATAGTTAGCTATCCCCTCACAAGGAAAAGGTCTTGGCTGAGAAAGCCAGGCCAACTGAGGATAGGCTTGAAATGTTTTTTTCTTTTCTTTTTTTTTTTTTTTTCTAAATGATTCAGAGTGGCTGCATTGCACCTAAATGAACAATCTCTCTCCTGGGCCAAGGACTGATTTTGTTGCCCTATCTCTACATTTCACGAGAGCCAGGATATCCCCAGCAAGTTAATATAGTGGTAAAATCCCAGTGATGGCTTTCAAGATATCTTGGCGTCATCTGTGGGCAACCATGAGGCAGCACACAGAGATCCCAAAGGGCAACCCCTTCTCCAGAGCCGGCTCTAGTTCAGTGGAATTATATTAGATAACAGTGGTAAATGCAGACATGGGATCTGTAATATGTGCACTGTTGCAGGTCTATTACGTTTCATAATGCTAAAGCTATCCTAGGAACTTCTTAAGGAGGAAAATTCTTGACAAAAGCTGCAGTCACTCCAAGGAAACAGTTGTAGACTGTTCTGTCAGGTTCTGCTGTGAGATGCCTTAGGATAGAAATCATTGACACCATGAACAAGCCATTTAGATCAGTAATATAAAAGCAGATGATGCACATTCACTAAAAATCCTTATGAAATATTTATCAAAAGCTCCTTGTTCTGGATGACTACTAGACACTACCTGAAAATTAAACAACTCTGTTGCTTTTCTCTTTACATACCCGAAGAAGTTATTCAATGGTATATGGTGATGGATTAAAACATATCAAATTAAAAGCTTGTCAGCATTAAGATTTGTTTTAGTTTAGAGAAGTACACAAGCTAATCAGGAATAACCCCTTTTTTTCTTTGCAACTGTTTACATCTGAAAAAATATTGATTCGGAAAAAGGAGATGTCGCATGCGTATGTGTGCAAAAGATGGGGAGAGGTTGCAAAGGGCTATAGAATAAAATTAAAGTCAGGCCACTATTTTCAGATGATTTGTTAACCCTGGAAAATAAGGCTGGGAAAAGCTGTTTGACACACAGAAAACCCTCCCAGGTGCTGTTCCTACAGTATGGAAGCAGGTACTGCCATGTGTGCCCCCTCCCCTTTCCCCATGCTCTGTAAAAGAAGTAAAACAAAACTCATTTCCTTCAATGTGCACGGGAGAATGTTTGGCATCTGCTGCTACTGAGCAGCATTCTTGCAGTGTTTCGCTATCTATCAAATGGCACGCTCGTCCTATGCCAAAAAAAATACTTGTTCCCAATACTAATCATGCTTCCTGACTACCCTCTAGTGTATATTCTTCCAGGGCTGCTATCCATCCATACAACCATTTGAAATATATTAAAATGATTATGATGAAATCTTTCACTTACTGTGCTGGCGACAGCTGGGATGAGCTCCAGAGCTGATGCGCACTGTTTCCAGGGAGAAGGGGGTGTCTCTTGTCTCTCTTTATTGAATTCCTCCATCTAAATGCAAGGACATCGCGGTGAGGGCTCTGCAAGGAGCCACAGCCAGGCCTCTGGTTTGGAGGAAAGGCGCAAGCTGTTGGAGGAATGAAAAATAAAGGGATGAAAAAATAGCAGTTGGTAGACAGATCCCAGAGCATCCAGTGAATGTATGTTTTCATAAAAATGTTTTCATTAAAAAAGGGAAAGGTCATTGTAAAATCCACCTGAAAAGCAGTAGCTGGGAACTCAATGAGAAGGGTTTTCTTCCCTACTGTCTGTCCAGTGAGACACAGTCCTCCATCACTTCCACGAGATGATACAGTTATGGGATGCAACCTCACATGCTTCTGTCTGTCAGGTAACTCCTGACATTAAACGGAGCCTTTTCAGCCTTTGAGTTTCTGGAAGTAAGAGCAAGTAATTGCCTTGGATTTGACAGGAAGAAAATTGCTTTTTTTCTTGTCAACTTATTGCCATCTCTATCTGAAAATGAAATAGTCCAAGAGCTGAATTTCTTTCAGGAAAGGTTAAAGGTTTTTTTTCAAATTTGGGATCCTTCCTACCAACAGGCTAAATGCGAATATAGTTACCTGTGCCCTGGCACATTCCTGTAAAACGCGGATGCTGAGAAGTAATCAGGGAGCAGCTAGAGCATCTCTATGTATTGCTGTCATGTGCTTTGCAGGCCACAGCTAAACCACCATCATTATGGCAAATTCTTCAGATGTTTGTACAGACATGAGGGTGGGATTCGCGTCATTTATCTTTCAACATCTACAAAGTAGATGTCTACAGCTGTGCTAATCACTCTAGGCTCCCTTTGCAGTTAAGGGAGAGAAATAAGTGCTTTTAGGGTGCAATTTGCCTGACCTATAATAGACATTTACTTTAGGATGACATGTTTCACACCCAAGGTTCCTGTACCTTGCCTGCCGAGGTCCTCACTGACTGTACAGATTGCCTGGGGTGACTAGCTTAAGTGTATATTATATGCACATTTGTGTATCTCTGCTTAATTAGATGAGACCCACCCACGATCCATCACAGAACTGGCTTTCAATGTAGATGAAGACGGCAATTTCTGAGTATTGCAGACGGAAGTAGGCAATGGAGCATCCTCCTCCTTCGGTGGGTGCCAGAAGCATCTCTGATGCTCGTGGGAGGTGTTGCTGCCCATCCCTGACTGCCCAGGGCTGCTCCTGGTGGCGAGCAGGACCGGCCTGCCTGCCTGCTCTCTGCTCTGTCTCCTTCCCCTTCCCATCGCAAAAGGCAGAGATCTCTCTGTGCTGGTTTTTATTTTCTCTCTCCTGTGTTTGTGGGATTTTCAAAATATTCAATAGGTTTCCAAAGTCTGGACGGCTCCCTCTTAAGGGAGTAGGTCATTTCTTGTGTACAGTTAGAAATCCTAGTAAATAAGAACAGGCCTTGAAACAACCCAAGCATTTCAAGGGAGAATGTGGAAATTTCCTCAGAAGCTCCAAATTATGCCCAGAAAAAGTGATTCGGATGAATTATTAGTATTATTTTTAATTTAAAATACACCACGAAAGGTTCATAATATTTAATATAGTGGTAGAAGTACAGTCATGATAGTTTAAGGGTATAAGTAGGACAAGATATATAGGAGGAAGAAATAGATTTTATTGCATTTATAGCATTATTGATGAATCGGGAAAGCAGATGAGCTCTAGGCACAGACTCTTTAGGTAAATGGTAAGAGAGAGAATGTGATTTCCATAATGAGCTAATGGACAGCATGAGCACCAAGGGGTTTGGAGTCAGAGCGCACATCGTAGGAGATGACTGTCTTAGGGAGTTTTGAAAGGATCAATAAATTGGTTTGGTTCTCTTCTAGGTCATAATGAAATCAGTAATGTGAGATGAAAATAGATCTGGAAAATATGTGGCATTTTGAAAATGCTCCCATCTGAACTGCAATGAAAAGCAGAAATTGTAATGAATTTATGAATCAATAAAGAATAAATGGTATTTTGCTTTGACAACTATAGAATATTAAATTGAAGTTCTTATTATTAGTATATTTTCCTCTGAATATGATAAGTTAAAGATAATTTTAAGGGAAAAAGAAAAAAGTCCTAATAAAATGTCAAAAATACAGTTCAAAATAAAAATTTTATTGCAAAAATTTCAGTTTTGAAAATTGTTCCTTTTTTTTTTCCCAAATGAAAGAGTGAAATAAAGCAATGTGTAATCAGCTCTCATGCCTACATGCAGACCCAGCACAGGTATGTGTACCATACACAACACATGGCTGCTACTAGTACAACACAACACTGGTACTAGTAAATAGACAACTCCAGATCTTTAGCTATGGGCCTGACCTCATGTCAGTGCTTCTACTGCAGATCCCTTCTCCTTTCCTGACCATGTCTACTTACAGTGTTTTCTCTTATACAATTGAACATTTAGGTTTCTTTTCTATTTTTTTGTGCTGCATAAGCAGCTCCAACAAACCAGAGATCCTCAACCTTTCCCCCTCTGCCAATGTCTACCTGTTCTTCTAAAATCCTAGATATTTTTTGTACATTTGCAGCACACTGTCAATCAACCATTGCAATTATGAGAAGTTAGGAGTCTCTAAAGGATAAATAATGTTTTATGCCAAGCTTGAAAACAGATGTCCCTTCATATGCATATATTTCTCATCACGACAACTGACGATGCAGAAAGGGTCTGTCTTGAAATTCCTTGAAAAGTGCTCCTGTCTCCCAAGACCCTGAAGACCTGTATACACATAAAAAGAAAGCTAATTGATTATACATCTTTTAAAGAAATGCTGGCCTGGTCCTGAAGCATCACACATGCCAAAAGTGAGGAGTTTTTAGAAGACTTCAAGGAATTTCTGTAAGATGCATGGCGTATGTCTGACCTTCTCCTAGCCTCTTTTCCCCAACACAAAAATTTCTTTGATATGAGTTTTTCTGTCTGCCAGAGTCATCCACTGTTCAAAGAGCCACAGGAGTAAGCCATGAGAAAGGAGGTGCTAGGACCTCACAGTATCTCCTCACCTTGGGTGGTCAAAGACATTGGCCATGACAGTCCGATCCCTGTTTGAGTGGGATTTTCAGACATAGTGAACGCTGTCTCATGGTGTTACTGGGAGAAGAGTCTGATCAATGCTGAATCTCTGGGGGATTTTACCCTCACCGAAAAACGGATGAAGAAAAACAAAATGTGAAATCATGAGTGCTGAGAAGGTTTAAATGGGAGCTTTCTGATGTAGCTTGAAGTATACTATAAAGATAAGTGGGGCTATAGTTAGAAAAATGATGCTAATTATTATAATAATTATTTTCAGAATGGTCTATAAAGTCCTAAAACAGATACATGCAAGGTCCATAGTAAAGATCAGTATTCAAACAACCCTCAAACAAATCGTGTCCCTGTCATAGTCTCTTATCAGTTTGATATATATTTTCAGATAAGTCTGAGGAGAATATATTTTGAGGGACCAATTAGAAGAAAAACAGTGGTACAATTCTGGATGTTGATATAGCCATAAAATATATATTTATGCACAGTTATATGTATGTAAAATGAAACTGACAGCCTATAGTATCTTAGTGAAACTCTCAGAAGCAGTGCATGACATATTATATTTGTGGAAATGGGATCTATAACTTAATGTATTCTTGCATCAAAGAATAATGTCTCATAAAAAAATCATTACAGCCTGTCACATCTATGATTTCGCACCATAGTGTATAAAATTATATATTTTGAGAAATAGAATAAGGTGATTTTCTAATGTTTCAACAACAACAAAAAATTATCCTGGGCTAATGTATGTGCTGTCTTAGAGACTAATCCATAATATCAAACAAATGTCAGCATTTCTGTTTTCAAAAACTGATGCAATTTGTGTGCGGCTTTTCTCTTTCAGTAATTAAGAAATCAAGTAAGCCTGAGTGAAACTATTTAAGAGCTTCTAGATATAATTAGAACACCTCATTCTCTCACAACTAATTCCTAATTAAAGTAATTTGTCTTTTTGCCCTTCTTTTCAAGAGTGAAGAGCAAGTGGTGATGAATGCTCAAAATCAGGAAAAGTGAAAATTGCAGCGTGTTGATTTGCGGTGATTGAGCACGTTCCAGTTTTTAACAGCCACCTTTGACTGAAATGGTAAATGAATCTCTAGTCTCTGTTTGCATTGCATATGTGTTATCTTGAGCTCGACAAACAGCAGAATTTGTCATATAAAATAGTTACTTCAGCCCAGAAAGTCTGAATAGAGAAGTTGCTCCTTTTTACATTAGCACATTTTAAAGGGGAAATAGAGAGTGCACAGGAAAGATAAAAAGTCTAAAATTTATTCTATAGGATGAAAATTGTCCTTTTAAAATTTTATTTGCAGCTGTGCCCAGATGATGATGGATTTATCATATGAACCAGGGATTAGTAAACAATGTGTACCCTATAAAGAGCAAAACAAGTCCTTGCTCATCACTGCACTTAATTGCAGTGGTTATATCAAAGCCATATAAAATTTAATCATCAACCACAAGTAAGACTTTGCTTTACATGTGTGCTTGCTTCCCTGTTTTTCCACCTGTTTAAATGAAAGATTCTTGGAATATCACAATATGTAAATATTGTTTATGATGCAAAAATATGCTCTTTCATCTCTTAGCTGCTTTGATGTCGTGATATATAAAGCTTTTAGTGCCACCACCTACCTGACATACAAAGGTCTTATCTGATTCATAAACATGTGTGCCCAGTGCAAACAGCCTCTATCCAATAGATGATTTTTCCTTTCCTTGTAATGTTTTTTTAACAGACAGAAAGAGAAGGAAAGTGTAAATGACAGAATCACCCAGGTGAAAAGAATATTTTAAGCATCAAGTAAAGATAAGCCTATTATGGTAGAATAAAAAGATGTAGGTCAAAACTGATCCTAAGAGGTTAGTTATATATATAGGCATCTCGTAAAATGTGTTTTAAAAGCTGACTTTTTTTTGAGAGTTTTGATCCAAGTGGGAAATAAGCAGTAAGATCAGGTGACCTCCAAAGAAATACAAATATCCCTAATTAGTCAGAGAAGAACAAGAAATGAAGGAAGTAAGGTCAAAGCTAGAAATGGGATGTAGGAGGCTAAGAACAGAGTAAGGTGCAGAGGGTATTCAAAATTTGTGGTTGACTGGTAGCAATTTTAAAGGAAGAATCATAGAATCATGGAATTGTTAAGGTTGGAAGAGACCTCTAGAGATCATCTAGTCCAACCCCCCGGCACATGCAGGGCCACCTAGAGCAAAGAAGAGCAATTTGTTGTATAACTGCAGTTTAGAATAGAATATGTCTTATAAACAACTATTTTTACAGGTGAATCCATAACTGATAATACATGGGATTAAAGTCTCAGCCTCACAGAGGCTGTATTGTGTGGAGGGGCAGCCGCTGACACTCACATGAAAATGTGACACTCGCTTTGGGAGAGGTGCGTTCACTTGCCCGCAAAGTTCTTCCGAGCTTATAAGGGCAAATCCAGCTCCTGGATCCATGAGGATCCCAACTCCATCCTTGCTGGGCTTTAGGATGAGCAGCTCGTGCACCAAGAGCTCAAGCGTAGATTAGTGCATCTCAGGCTAGCTCCAAACACCTGAGAGCAGAATTTGGTCATTTAATGTCAGGTGAGCTGCCACCACCGCAAGAACTTCAAGGTGTAATTCTTCTTTTCATTTGCTTCTTTTTCTTTTTTTTCCCCCTAAATTCCAAGAGCACTCTGGGAAATCCTTTAGTACTCTTTATTCCTAAGCCCTGGGTTGCTTTGAACACCAGAGGTAATTGTGCGGGTGAACTTCAGAGATTTGAAGGGATCAAACTTGAAAGCCTCTGACTGCAACTGCAAGCTCCAACTGGAATCCTGTCAGGTGCTGCGAGACGGGACGTGGCGGGGTGATACAGCAGATGGGATCGCTGTAACAAGGGCGACCCGAATCTAAGGCTCCCTCACATAGCCTTAGAGGCTGATGAGAACATAACTCTTTCATTGACAGCCTCATGGTAGTCTGCAATAAATTAGAGAGGACTACCCTTCCCAGCCTCTCCACTGACACATTTAATTATGTAACTTGACTAAGGGCATCTGCAGAGGTCTGTGGCAGAGCATGAACTCACTGTCCTGCAGTCCTCTCTTGGGCATGTGTCGATGGACTTTGAGCAGAACAGCCAAAGGGAAAGGACCTGCAGGCTCATAGGGTTTGCCACCTCTGGTTGAAAAATCCTTGGGAATTCAATTAAAAAAAAGGAAAGAAATAAGGAGGGACACATGAATATTTAATAGGAGTCTATAGATACTTGATTTTAGAAGCTGGTAGTTTTTAAGAGGGGAGATTGGCATAATGCAAAAGTTTCCTAACAGCATTATACCTTTTTCAAAGTTTACTGGATGGACAAAATACTCCAGAGGAACACATCCTGCAGGGATGTCCTGGAGGGACACCTGTTCCTGCTAGGTTTCATAGGTCTTCCCTTCGAGGGCAGATGAAGTTCCTTGTGTTGTTCTAAGGCAGGACTGGATGTGTTTTATTTCTATATTCTACACTCTACTCGTGCTCTGTCTGCCTGCCATCACCACTGCAATCCAGGAACACAGAAAATATGAGACAACATTAAAGCTGGTTAGATTTTCCACATTTTCAACGCATTTTTGAGTTTGTTCCTTTGGAAAAGAATCCAAAAAAACCCAAGGAAGTAATGAGACAGTTGTTCTTCTGCATTGGATTTCAAACAACTATAGCTCTAAAAATAAAATAAAATAAATCTGCAAGTAAACATACTAGTTTTGACCAAGAAAATCTATCCCAGTAATCATGTACTGTGTAGTACTATTTGTATCTATATATATCATCATAGTCAAAATTACATTCCTTTCAGTGAGAAGCCTAAGAAATCCTTTTTCTTGTATTTTGTTCTGTTCTGTCCTATCATAAGATATTTTCTTATACAGTTATGATTTGGTACTGATTCTCAAAGTCCCTTCTCTTCCCTTTTTCCTTTTCTCTTCTCTTTCCCTTCTCTTGACTTTTTCAGCTTCTGAACATCTGCCGATGTCCTATAAACCTTCTGCACAAAACACAACAGATACTGCCAATCTATTTTGGCCTAAAACTTCTTGCTTCTTAACTGATAGGTGCAAGAATCACTTTTCTGCTTACTTCAGTGAACCTCCACATGGTTCGTGGTGCTTGGCTGATCTTCCAGCTTCTGTTTAAGAGGTAGAACTGTGCATGCAAATGCCCTGAAGGCCTTCAGACCAAATTCGGGTCACATCTGCTATTTCCAATCCCTCCTGCCTGTGTGGACCCACAGGCTACATCTTTTCTCCCTCAGTAAGTATCCAATAAGTGCTAATGGCTTTGGGGAAACTGGTGTGAAGATGAGTGTTCCTGGCTGATGCTTGTTGCCATCCATCTCTCTTCCATCCTATCCATTTCTACCATGACACGTAATGAAGAGATGGACAAAATCTCCTCTAACTATATCGAGTGCCAGCAGGACAGGTGGAGCTGCAGTCTTGGAAATATGTGAACAGAAGTTCAAAGATTGCCATGTCCTAACTTTCTCAAGGGCTAGTCAAGAGCAGCTCTTGGTAGCTGAGCAGCTGGTCACAGCTGAGTCTGTACAAGCCCGGTAGGAAAAATATGATTCTGCTCTGCAGCTGGGATACATAATTTGCTGCTGAGACAAAGGACAGTCATCCAGCCAATGGTTCATTTTTTTGCTTGTAGACTGGCTGAATTGTCATGATAAAGGCAGTAACATACTCTCACTTGCTCTTTCCCTTAGGAATTATTTGCATCCTTTCATCTGCATCCAGCAGACACATGGACAAGGGCCACATCTTGCTCTAGTGTGGAGTATGGACGGTTCCTCCCTAAGTATCTCTCATGCCAGAAAAGACAAGCTCTGCAGTTTGAGAAATACTTTTCTACCCAGGGCACAATGAGACCAATTCAGACAACTCATTTTCTTGATATGATTAACCCTATAATTATGGAATTAAGACTCTTTGCAAAGCACATATTATTATTAATGATAATTTGTATTACAGCAGTGCCTAAAGGAAGGGATGCCTTGTATGAGGTACATAGAAAAATGCAGTACTCCATAATCCGAAGTTCAGTTTCAGATTCAACTACAAATGTTTGCCCAAGGAGACAGTAATAGAAAGGACAAGCACAATATTGTGAAATGAGGCTTTGAATAGAGAGAATTGCTTAGGACCACAGAAGAAGTTGATCTACGGTTGATTCAGGAGTTACATCTGCATCTTGTGAATCCAATTGCAGTGTACTAACCCTTTTATTTTCTTTCCTCACTTGCTATCATTTTGGTATGCAAAATAATGCCCAATTCCTGACTATACAGCACACTGTATAGTCTGCTGAGTTTTGGAGAATTTCTGCCATGCAGGAAAGAAAAGTCTAAACAACAATATAAACAAAGCCCATCTGCACTTTGATTTTCTCCTGTCAAGATTAAAATAGAACTTTTGTCTACATTTTTCAATTTTTTTTGACACTACCTAATGTCAGTGCTAATGTCAACGTACCAGGATACCGTGGTGCCAACTGCACAGCCAGGACAGGTATTGTGAAGCAATTAATGATGTGCTGCAGTCTCAAAAGGATCAATGCTGTCAGACACTTGCAAAGAACAAGGAATAATTTGTAATTTGCAGTGGAGCCTTTCATTCCCGTGCAAAAGGCTGCCTAACTGGAATGAGATGCACACCATTAGCTCAACACTTTGTTCAAATTCCAAACATACTTCACTAACTCCACTTATTATGAAAATCATGATTTTTATCACTCAAGAGCACTAACAAATCAACAGAGAGGAATGTAAGAAAATTCTATGGCTGAGAATCCTGCCCCTCTTCATAGGAAGTTGAAACGAAACTATTACAAGTGGAGCAGAGATGTTTAGTAGTCCCTGTATGCTAACAAAGAAAGTATATTTTGTTTATCATCTTGTCCAAAAGAACAGGTCAATGATGATTGATTTTTGAGTTATAACACTGATTTCTGTCATTGCACCTAAATATTTTGACTACCATATGCTTTATTACTATGGGGAAATCGTGGGAAATTTATGCCATTAGATCTTTAACTTGACTGTCTCTAGCATACATCTCCAACACAGCTCATTGCTCTGCTACTGGCAACAAATTGCAGGCACACAAATACCATGGGGAAGGGGAACAGAGGCTTTCTCCATAAAATATTGGGAAATATTTTCCCAGTTGATGGAAAGGAAACATAGGGTCTAAGGGTGCCAAGGACCTATTGGGAAAGGGCACATGAACGGCAAAGATGCTCTCTTTTAGTGCTTAGAAGGTTATGACTCTCCATCTTCATTAAATTACCTACTCTAGACAGACTTGGTGTTTAGCAAATATCAAGAGAAGAAGGAAGAATTCAGATCGGCTGCTCCCCAGGGCTGTGGACCCTGGCACCCGTGGCATTTGATGGAGAAAGGTAGCCTGGCTTTTGCGCCATATGTGCATAGCAAACACAAGTACAGTTCTTGCATCTTTGCTGATTATGTGTGAGGAAAAGTCCCTGTCCCTGAGTAGCAGGGTTTACAAGTTGCTCTGTGATGTCTTGGATTGAAATGCCATGAGGGCTTCATAATTCTGTTTTAGATGTCACAAGAGGCAACCCAACCACAGCCCTTTCCTTCTACATATATATTTTTCATACTACTCTAGCCCCTGAAGGTTCAGTGAAGACTGGACCCATCTTGCTCCTTCCCTCAAACTTTGATCTAGACAATGTCTCCAGAACGGAGGAAAGAGAGAAGGGAGGCGACAGGTATAGCTGAAGTCTTTGTTCTTTGCCGTGAAAGGGTTCCTCTCTCCAGGCTTTTTCATGGCCCTCTGCTCTTCCCAGCTATTTTGGGTGGATGTACAACTGGTAAACGCAGTTTAAAATCTTCCCTCTTGCTCTTCTTAAAACACAGTGATTTTTCCTTTTTTAAAATTCTTTTTGGGTTCTGGAGGGATGAAGGATGATGTCCATAGGAAAGATGTCATGAGGTGGAGGCAAAAAGAGAAAATTCTGCAAAATAGGAAAGCAGTCAAACTTAGAAAGAAGAATTTCTATGAAACAATTAATGGACAGGTGACAAAGTTGAAAAAATTTTACTGTTGTAAAGTGCTACAGTTTCCTTCCTGGAAGAAAGGCAAATGTTAATGACTTCAGCTTCAGATACAAAGCATTACACAGATTCACCATTCACTCCTCACCATGAAGTAAACTACAGAAGAAATATAATCACTTATTATCCAACCATACCAAAGTAACAAAACCATATGACTTACCAGTTCTTTATTCTGCATTTTCTTTTTAAACAATGTAATGATTTTCCTCATCTGACAAGTTTATCTAGTTTATTTAGTGTAAGTTTTTGCCTTTCCAACACAATGCTTTTTATGTTTTTATGTTCATATTATAAGGAATTGGTATCCACTGATCCCAGCAACACTCATTGTTTCTAAAATACACCTGATATCCTGGGACATTTGGATTCAGACTTGGATTCTCTTGTAAATCTCATTTTCCATTGAAATAATCTAATGGATTGGTCCTTTGCGGGGCTTGGGTGCACCAAGACCCCTCCCATGTACCTTTTGTTAGATTAATGATGCGAGGCTGCCCTTGCACAGGAAGGTTTGAGGGCTTCTCACAAACAAGAATGAACTTGGTCCTTTGAAAATTACAATATAGTTTTTACTGCTTACCTTAGCAATGGAAGATGTATTTTCAGAGTCCGTATTCGCACACCTAGCTTCCAGCCTCATTTTCCATTGTTGCAGACATGCTCATGATAACTGCCTGAACAGGGCCAGGCAAAGACATCATCACTGGTGGCAATCATCACAAGCGATGGCTCAGTCTTAGCCAAGGCAAATGCAAAGAAATGTATATATTTGCATAGGTAATGTTGTATAATTTTAATGAAGGACCTTTAACTTGCGTTCTGCAGAGGATCTCACTTCTAACCCTCTTTCTTTGCACAAAAATGGCAGAGCAAAACTGGGAGTTGGTTTCATTGCTAGGGCAGCCTTGACTTTGTCGTGTTTTGTCCTATGAGATCACTTCAGTTCTTGTAAATACTTTAATACTTTTAATACTTTTTTTTCTTCTTTGGTGAGGTGTTTAGAAAGCTTTTGCAGATAAACTGCATATAAATAAAACATGTACTTGTTTTAAAACTATTTGGAACAAATTCCAACAAACTGGTGATGGAGTTTTTTTAGGGAATCACTTGATCTCTTCAAAACAGTTAACTGATGTGTTCCTGCATTTACCTGCAGCTCTGTCAGCCCTGATGGCAGCACACGAGGGTGCGGGGCAGTGGGGGACGTGCTGGGCAGCACTGCAGGTGCATGGGCTGCTCGTGGCAGTCACACCTGGCGAGGAACGCTGCTTTGACCACGATCAATAAATCATGGCAACTGCCCAAATCCAATTTTTCAAAAGGGTGAAATTATGATTTGCATTCCGGATGTTCATCTTGCTCTTTCTGATGCTTTCCCCAAAGCTCTCCTCAAAGGGGAGTGGGAGGTGGCAAATGATTTTTGCCATAATCAGAACTAACAGACTGCTAACGGGGCTTTGAGCTTGTGTTAGGCCTAATCCACTACTGGATCTACTAGATCCAGTGTACTGGGAAATGGTGGGACTGAATCCAACTGCAGTTAGACCGCTATAAGCCCCATATAAACCCCATTCTGTGCAACCCGAATGAGCGGTACCCATGTGGACTGCAAAACCTACAGCTCCTCATCGCTGCAGCAGAATTGGTGAGCAGACTGGGGACAGGGCAGAACGGCTTGGCCACCCCTCCGCGTCCCCATGCAAGAGCAGGCGTGAGCGGCGCTGTGGCCTCCGCGCTCCCCGAGGCTGGGCTGAAACCTGCGGAGTTTGCAGAGAAACGTGCTGCGTCAGGCACAGCCCGGCTGGCCCCACGGAAAGTCAATACTTGTATGAAAACAAATAAAATCCCAGAGTGCGAGGTAGAGGCTAAAGAATGCCTTCACCTCTTCCCTCCGAGCAACTATTTTGTTAACTTGAAAGACTGCAAGGCTGATCTTACTCCATTCTTTTTCCACAGGTCAAATACTTGTCATAGGAGACACCCTAGTTAATATTAAACTAAAAATTAATAGATTAGATAACTATTACATGCTTTTAGTGCCAATTAATTTAATAGCTGTTTTTTTTTTTTTTTTTTTTTTACAAGGTAGGTGAATATTGAAGCCCAGTTTGCTGTGTCTGTGTGCGCTCTCAGATAGGGCTTTTGTGCTACAATTACCACCAATTGATTGGGCTGACACATGTAATCCCCTTTGGATCGCCCAACGATATGATGTCAGTAAGAAGTCCTTCAAACAGGGCTATTAAAAAGCACATTAAACATGCTCCTTATTGTAAGCTTTATGCTAGCTTATACTAGAATAACAATGATACGGTGGTATTTGTTTGAAAATGAAAGGATTATATGGTCTTTGTAAAATGAGGAATTTAGCATTGGGGAGGGGCAGTGCGATGGTGATTTATTTTTTGTTTATGTTCCTCCGAATCCTTTGATATGTCAACTTCTGTCACTAACCATTAGACCACTTGTAATTTCTTGTATCACTGAAGATGAAATACATACTGCCTCAAATAATTTATGTCAAACATTGAAGGGCATAGATGGCGATGCTTATTGTGAGATTATAATGAGAATTGAATTGGGGTCTTCAGAAATCCATAGGTAATTTACTGTTAAAGAGCACACATGAATCATTCTATCCTTTAATTGTCATGTGGATCGCCTTGCTTTCAGCTCGTGCTGGGAACAAATCGCAAAAAAAGAGTGATACCTCAGAAGAGAGGTTTCAGCACAACCCTTTGTATTTATTAATATTTCTTTAAGAAAGCTGTGGTTTCTCTTGGGTTGTTCTGGTGTGGAATTGAGGGGGAGCCTTTAAAACTTGTATTGCTTTTCACGAAGAAGCAAAACAGAGGAGCAGCTTATCTATACCTTACAAATGGGGAATGGAGGTTGATAAGATTTGTGGTATTTAACAAAGCTGCACCAATAAATGACAGCATTTTGTAACAGGATTTGACACTCTTCACTGCGAAATGAAATTAAGTCATTTTTGAAATTTCTCTTTAATGCACCAACATCCTCAACTTTCCTCTTTGCTCTTATCTCTTTTACGTTATAACAACAAGATAACACTCCAAAATGGTTAACCAACTGCTATACGTGTAATACATGGACATGCTTTGCTAGATCATGCTGCTTTTTACAGAGAGAAATTTCCTTGCAAGCTTGAATATTGTTGTGGAATGTGTTCTTCGGAAAATCAAAACTACCAGAAAAATGATATAAATTATTTGTCGGGTCTGATTTTCCTTCTTTAATATCATATAATCAAAGGTCAGATTACTCAAAATTACTTATCTATCTGGAGTACTTCAGTATAGTCATCACAGAGCTCCTCTGTGACTATTTCATAATTTCTCATAATACAATAATTTGGAGTGTGGGGTGAGACCATGAAGTTGCAGCCTTAAGACATATTTTTTCTTTTTTGGAAGGATATATGATTACATTATGGTACACCTTGACAGAGAATTTTGTGGAAGTTGAAATGTTAAGGACAGTTTAATAAATTAATCAAGGTTAAATTCACTAGTGGCTCTTAAACATGATAGTCATCTATGACAACAATTTCAAGAAGTCCCTGAACTGGAATGATTAGGAGGAGGAATGTTGGGTTAGGATAACTCTGTATTTGATCTACCTTATACTCTTTTGCTGACCGCTATGAGAGATTGGAGAGGACTGGTTTCACAGATCTTATGTCCCAGTTGATATCACGGAAAGCTTACAAGGACCAGATATTTTGAAAAAAAAAAGATTTTTTTTCTGTGCTTAATAGTAACAATAAAATATTAAATAAATGAATACATGTTAAATATAAAATAATAAAAATGCAAAATAATCCTATACTGCTTAGCATGTGGTGTAATGCTATCTATAGCATAACTGATTCCAGTTAGGCAGACTCCGTTCATATGTTCTTCTGCTCTGAGACCGCTACATGTGATGAACACGGTAAATGTGGACTGGCTTTGGAAGTGCCTTCAACACGCTCCAGTCTCAAGTCGGGGTGCAATGGTCCAAACCAGTGACTAATCATTCAGGCAGCTTCAAACCACTTATGTGGTGGAGTTCAGATCAGGGTCACACCAAATCCAACGCGAAGCACATTTCCCAGATTGCAGGCATGCTGTAGACAGAACGGCCCCGCTCTAACCATTTTCCTATACTGATCCATTCACACTAAGAATTCACACTAAATTATATGTTAACAGAGACATAGCCTTACAACCTCATCAGTTGCCTACATCCAAAAACTGGACCCCTCAAACAATGCACAGCTACTACCTAACGATGCAAGTGACTGAAGGCAGAAGGCACTTAAAATTCAGTTTCTGGCCTAGTCAAAACCAGAGATGTCCATATTACCTATGAAGACATGGATGTCTTGACAGTGACCTCCACCAGGACACCTAATTCACATGTGAGCACAAGGCTGCCCTCCCTGCAAAGCTCACTCCTAGAACATACCCGAAATTCATCCGATTTATGCAAGGCACACAGACACAACTAAAGGAAGAGGTAGCACTGACCTTCTTACCCCAAACTTCAAGGATTGCAAGGCTCACTTAAAGTGTGCAAAAAACAAACACATAAGACCCTGTAGAATTATAAAGACAAAGGGTCAAAACAAGAAATAAGAAACAGTGGTTGGGAGGAAAATCTGGAGGTCCTGAATCCAGCTTCCCATTTGAGGCAGGACTATTTCCAGTTGCGGACAGCCTCAGCCATGACTTTGGTTGAGTCGTAAAATCCTCCAAGGATAGAGTTTCCGTAACCCCTCCAGGAACTTGCTCCAGTGCTGCATACCCTCCAAGTACGTTTGTTTTTCCCAACGTCCAACTTGAATATCCCAAGCTGCTGTCTTGGGAACACTGGCCCTTGTTACACCGTATAGCACATTAAGGAGAGTTTCGCTCTGTCATTTTTCCAACTCCTTTTTAAGTAGATGTCGACTGCTATTAGCCCTTATCACCCTCTTAAACATAGCCCAGCTCCTTTAGCCTCTCCTTGCAAGCCATGTGTTCTTGGCCCTTAGTAATCTTGTAAAGCCTCTGCTCAGCTTACTTTGGGCTTTCCACCTCTTTTCTGAATTGCATCTAAGCTCGTGCTGCTGTATAAGTGTGAATGCAGCAGAGCTTCCCCCAGCACTGCAGTGGAGTATTGCACAGCTCTATGCCATGTGAGGGCAATTCATAACTGTTAATTGGGAACCTTGTGCTTACTAGAGATCGAAAGAGCAAAAATTAGGGCTCAGCAAAGTATCTAAATTCAAACGAAAATCGCCCCAGACCCACTTTTTTTTATGACTACTGCCAGAAGCTGACTTTTTGTGCCCTTGAGAAAGCGAGTGACTGCGATGCATAATGCTAAGGAGTCACCTTTACTATCACCGCCTTTATGTCCATAATACTTTACGGTTTTACTCTTTAAAACACTTACCTTTTGGCAGTGTACCTAACCTGCATAAGTAGCTGTTATTCCAAGAGCTGACACATTTGCTGACTGAGCCAACGGTTGCACGACACTGATGAACTGCAAAAAGGCAAAATAAGCACCTGTGGTCACTGCTCTGCTTCAGCCTTGGCAAATTGATGCACTGGGATCCTTAGCTGGCACTTGTGGGTGTTGTTGCAAAGCTGTTCAAATGCCTCCGTACTAAAGCAGCTTATGGAGGTTTGCTTGCTGCGTGTTGAGTTTAGTCTCAAGCATATGCTGTTCATAACAGAACCTGAAATAGTTTTTATCTGCAAATAACAGACTGTCTAGTAGGCAGTCACTCAGCTACAGTGATTTGTGATGGGAGTATTTGGTGAAAAGTGTTGTTTTTATGGATGCTTTGCAGGCAAAATAATGTTACGTAAGGTAATAAAATCCCTGTCAGAAGGGAAATCTCCCGTGGGTAAATAAATTGGGGGAAATGGCAAAGACCCTCTGTGTATCACCCCTTTGCTCCTGTATGTTGGCAGCTTACCTAAAAAATCCTCAGCAAAAGATGCAGAAGAAATCCTTTGATCCTTGCACCCTGCTCTGATAGCCCAGGCCCACCGAGCTCCAACACAGGTCTGTCTGTAACCAAACCCAAGGTTTCTAGGAGAATCAAATGATGGCTCTAACACACAGGCCGGTCACCATCACTTTTATTTCAGAAAGGTGGAGATCGGGCAAGCAAGGTGAGGAAGGTACATCTTTAACCAACAAAAAGACTCATCACTAAGACATAAAACCTGTGTCTCCACGGGAGGAAATAAAATTTGCTCAACCAAAAAAAGCCTTGTGGCATCAAGTGCTGTGTTTTTCAGTGATTCCTTTTGGAAACACATCCCTGTCTCTGTGCAGGAGCTGCCCTGACCCACCTGCATCCCACCAAGGATGGGGATGTGGAGGGCGCTCAGCCCCTTGCTCCCTTCAGGCGCAGCCAGAACTGTGAAGCTTTGCTCCTTTCCTGCTTGGAGACGCCAGCTCCGGCGGCACAGAGAGGGACAATTAATCTCAGTGATTTAATGAAGACTTGGAGGGGTGTGAGGCGGGAGAGACAGGATAAATCCTTAACAGAGAGAACCGGAAATTACTTATAGAAAGTAGGGGAGCAATTCAGGTGCCAAAACATGAGCATGTAGCGTCGTTCTCAGTGCCTGAGGCCATGGAGACATCCATGCAGGCCGGGCAGATATGACACATGATCTATGAAAGGCCTGCTCCCTCCTGGAGCAGCAGCTGGGGGCCAGATGCGATGCCCCAAGGCATCTAAAATGGCACTAGACACCTATGTTTAGGCAGCTGAATCCCACCCTGTACTTCCAGACTTGTAATGAAAAAACCCTCTTTTTAATTGTCTCGGACTCAAATCCTGGGTTCTTGAGGTGCTTTCCCTAGGGCTCAGCAGTGTGTGGTAGCAGCAGATTTCATTGGTTTAACTTGGATAGAGTTGTTACAGCCCTTTGTTATGTATTTTAAAAATTGGTTTTAGGCTATAAAATCGTGAAGCAGTTTCTGCTTTCATAGGCTACACACATAATCCAGGTGAGACCAAAGGGTTTTCCTCACCACAAGATGTTGATGTGATTACTCCAAATCCTGTCTCCTTTGAATACCTGTTCGGTCACAGCTTCCCATTAGGGGCCTGTTGTCAAATAGCCAGTTTTGCTCCGAGTGCTCCTGGGGAATATATATGTCCCTGCTGCAGTTGTTTTCTCACGCAGCTAAGCAAAAGGCAGCAGCTTGTAAGAATGGTCTTATTTTCCACTGAACTCTTTGAGTCCTGCTCAGTTCAGAAGGCCTTTGAGTGAGGAAGAAATCTGACCACTACTAACACCATGTGAGGGAAAGAAGAGGAGGGCAGAAGCAAATGACTTAGACGTGTTATCTGTGAGGGAAACATCGTTCCCATTTGCATTATACAGTACATCCTTATGGAAAGGTTATAGAGACTCAAAGGAGAATGAAAGTTTTGCAAGGAGAGCATATTTTACCCCAAGCCTGAAGGAAGGTGATAGTTCTGGCATTGCTTCAGCTCAGATGGCAGCTCTTGCATTTGAGGCTTTGGAAGTAAGGCAGGGACTGAAATGTTTTCCTATTTTGCTAGTCTAGCACATTAGTATATATGCAGGTAGGTAAAGTGTGATGCTTTATTTCTTTATTTATTTTTAGATTTTGCTGGGACAGCTTCTTAATGTGATGCTACCATGCAGCAAATACAGATGGAAGATAAGCTGTGAAATGATCTTGTCAGTTACATCATGCTGGATACACGTCCCAGCATCTAGGAGGAAGGTCGGGGAGATGAGCTAGGAATGGATGAGAGAAGAGGAAGGGAAGAAGAAAGTTAGAGAAAAATTGCTGAGTTTAAAAGGCTGGTCTCAGATGCCTGCCGGTGTTAGATGTGCAGGTATGGGCACATTTACCATATGTTGTGCTGCACTGCAGTAGAAAACTAATGACCACATGTGAATTTTGGGACGTGGTTTTCAGTAAGCGTGTACAAGTGTCAAGGAGCATGACAGAGCAGAAATATGTACCATGTCCTTGCTTTCCACATTTCCATGTACCTCAATTTGCCTTTGTGATGAGCGCAGTCTGTGCAGTGGGTTGTGCCTGGGAGTAAATCTCAAGGTTGTTGTATATGGACCCCCTGCCTAGGTGTTAGGAATTGCTGACAAGGAGCTTCAGAAAGAGTAATAGACAATTGCTAGAAGCAAGCACTTAATACAACCTCAAAAGTACTTGCAAGCAGTTTGAGGAAACCTTTGAGTTAGTTTATTAAGCATATGAAAACTGGAGGCAGTAAACATATTGATACTCTTTCAAAACGTTTACATGTTCCTATTTCCTCTGATATACATTCTCCCCTGATTTTATTGCACAGGTTGTTCACACATTGTGCTAGGTTTTTCCAGAACCTATGGAAAATGAAACCCAGATGACTCCAACCCTCCGCGAGGAAGCGGCAGTGCAGGAGCTCTTGTCGACAGTGGCATTTGCAGCTGCTGAGCCTACAACTGGTGGCTTCCTTGACTGTGAATGAAGCAGGGAATGTGAATCACAGCATCTCCCTCGTTTGCAAAAGGCAGACCTTGACTTTGTGACTGCTTTAAGCAAAATCCAGCAGGAACTAGGTGAGAAATGCGGGAAGGATGCCTCTGTGACAGCAACCTCCAAATAGATCTGTTTCAAACAACCTCCTCTCTCCACCTCAGCTGCTTTGCCCTGATGCCAGTTCATGCAGGAGCATCCTACTTGTGTTTGCTCACTTGTTCTTCTCATTCTCTTTGGATTTTTGAAATTCTTTTTATAACAATAAGATGCCACAGTATGCCATGTAGCCTAAGGACCCATGGACATAAAGTGCTCTGTCCAACACAATTGGACATAAGGTGCTCTGACTTTATACATGTGCTTTTTGGTGTTCCACTTCTCAGTTTGCTTTGACACACAGACTTAAAGAGCTGCAGGGAAAGCCTCTTGGTTGCATGAGTTGGTTAAGTCATTCTGTTGTCTTCCATGGACTTGGCAGCTGATCCTGTATGACTTTCTGATCCCATTTTCTTGCTGTCTGTGTGTTGGGTACTCCACAGTACAACATAGGAAGGCCGAAAATAATCATGCCATTGATTTATGCTGAATGTACAACCTCACTTCCTCATTTCATCCTTAGGGATACTGTCTCACCCTTGTTTGGTGGCTAGTGAACACAAGTGGTCTGGATGAAACCTCCATTTCAGGATTGGGGCAGGAAACAAACTGAACAGAGACAAGCACAGAGACAAGCACCCACTCGGCTCTCTAAGGCCCCACTCTTGACTACTATTTCTAACACTCTTTGGGGGCTGCTGGAAATCTGCTCTACCCAGTGGAGCTACTATGATACCTTTATGGCTTCTCACTTGAGCTTTTCTTTTACCAGCCCTATTAGTAGATTGGAACTTCAGTGGTTTTAATTGCTTGACCTTTTAACACATTATCTGTGGAGCTGATCTTTACGATCACCCAAGAAGGCCATACCAGCTTTATGAATATTTTGAAATTACCCCACTTTATTCTCTCTTCATTTGGATTTTACCTACTCCAGGTTAACCCCCGTGTAACCAAAATAACATGAAGATCATTATAACTGTAAATTTTGGGGTCTGGGCTTGCTGAACAAGTCTTTTTTTCAGGTTCTTTAATGACTTTGTATTTTTTTTCCTTACTTGTGCAGTAGTGGAGCTTGCTGATTTAGCCCTAAGTGAAGCCTGCCAGCAGCAGTGCTCTGTCTGCACTCCCTATCTACGGGGGTGTTCTGCCCGCAAACGATCCTATCGACAGCAGATCTATTAATAGGCCCATAAGCACCGAGGGGGCTAGTTCAGAGTACATATAAGTTTGAGATGAGCCGTTGAAGAGAGCGGTGCAAGTAGGCTCTT
The DNA here is from genome assembly GCA_034781795.1 of Crypturellus tataupa. Taxonomy (NCBI): domain Eukaryota; kingdom Metazoa; phylum Chordata; class Aves; order Tinamiformes; family Tinamidae; genus Crypturellus; species Crypturellus tataupa. Next base: position 272,619 of record JAWLRI010000516.1, read on the forward strand.
CTTCCTAAGACAACGAGGGCCTTAATGGCAGCCAGGAGTGCCACTGTTATGTCATCCATCAACTGCTGTCTGTCCCTTTTAGCTGAACCCATGAATTAAGGAACTGTGGTTAAAAAGCAATAAAATTAAAAGTTGTAATGGGGAGTCATTGACAAAAGGGTTACAATACACTGGCCATATATCTTTTAACTAGCTAAATATAACCATAGGTTTCCATAAGTTCAAAGAATGGTGGCCTGGAGATGAATACAACCGTTCCAACTGCGTTCCGGGCTAGGAGCCAGAAGATTGTTAAAACACCTTAGAACATGCTTATTCCCTCTTAGAACATTTCTTGGTACTTGCTCTATTAGTATGGATTTTATTTCCCCACCAAACGAGTTCTCTGCCTTTGAACCATAAACAATAATGGCACATCTGTCTCTAGGCTGCTGTACTTTGAAAACCAATGCTAAGGACACAGAGGGGTAGATTTTCAAAGCGTTGCGTGGGAGTTTGTACCAGGAGTCTAGCCAAATATTTTTTGCTCATACTCATCCCTGAGCCTAACCTTTCCTCACTTGTTAGAAAGGCACTATTTGCTCTGCCCACATGGGGACATTTCAGAGATCTTTTACCTCCAGGGACAGAGCTTCAGCTGGTTGGAAAAGCCTATAAATAGGGCTTTGCTGATGACCTTTCCAACCTAGCAGTGGGTCTTTTCTTCTCTCTGTTTTTTTCTTAATTTATTTTACCTTTCAGTGTTTATCTGTGGTATTGTGCAAGTATTAGTTTCTGATGAATTAATTATCATTGGGCCATGATGCTTCTAAAATGCCTTAAACAGGTGAGGTGAAGTGATTGCTGCTGAATATGTTGTTCAAAACCGTGCTGATGTTGGTTGCAACCACCTGTTTCTTGTGCTCCAAAGCTGGGTGTCAGGCTCACTGGAAGTGGCGCATTTTGTGCTCTGTGTTCACATGCAGAACAAGCCCTGGTCCCTTGCCACTGCGATAAGCTGATAAATGAGAACAGCCCCCATGCATACTGCATTCTCCTGCCATGATCTCCTTGGTTGTGTAGAGCAGCCCAACTCCATCTTGTTTTTTTCTTGTGGAGGAGCTAGTTCTAATAATGCTTCCTGATACCCTGCACTAGGTATATATAGAAATATATACATATATATAAATATAACTCTGAAGTAGCCAGAATAGCCTGAAAATGTGAACATGGACAATTAAGACTGGTCAAACTGTTCAGAATTATTATTAGTTTTCATTGTTTTCTTTACTTTTTATGAATTACCTCTGATAAGATATATATTTTTGAATAGACTTTTTTCATTATTCCATATGATTTGGCTATTCAGCAAATGCATCTCAGTCCCTGGGTCTGTGTATTTTTCTGGAAGCTGCTTTCTGCTGTGAAATTTTCCCCTTTCAAAGATAGTCTCACAGTGTTTCTTGACAGATGCAGCATATGGATATTTGCTGTATCATAACAAACTTTCCTTCCAGTTACTACTGTTCCAAGGCTTATTTGATTCTACAGCACTTCTTGCCATGGGGGTGTTATCATTTTTCACAGTTGAGAATCTCCTTTGATAAAGTTAGCTCAAAGTTCTATCTTTGGGTGGTTTCCCAGGAAAAACCTTTTGGCTACTAGCAATTTTCCATTTAAAAATGCTTGCCAGTTCAATCCAATTAGTGTCCTTCTCATCTTTAAAGATACCATCATCCTAAGATTTTCGCTGCTGGTTTGCAGGCACCTTTCTGTATTATCGATGGCTGAACTGAAATCCTGCTGCGCTGTAGCTTTACCCAGGACTTCCCTTGTCACAGAGACAGCATGATGTGGGGAAAGGAATACTTACGATCAGCAAGCTGGTTAGGGTGGGAATGGATGAATCCTTGCAAGTTATTTTCATGATAGTGGAAAGCTCTGGGTGAATCGTAAGTGGGGTGACTTGATGAAGTTGTGTCATGCTGCTAGAGGTCTCCTACTGAGGAAACAGGTGCTTTTGCGAATAGTCTTTGGCATAAATAAAAAAAATATTAAATCCAAATACTTGCGAAGTTCACTCATGAACTGGACTGGACTGGATTACTTTGATTGCCATAAACACTCTCATAACCTGCACATCTTCTCCTTGAAATTAGGGGAAAAAAAGCCAAATTCTGGCCCATTTAAATCTTTTTGTTGATTCCCACTTGCTCAGAGGTTTTCACAAGAGTCCTCCATTCATGGCTGATGATATAAAATAGCTTATAACTCTATGCATTGTTCCAGTGATTTATTCTCACAACATTCCCAAAGAGATCCTCTATTTTTTGAGTAATAGACACATCTATCATTAAAATGTAAGAATAGATAATGAGTAAATGGCATTGGGCCCTCCATTTTCTGATGTGCGAACTCATTACATCTGCCTGTTATTAAGCAAGTCTCATAACAATATTTTAATATGATTAAAGGTGCTGCACCTCATCTGGTCAGAATTCTGGAAATTAATCTGGACAGGCCGTTAGAGCAGTGGGCAAGGAAGACACGAATCTTTATTATTATTATTATTATTATTATTAGTAGTAGTAGTAGTAGTAGTAGTAGTGGTAATTTCTTTCTTTGCTACTAGCCGTACCAATGCCTTACTGGTTAAGTGCAGGAGCTCCACAATGACTTCCCTCAGCAAAGCTGCTCTTTTTGCTGGGTGAGGTTAGAGAACAAACACGGTGTGTGAGCTTTTAAAAGTTTGATTTCAATTACATGGTAGTAGGGCAAAGCTCTCAAACACACAAAACTTTGACTTTGTAAAGACTGTGACCTCCCAGATACATGGGCTTTAAGGAGAAAAAATGTACTTGACATGTCCCATTGCTGTTTCCACGCACAAGGAACCGTGTGTATCAGGAAGAGGGGAGGGAGCCCGCAGCATTTGCGGTGGGATGGAGGAACAGAGTTCCTCTGGGAAAGCAAAGATCTTCTGTTTGACAGACAAACAGACAGAGGTCACGGTGGAGGCACGACGACAGGACTTCTCAATGCAAACGCAGAGTCGCCCTAGCTACCTGCATTTCCCGCAGAAGAGTGGGAAAGGAGGCTAATAAGGTTGTTTTTTCCCTCTCCCACCTCGCCCTTCCCATGCACAGGCTGCGCAGCTGGGCAGCTTCAGGCCGGGCTCCTTCTGGCCCTGCGCAGGCAGGAGTGAGCCAGAACCCGAGCGTGGGAGGCTTCACAACGTGCATGGCTCCCGGACAGGATCCCCACCTGTACGGGGGTATTTTGTAAGGCTATTTGGAGAGGTAAGAGGCCCAGTGAAAGCCAACGGGAGCTGGATTCCTACCCATCCTTTGAAAATCCGCCCATTTTTTTAACAGATAGAAGCTGATAAGACTACGCCGCTGATATCGCTCAGGGCACCGCTTAAAAAAAAATAAAAACAACAAAAAAAAAAAACCAAAAAGCAAAGCAATGCAAGACACTGAGATGAACCGGTTTTGTCCATGCTGAACATAAAGTTTTCCATCGCCAGCTTTCTGTAGGACTCCACCTCTGGGTCTCTTGGAGGGAAATTAAATAACATTCCTAAACATAAAGGGAGATGCCTAATCCCCTGGCTTTTCATACTTCACTCTGTTGTTCAATATAGCAATTGCTCTGAAGGTTTTGTCAGAGAGGCATATGCGACCTTGAATATTTTGGAAATAGAAATAAACTGAAACGAGTCACAAAACTAAACCAAGCCGCCTGAAAAGCCATGGGGATGGCTAGGAAACACAGCAGGGGTCAGATGAGCTGTGAGGAGAAAGAAACCTGGGGAAGGTCCTACGAAGGGTTCAGTTATGTCCCTTGTTGGTTCTTAGTGTGGTCCTCTCTCCGCGCTTGGATGGTGATACTAGGAGAGGGCTTTGCATGACCGCCCATTGTGTGGGCCCAGCAGATGACTCCAAAGTTTCTCCCTAGGGATTTCAACCTGCGTTTAGACCATAGCGGTCTTAAAGTAGGAGATCAGCATAGCATATAGCAGGGGAGAGGAAGGAGTTAAAAATCCTTCTCTTTTTGGTGCTGGGTCCACTGTTTGTGTGAGCAGGAGCTCTCAATCAGGGCTGGGCTTGGTAATGTATTCCATCGATTGATAAGGAGGCAAAATAGCATTTCTAAATTGTTCAGGCTGTTTGCAGAATGCCAAAGCACTCCAGTGGCCTTCTATACCGAGCACTACTGGTGATAAATACTGAGAGATATCCTAGAAGTGCCTATTTGCTTGTGGAAATATCTGAAATACTGGAAAGCTCACAGATTTCCCAGGGCAAGTGAAGAGGCTATTCAGCAAATTTCACCTCTACTTGAAATGCAGTTTTCAGATCATTTAAAACTCTAAGTACCTCATGAAAATGTAACATAGCCCCTATGGCTTCCTGTGGCAGCACATTCCAGTCTCAGCCCAGGGAGCCCATCTTACGCCCTGCACATACTATTTTACATTAGGTGATTCCAGTCTGCAGCACTGTTTGTTGGAATCACATCCCTATAAATGGCTTTGGATGAGGGAGGAGGCTGCCCGCTCCTGAAGGAATAAATGCAGAACCTCCTGGGCAAATTGTACTATTCAGTATCTCCTGGAGCTCCGTTGAATGTGTTCTTCACACAGGCACAAAAAGGCTACCTGCAGCACACGGACATGTGCTGACATGGCCCATGTGTTTCATGTAGAAGCATATTCACTGTCCTAAAGTAAATGTCATTTACTCATTTCCCAAAACTCATTTTCCTGTTGTTATGGATGCACAGAATTAAAAGAAAAAAGAAATCAGATTTACTTGGAAAATGGGGAAAGCTGGAAGCTTATTCCAATACATTTTGCAAAGTTTCCCTACTAAAAGACTGGTATGTTAACAAATTGCTTGAAAAGACAGAGCTCGCTGCAGTGAATCAGCACTGTGGTTTCTGCATTCCTAGCTCTGGTCTCCAATAGCCCTGTGTGATTGCCATGCAAGGGGAAGGGGGAAATCTGCTTTAAGTGCAACAAGGTAGAACAACCTATCAGTAAGGAAAGCCTTCCCTAATTCCACCTACCGGTTTCCTTATGCCCTGGAGCTTCAAAACTTATATCCCTTCTAAAATACTTGGAATGATGTCTTCTTCTTTCTCTTTCTTAACACTTAAACTGAGTATTTGTATTCAGTATTCAAATGCCTAAACATTTTAAATTATATTTGTTTAACTGAATATTAAATTTGATGTAACACTGACATAGCAGCCACCACTAGGTACAGGACTGGGATGTGGAATAAAAGACAACTCTGAACTTGTGAGACTGTAGCGTGCTGTAGGTTTACCTGTGAAAAGAGGTTCAGTACGTACTATGCCTGGAGTCCCTATGACACCTCTCTTCATCACTTTTCAAGAGCCTTCTTATTTCCCAGAGCTACTTCTTATGCATATGCATATTTATCTCCTCATAAAGATGCCATAAAGCTGCTAATCTATTCTCCTTCAAACCCATCTTTAAAACTCACTTCTGTAGTGGCTGGAAAACATCTGACTATAGGAAAACAGCTGCTGTGCTGCTGCTTATTCTACTGAAGACGATAAATGCAATGTTCCCCTCACTTGTTTAAGTTCCTTCTTCATTATATCCACTTGTTGTTTTCATCCTGTGCTATCATGGTAAGATCTCTGGAGGTGAAAATGCTGGGATTTCTCTAACTACATAATGTGTCACCTAACATGACACGCATCTCTGAGTAAGGTTTCTCATTGCTATCATAACATGAACAATTATGGATATGTTCTCCAAGTAATTTGGTATTCTCTCACAAATGAAACATGCCATATTACTTCCAAACACTCCACTAAGTTTTCATTAGTATCTGTTTTCCTGTTCCAGAAGAACTAAGGTGGCCTAAGACAGCAGACTTTGGGAGGGATCAAGCAAGACCCAGTGAAAATTGCTACAAATCTGGAGTGATGACACCTCCTCAGTGCCTTCTCTGGTTCCCGGCTCCTGTGACCAGCGTGAGCCTCCAATCCTCTCTCCCACTGTGACTTTTCCTCTTTAGCTACTGACCGTGATGCTTGGCAGTCCCACTGTGCCTTGCATGGAAAGATAAAATATGGTATCTCTCTGACATGTTTTGGGTGGTAATAGCCATGTCTTCTGTCAGCTAGTTAAAATAATCAATAATTTGGAAAGGATGTTAATTTTCAGATTCAAGTGGACAATTAATTTGTAGAAATTTTTGTGGAAAATAAATTATAAAAGCTGTTTTAAAATTGAAGGTGTGGGTGCTTTTGCACTTATCCAATCTGGAGTTTCAAGATAAACAGACTGTGTGACTTGTATGACTAGTCACAATGGAACAAAACAACCCAAATTTCCCCTAAGTGAGCCATCAGAAGAATCAAAGAATAAACAGTTGTTTGTTGACTACGAACAGCGAACAAACATGAGGAGGCTGAAATATTTCAGTACAACGGGCTGAAATAATTTACTGCATACATTATAAATTATTTACTTATTTTAGGATGGCATCTAGCAAACTGGTGATATATTCGCAAAGCATTGAAAGGAAAAAAAGTAAAGCCCATCTTTTGCAGTCTTAAAGTTACTCATTATAATTAGGATAGACGTTTCTATTTGGATGGACCTTACCACCTTCTTCTCCTTCTTTCCCGCTTCTCTTTTCCTTGGGCTTGCTTTCCACCACCCCTTGGATTCCTGTCTCCTTCCCTAGCCCCATTCCACTGTATTACCATGAGTTCCCTTCTCCCTGCCTTTGTGGTTGCCTTCCTTCAACAAGCCAGATCCCAACAACAGCAGCGTGGTCTCACAGGGCTTATTGGGGCTGGTTCTCCTCCTGGGAACTGCTGCTCAAGGATGTACCTAGGTGAGAAAGCTGACTGCTCACATTTCAGTAAGTGGGAACTGACTCAAAACGACCAAAGAGATACTCAGTGGTTTCTTGGATGAGTTGCGCTACACTCATGCTTAATAGCCTGCAAAATGGGCACCGTAACTGGAAGACTAAAAAAAGGTATTTGAGCAATTACTATAGAGCGTCTGAAGCCATCAGGTTCAAATGCAATGTATTAATACCCTTATCAAGAATAATCTGTAATAGATTTGCAAACAGAGAGAACAAGAGTAAAAGGTGGGAATCACTTCTGCTGCATGTGTGCCTGCAAATAATTCTCATTACTGTCAGGGTTATGTATTTTACACCAGTATGTACCAAGATCACCACTAACATTGTCAAGAAGGGCTGTGGAAGCAGGGAGGCATGAAATAACTAGTGAGCGGTGTAAAAGAAACAACACTTACCAAAGCAGAAATCATGGTTATCTATCGTGTGATGTTGACCTCAGTGTTCTTGAAGTTTTCCACACAGTGAAGACACTTGCTGGGGGCAGCTCACAAAGCCAAGACCAGCTGCAGGGAAGGATCCACGGGATGAAGGCAGCAAAAAGCAATTTCTAAGTAGCCGGCTCATTCCTCAGTGTATTCAGCGAGTCAGAAGTGACTGGGTGCTTATGTGCAGGGAGATAGTGCCATGTGAAGGGAAGAATGCACTTGGAAAAATACATAGTGGAAGACTTCCCCAAATAGTGTCAGGAAAGGCTGTTATGCTACGGCACGGTGCCATGAAGGTTCAGATCTCTTAGCAATGGCATTAACAGTTGCCTGTGCTTGAAGGGAGGGAGGGGGATGGTAAGACTTCTGTGTTTCAAATAATTTATAATACAATCATGTCCTCCTCCTTTTTTTTTTTTTTTTTTTTAACTTTGCCAGAAATGCTACCAGGACATCCACTTTAAAAGAGTAGCTTGTCGAGTTTTAAATTATACTTGAGGCCAATTCTGCAACCATGCAGCAATATTAAGTAGCACAATGTCATATTATATGCACACGCTTGTGTCTTTAAAATTACAAAGGAAATTCTATGGATTAAAATCCAGCAAAACAAAGTTATTCAATTAATCAGCTGAACTTCTTTTCAAGAGCCCCATGCTGAAACTGGAGGCATGAATAGCCTACCTTGTATTTAGATACTATTCAAATCATTTACCTTGTCTTTTTTTTTGAAAGAACAGAGGAAAAAAAGCAAAACAAAATAATCTTATGGCAGTAGAAAAAAAAAATTGCTTTATGTCAGCTGTGGCACGTTTAAACACCCTAAATATTTCATCAGACACCACTTACTTCAGTGTTTTAAATACGATTTAATAAATAGGTGCATGTTCAGACTTGTACAGTCCTACTTTTGTCTGTAGTTGGCAATGTACTGCTGTATGTTTGACTGCGCAGCTAAGAATTTTAATTACTTACCTGTTCTATGCAGACACTCATTCTCTTTTAACTGTTTATTAAAAAATAAGACTATACCCATTGCGCAAGAAATCTTCCACATGCTGCCAAACTGCAACTTTTTCCATGCTGTGTAACTATTTTCTGTATACACCCCCACCTTTTCCCTGTTCCCTGCTCCCAAATTCCAGTCTTTGGAATTCCTATAGATATGAGATGTTCATGAAACCCTGATCCTGGTTTTGTGACCACATTAAGTGCCCTTTCTGTTAATTATACCTTGATTTCTGGGATTTTGCTATCTGCATGTCCAAATGAAGACACAAACAATGTTGGACTCATTCTTGAGAAAACATAGCTGGAGCTGCCTTGGTGTTTTTTCCAACTTCCACCAAACTCATTAAAAAAAAAAAAAGAAGAAAATACTAGGAGAATGAACTGACTCCACAACATTTGTGTTAAGAACCATCTATGTCATCTGCACCCACTTCTTTTATTGATATTCTTCTTCCGCAATGATGCTCAGTATTTATAATATGGATTCAAGATCCTGTTTTACACAATATAACCACAAGTATTCAGTGAACAAAATTACAACCTCATACACCACCAAAAAGCAGGGTGAAAAGGTTCCTTCATTGTAAGCTGATGGTCACTGAATGAACCACAGTGAGAACTTGGCGCCTCCAGAAGTCTGGATCATTCTCAGCTGAGGTTGAGCTAGCTGTTTAGTTTTTAGATACGTTATGTGACATGTGTGGCACTGTAAGGTTATGTTGGCGTAGGTGGCTGTAGTGAGATAGCAGTTCTTATGCCTCCACGTAAGCTGTTCAGACTTGAGGGAGTTCTGGTCTGCAATCTGCATAGCCTTATATGACACGTTTCAAGCTAGAATGTGTTGCCACTTAGCATGCAGCAGAAGTATAGGGAGGTCTCTGTCCTTACTTTTGCAGATGGTATGCCAGACAGCCAGAAAATGTGGAGTCTGTCCCATCCTAAAGCAGTGAATGCTTGGAAATAGCTGCATATATGTAAATATGTAGAATGTTTTTTTCATTATTTTGTTTCCTTATATACTTCTTGTGGCTTCATATTCCCAAATGACTCCTGGATATACCAGGTGCATTGTGACTGATCATGTCTCACCCTGTCATTTTAAGTTGCCCTATCTTTAGTGCAGATGGAGAGGATGTTAGGATCTGAGCTAAATATTCTTTTGCTTTCTCTCTGTATGTGGTGTATAGTAGTGTATAGTACATGGTAGTGTATTTACTATTGGATTTCTGAGTACAACAAAGGCATTGGAGTGAATCATTAAGGACTGAAGTTGGTCTGTTTTAGGAATGCTTTATGTTCTCTAACACATCAAGACAGGTCAGCCTGTGGCTATTCTGCTGAAATGTTCTTAGGCTTTGGTCAGATGGGACCAGTGGGCTGGACCTTGCACTGATATATAGCAAAGCAGCTCTTCCGAGTTTGTTGTCCTTTGGCTTCCATGCAACTCTGGAGTTCATACAAGCTGAAGTCTGGAGTTTTTACCTGATGAGGTGAGATGTCATGCCTTGCCTTTCTTGCTTGATATGTTTTTTGTGAAATTGCTCTGTATTGAGGGTAAATAACATCTGATTTTGTACATGCAAACACATATGATGATGTGGGCTCCGTTCGTGACAGACAGCTGAAGAGTGATATTCAGACTCAGAGCGTGGGGCATAGCTACACTTTGCAATGGATGCCCTGCAGACACCCTCAGATTAGCGTCGTGGATTTTGAACCTGGAGATAATGTGGCCATGTTGGGAGTTTCCTTCATGTGCAGCTCTTAAATGGTAGCATGCAGAGGCTTTCAGTGTGCTAGGGCTAATACATAAGTGGATCCCACATTTTCTAGTTATTTCAATTTGTTTTTTAGATGGCATGGAAGTACGGAATGCATGGCTTGGGATTAGCCAGGTTTAAGTGGCCTTCAAGTTTTTCCAGGGACCTTGTCCATAGGGTTAAATTTAGCATGTTCGGAATTACTATCTCCTAATAAATGTGTTCAGCTAAAGGTTCAAACTTGCTCTCTATAAAATATCCATGCTCACTTTTGGTTTTGGTCATCTAATCTTTATCAGTTTATGTATGCAAAGTGCAGTAGACCAGCTCAAGAACACCCTCTTTTGTTTTGAATGGAAGTGGCTTCTAATTCTTGTAAATTCCTAGAAAAAAGAATTAAAGGCTTCTCCGAGATGAAAATGGCGTGGGAGGGAGGAAATGTCCTTATTTGCATCTTCTATTGCTTCTTTCATCTGCGTGTTTTCTCCCCCTTTCTCTTGTTTTTCTCACATTTGCTATTTACCTGCACTTTCATTCTCTTGTCAGAGGAAAATGTGTGCCTACTGTTGATATCTTGCTTGGTTTGCCAGACTACTTAAATAAGCTTTAGTTATTTTAAGGCAGAACAGCCTTTTTTTTGAATCTTTGATTCTTATTATATTTGTTGTATTTTTGTATCAATTCCTTTAAAACAGATATCAGTAATTCAATTCATAAATAGCAAAAGCTGCTTTTGAAACTCCCCCAGAAAGGTGGCAACTATTTCCCCTCCACCTCCTATTCTTATTCAAGAACAGAGGGAAGCCAACAAACCCCCCTTGGAGAGAAACAAGAAATCTCCCACAGTTTATTCTTCTGGAGGGAGGACAGGTGCTGGGAGCACTCTTGCCCTTTCTTTTGTCCTGCATCCATACAGAAGCAGCAGATAGTCATATTAAGCCATGTTGTATCAGTAGTATAAGGTGATACAAAGTTTAAATAGAAATATTGGGAAGCTGTGCATTGATACAGCTAATAAAAAAAAGTGGTCTAGTAAAGCCAAGCATTTATTATTAAGGAGATGGACAGAATGAAGAATGGAAACCAAGATACATTCTATTTTTTAACAAATTTTCATGAGAACTCTGAATGCTTCTCATCATTAATGAACTCTGGTTTTCCCTATTAAGTGGTGGGAGCTAAGAGAAGAATAAAAAACAAGAAATTATATATATATATATATATACTTATTTGGTCATAATTTTTACTAAATCATCCACGTAGGCTGAAGATGATATCTAACACTTTTTTCAGAAAATCCTACAAGTCAACAACATTGACAAAAATGCTTAGATTTTGCTTAGATGAGTTGAGGTGCCAAAAATCAGGCACATCAACTACATTATTGGGACTTCCTCATTAGCTAATGGAATGGGACTTCTGGCAACTTTCACTCCTTGGATCCTTGATTGTCCCAGTTAACTGGGATTAATTATCTTCTGAAAACGTCTTTCTTTTTCCTCGACTATCAAAGATGTCTCAACAGCAGTTTATGCTCCACACCTAATTTTGATGTGTTACTGTTAAACCTTAAGTTGGGTGTTTCATTTTGGGAATGCCAACAACCCATAGGAAGAGGTTCACCCCTCTGTGTCTCATCTCACCTCTGCTACAAGGGTCAGCACCACTCTGGAGATGTCTACATCTCCCCATCCACCACAAATGGTATTTGGCAGAGTTTTAGGCTAGATCCCCACCTGAGTGACTGCAATCAAGTCAGATAAACCAGAGTCCTTCAGCTCTGGTTTCCTGCGTTCTTGATGTGTGTTATTGAGCAACTTCCTGAAGGGGAATTTTGCCAAGGTTGAGGATCAGAGCCTGTGTAGTTAGGGATGCTCTGGCCTTTGCAACAATTTATGACTTTTACCCATTTGTTTATGTCCCAGATGAGGTATTTAAAGTGAGTGGTATGAAATGGAATTACCACTGTGTGTCCGGACTAAACACATTAAATGTGTACAATGTACACTGCATTTTAGAGGGAGTGCTTTCTTACTCTGACCACTGTGACTTCATACATTTAAGTGGTTACTTATATTTTTCTTTTCTTTGCTGACAAATTGATTGATATTACTGAAAAAACACCTACAGCAAAAAATACAAGAGGCAAGCATAAGAAAACTGGAAAAGAATGAGATATTTTTTTCATTCTATTTCAATTTGAGTGACTTTCTATTTTAGCCATAGAAATATCTTTGATTTTGGACAGTATTTTCTATGGGAAATCTGTTACTTCAAAACATTCCTACATGCCTCTGTTAGCTTAAGATTGTGTATAAAAGCTAATTATTGTTCTTCCCTGAGCAGAGAAAGCAATTTTCCCTCACACAGTTCTTCAGTGATAATTTCTTGTCTGTAAATGCAACTTACTTAGACTGGTCATAATACAAAAATAAAATCATGTTTAAGTCCAATTCATTCTTCATAGTCTTTTTCTGGATGAACTCTTTGAAGGATGATTATATAAATATCATTGTTCAGCTACTCTTCTGATTTCCAGACAAGTTTAGTCAGAGGTAGGTTGGGACACAGGGGATCTTAAGCTGATGTTTGTCTAAGGTTTTAACACATACTCCTTTGTTTTTGATTTTTAGGTCAGTAGGTATCTCGTGGTATCTCAGCATGCAAACACTGGCATTTGGGGGAGTTGGTCTGATAGACATGAGGATCACTGTGGATCCTTCACCTGATCACAACATGCCCCATGAAGTGGAGCTTCCTCCTTTGTGTTAGCATTGACCACTTTGGCCTCTGTGAATACCCTATTCTTCAATTGTCAAAATCAGAAAATTTTGCAGAATGAAAAGGGAAGATTGTTCATTTCAAAATACTGAAATGCAATGTTGTTACCATCTGACATTCCTGCTAGGAGAAGACAAGAATGAGGCATCCAGGCTTAAGTGTCAAGTTTAGACTGACTTTACTATTAGTTTCACATCCCTTCAAATTGCATTGTGGATAATTAAGCAATTCACAGAAAAAAAGTACGTTCTGGTTTGTTAGGACTACAGCCCTCACCTCCCTTCCCAGTATTATCACCCTTAAAGAATACATACATCCCACCACCAAACTAATTCCTAGTTCTCCACTACCAACACCTACAACTCAGTGGACTCTGTCACTGATCATCATATTTCAATGAAAATATATTCTATGATCTTTCGGTAACATTAATGAAAGACAATTTTACTAAAGCCCTTAGCAATCATTTTATAGAGCATCTGTATACAAAAGGGTGGTTTATATAGTATCATTGTATGGTTTGAAACACCAGTGGCCAGGATTTATTTTCAACTTTATTTTTTGCACTATTGCTCTAAGAGACCTAGTGTTTAGGTGTCAGAGATATTGTTTGACTTTGCTTTTCTCTTCCTGAACATTAAAGGGCACTTTCAAGTTAAACTTATCACAAGACACTGTGAAAATGAGAGTGCCTGATGTCCAGCGTAGGTGAGCTGACCAAAGGGATTGCAAGACTTCAAATTTATCTTTTTGTTCTGAAAGAGTAGAAGTCAGATTTTGCAATTAGAGTGAATTATAGCTTCTTTCCCAAACCATCTTTTCATCAGATACACAAAAACTCCTATATTTATGTTTGCCACTGTTGTTTGGTGGAGACGAATGTTTCTTTAGTCCTTGTTTGCTTATGGGAAGCTTAGGGCTTATGCAAAGACTGGCACCTAAGTATAAAATAGTTTCCTGCACAGCAATAGCTCAAGGTTTTGAAGAGAGGTCAGCTTTTAGGCTTTACTTTAATTGTTGCTCTTGTAATCCCGAGATGCTGAATGTTTTTTTTAATGCAGACATGGGCTGAGTAGACAAAACTTAAAAACCTCCCAGCTAAGTACGGTGCTAAGCTTCTGAATGTTTGCACAAGACACCTCAGGGAATGTGGAGCTACAGTAGCTTTTAGTCACTTCGGTTTTGTGAAAATTTGGTATTGTAAAACCTTTCTCCTGCTATTGAGGTTGAGGATCTCATTGTTGGGGATTAGCGTTACAATGGGGCAGAGTTGCTATTGGGATCCTAAAAAGCAGTGTCTCTTCTTAGCGAATCTTATAACAGAGCTGCTTCAGCTATAGAGTGGAGTGCAGGTTTTAAATGTCAGCTCTGAAGTGAAACAAAAACAATTAGATGAAAGTTCTAGTTAATGTTAAATCTTAACTAATTGATTTCTTCTTTTCCAACCTGCCTTTTCTTCTGAAACAGATGTCAGAGGTACAAAGTCTTGTCTTTTCTTCTGGTATTTCTTCTATTGTGCTATTAATGTTTCTGCTGAAAGTGCAGAACTTTGTTCTAAGCTTTATTGTAGCTGTAACTTCACCCTTTAGCCATAATATTAAGAAAATCATAACACTAGATTCATTTTAATGAGTCTGGCTTTGTATGCAGTCATTGCTGGGCATCTGTCTTGCTAAAGGGAGGTCTTTCGGATTGAGCTGTATAGACTGCTGGAGTGTTTCAGCACTCGTCTCCTCTCTCTAGTGCTGAATTACTTCACTAGCTATTTTCAGCTATAAGATGGAATACAAAGTTGGCTGCATTTCCTGCTAATACCACTCTATAATTCACTGGTAGATCTTAGTACAGGGACATGCTACACACTTCACACTTCACTTGTGTCAGTAGCCTATTTTCAAACAAATGATTGTTTATTTTGTCTAATACACTTTGTTGTTAGCATAACCTTTTTTTTTTTTTTTCTGGAATTCTGGACAGATTTGTGACTTGGGCCAGACTTCCACCAATATCACTTATTAATTTGTTTTCTACTACGCCTTCTGCAGAAGCACCAATACTGAAATATTTAACAGGTAGTTTATCTATGAAGTCTGATCTCATGGTTGACTCAGGAAAATCAGTTATTAAACTTTACTTTTTAATTCCTCTACAGTTTGGGAGCTATATTGGCTCCTGTCTGACCAAAATGAACAAAAACCCTCTTAGCTTACTGGCCTGAAGTTTGAATTAGGTCCCTGATCTTAGCTGTTAAAATCAAGGATCAAATAGCTTCAGAGAAGGCAGAGGCCTTTATTCTCTGTCCAAGGCTGCTGTCAAGAGATGTGAGAATTAAACTGAGTTCTTTCTTCAAGGGAGATAGCAACTTCCGTCTTCAAATGACCCTTAGGGTATTATATGTTGTGGTGCTACAGGTTACTACTGAGCCCCTAGGGTCTAACCCTGAACTGGCTGCAGTCCTGGTCTATTTTAACTTTTGATGTTTCACTCTTCTCACTAGGAGGAACGAACTGAAGAAAGGTTATAGTGTTGATTTGAAACGAGCAGGATGTGAGCTAAGAGACACACTGTAGGACACAAGGTAGTCTAATGTAGTGCTATACTATTTATGTTGTAAATGGCTGCATTGCATTTTTGTGGTTGAGTTATCAGCAAGAATAAGGCACTAGGCACTATGCTACATCTTCAAAATAGGCAAACTGGCTCCTCAGTTTCTGTTAGTGTTTGGATTCCTGACTTCAAGCACCTACCAAAGGCTTGAGTTTTAGAAAATGAAACTCCTGCCCCTGGCTCTGAAGCCTGATACCTGCAACACGGTTCATCGAGTAGGCTTCTAACATTGAAGATGTGTACTCTTAAGTCATTCTGTGACTTTTGTTACAAGCCAGACGGGAATTTTCCTACCTGTATTGTCTTGCTGACAATGAGCATATGTAGCTCCTGGCTATGACACAGCCTCCACGGGGACCGCTCTCAAGCCCTGAGGTCTTTGCAAATGCTCGGGTCCCCTGTGCTCGCTTCACTACAACCACAGCCACAGAGGCAGCATTGCAGGCTGTGGTTGTATTTGTTTTCCTTTGGATATGCAAAATACTAGAAAGCTAATAGGTATTAAGCTAGAGAAACATATCTATTGCAGGTTTATGCTAGAAATGAAATTTGTGAGGCTGCCTAGGAATAGCTTGTCACAGAGTTATGAATAATGTATTACACATTTTTCTATTGGTGAGGCAGTGTTAGCTGAATTAATCTACTCTTATTTCTTTATATATATATAAAGCCTTAGATTCTTTTCAGCCTTTATTCTTGCTGTAGTGTAGTAGGTATTTGAGTAAAGTCAGTGATTTTTCTTCCTGTCTCCTTCAGAAAACAATACTCGTAGGCTCTTTCTTTGACTTAAACGCTTTCATTCTTCCTAAAGCTTTTAAAAGAAGCAGAGCTTTCAAGATCAAAGATATTCATACAACACCTGTACTAACACTATTTTCAGTCGTTATTGACCATTCTTTGTGATACGGTTTTATGCAGGTGCCTTTCCAGTGAGCTCTTTCAAATGTGAAGGAATACAAAAAATAAGCATACAGAGCATCTGTGTATCTTTTTATCACACTTTAAAAAGCAGAGCTTGTTGACAAATGAAAATAAAAAAGAAACTAAGTATAATCACTTCACTCCTCTCCTCCTTGCGATCCTGAACATTAAAGAATCTTCAGATGGTCTCGCACATGATCATGAAATCATTGTGCATCCTGGAGGATTCATGGACATGAGCCAGGAATTTATGTTTACAAGCAGTGTTACTGTAACAGGCAAAGTGTGTTACTTGAGGATCATTTTTTATTATTTCTTTTTAAATAATGGAATGTCTTCTCAGGGAGCAGGAATAATTTCACATGTTTTAGGTGGTCAGTGCAGCTCCGCATGGAGAATGTCTGGTGAATACTTACAGGAACAAGTAGGAGAGAACTTGTAGGCTCTAAACTGTTCTCAAAAAGTGATTGGTAAACACTTACAAATACCAGATGAAAAATAGGTGTGAGCTCTTCAACAATCAGGAAATAAAACAAGGAAAAGGAGAGAGAGAAAAACATAACCGGTCTTTACAGACTGTTAATTGAGTTAGAGTCATCTGTATTTATGCTACATTTAGACTGTTCTTATATTGTTAACTTTCTGTCTTTAGCATTTACCAGATATAAGCCAAAGAGATTCAAGAATAGAAATAAATACATTAAAGAAATAGTTATACTTTGGAGCAAATGCTAGCTGAGCGCAATAACAATTGCACAGTTAATTGCAGTTAATTGGGAGTTTAAAAAAAATGAACATTGTCTTGTGCAAATTAATCTGGATTTATTTGTTTGTTAGAGAGGAGACATTTCTCTTCAGGACAAGATGTAAAGTTAAGTTTTTATGACTTTAGTTTAATCATAGTTGACTGTAAGGCAATGTTTGCATGAGTTTGAATGTTAAATTTTATTTAATTTCCTTTTTCTTCTAGGACACTAGTTATTTTAAAAGAAAGGAGCGTCAACAGGATAGCTCAGTCCCAGAATGAGTGTCCAAGTGTCAGGCACTGTATGTGACAACTGGATATTCATAGCCATGTTTTTGAAGGGGAACAGACTGCACACTAGCTAGAAAATACTCATGAGAAAATGGTTTGATGTAGGTTCTCTTGCTGAAAGGACCATGAGTAGGTACTTCACAAGCTGAAATAGACTGGATATTTTGTACAAACCATCTCTCTTTAGATCTTTTTTCTTTCGCTTATAGTGTGGCCCCATGTGGAGTTGTGTCATTTTGTGCCAATTCTGGTTTAGCAGTAGCTGAACACAGTGAGAAAACCAGTGAAAGTCAAATCTCCTGCAGTCCCTGCATGCAGTGATAAGGATGCAGGGGACCATAAGGAGATGGGGAGGGAGATATTCCTGCAGTATCAAAAACTGGGGTTGTGTTCCCAAACCTGAACATCTGAAAGGCTCCAGACATTGGAGATGCACGAATTCTTCCAAAAGAGGGCAGAAGCAGCATTTATAGAGTGTCCTTGAGAAATATATTACCTTCCCCCAATTGCAGTCTTCTGTCTCCCAGTATTTCAGAATACAAACATCTATCTCTACAAAACAAACTGTTAGAACTACCAGGAAACTTCACAAATACTGCAACACTTATACAACATTGCAAACTGCAAAATGTGTCAAAAGGCTAAATGCAAATAGTCTTCCAGAAGACAAACTCCAATAGGGAAAAGCAGACTACAAAATGGATGGAGTGCCAAGGGTTATTTTCAACCCCTAATATTCTTAATGTGTCATTGTGCTTTCAGTTTGCATAATTTAATAAGAGGTTAATAAAAAGTCTGAGGAAGCATGTGAATTTATGTATAGCCCCTAGGTAAAAGAAAGTCAGAGGAATAAAGAGGTGGTGGCCAGAAGAGGATGAGGTTATGTAGCCACATGTAACCATTGTAATATTTTTTGGACATTCCAGGCAATAAGATCAGACCCAATGTGTCACCTTACCCCAAGGGAATGGAATCATAAAAATACGGCTGGAAGGGACCACAGGAGATAATTTAGTCCAGCACCCTGCCCTAAGGCAGGATCACGTCTACCTGCGTCATTTCTGACAGATGTTTGTCCAACCTCTTCTAAAAACCCCACATGTGATCATTTCTGCCAGGTACCCAGGCAGATTTTCTTGCATGCTTGGCAATGCCTGAGGAGCCTGTCAAACCAACAAAGTCTCACCAAATTGACAGTTGAAGAAAGAGATGGAGGGAAAAAAAAGTATATGTCCTTGTAGGACAAGAGAAATCATTATTTTTCTTAAATTCCTATCTCACCAGACAAAGAGCTCATCCAAGTTATTTGGATTATTTTTTAATGCTCTGTTTGAGTAAAATATGCACGGTTTGTTCTTCAGGCCATCAAAACTTGGTTTTGACAAACCAATGCATTTCGTGTCAGAATTTTGTAGTCAGCCTTATAACTTTTGAGTCTAATTTGGAGGACAATGTCTATACCTATATTCATATTTTGAAGACCCATTTTTCTATGGGACCCCCTGAGCCAGTATGAAATCTAAGCTTTGGGTAGACAGGTCTTTGTGCTGGAAAATTTGAAATGCTGGGAAGGAAATCAATTTTGAAGCAGAACAAAACTGATTAAAATAAATGTTTCAGTTGAAATGTTTTGATTGTTTCCTACTTTGATTATTTTCCATCTTTTTGGATTTCTATAAATAAAAATAAAGGAAATTGGAAATGAAAAATCATTTTATATAAAGTTGCTTGGTACAATCCATTATGAGAATTTTCAGGACTGGTATTGTAGCATTCAAAAGGACTCTGAAGTCTCTAGAATACTAGATCTAAGTCTCTTTCAATCTCACTGGGATAAGATGTTTTTGTGTTACACTTTCCAGACTGAATATTTCTTTCATTGATACATAGGCATTGCACGAACTTATCAATATTTTGTTGTATAAACCATATTACCTGTTGACCTAAGAGGTAGACAGTCATTCTCCTGCTGCTAGTAATTACTGTTGAAAGACCATGAAGAACTTAGTGGGTTATTTTAAAGGCATTTTTTCTTACTAATTTTTGTTTCTGCTATGATTCATGTGAATCCCTGTCCCTTAATGAAAACTCAAAAAATCAAACAATCTAAAGACCTTTTTATCAAAAATACATTGCATTTCCTGATTTTGTAAAAATTTCATGCACTCCATGCACTTGTAGTAGTTTCTGGCATATTTCAGATTTGCTGACAAATTAGTCACAGTTTCTTTCTGACCTAGTGACAATTTGAACAGGTAAGAAAGATATATGGCAGTGTCTGGAAATGGTGGAACTGGTCTATGATTTATACCTTTGCAGGACTGAGTTGCTCTGTGAACAGTATTTTCAGTCTCAACAGTAAGTCATTTTTGCCCATGGATTTCAGGTAGTTTAATTTGCTTTTTGATATGTCTGTCAGACAGAGATAGAGATTGTAATTTATGATGCCTTGTGGAATATCTTATGTTGATACAAGACAGACAACTTTGCAAACAGTGATGATTTCATAACCCATGAAGGAGAATGGGAAATAAAAGCATGATGAATACATGGAAAATCTCTTACCCTATTTTTCCTGAAGGGTGCCAAAGTAGGTATAGTCTCAAAGCTATTAAGGAGTAATTATTGTTAAGACTTTGCAGAGAAAAAGATATAAATTTATAATAAAGATATAATGTATAATAACCACTGATTTTTGAATGCATCTTATAAGAAGTTTCTTTACTGGAGACCCTTGATGTTTCACGAATGCTGCAAATATGTATCTTAATCTGTAGTCTACGAGGTTGGCAGTAGCTGAATGGTCCCTGAGAACTGGGATGAACTTGGGCACCCAAAAAAAAAGGTTCTGAAAACCATGTACAACAAGAGAAAAGGGTCTATATAATAAGGACATGATTGTGCTGAATCTTTCAAGAGGTCAAAGAATACATTTCAGATATCAGTCTCCAGATTTCCTTACAAGAGTCAACATCAACTCCGCATGAATTCCAATAGAAATGGGGATGAAATAATGCAGGTTGGGAGAGACACAGCAGATCATCTTTTTTAACATTTCTCTCATATGAAGATTACCATCATGGCTGTCATGGATAGACTTGTCCAGACAAGTTTAATCTTCAAAAATTGAGATCTCAAAGCATTTCTGGGCAGCCCCGTTCATTATATCCATGCACTATTTCCCTCACTGCACCCTGAGTTCATTTTTGCCATGTGTCTCTCAGAAAAATCTGTCTCTGTTCTCCAAAACCCTTCACTAGGTAACTGAAGACAGTGATTATGTTCACTCTTGTTTTTCTCTTTCCAAGCCTAAACATATGTAGCACCCTCAGTTTCTGGTTTATGTTATGTGCTACAGCCTCTGAAACGTCTTGACGATCTTTGCTCCAGTCAACATTCCTCTAGTACTGAAGGTCTCAAAAGTGCAGAACAGAGGGGAATTATATACATATATATATAGCTTTTGTTTCCTTAAAATATCAAAATTATATTCCCTGTTTGGAAAGCTACTCTACTCTCTCACAAGAGAAAACTTAAAACAGTATTTTAAAGTATTCCTCCTGGAAAGTAAGTTCTTTTTAGATTTGCTGATTTAGATTTAGATGTTGCATTTCACTATCTTCTGAACACCCAAGGAGGCAACAGAGTCCATGTAGCTGCATCATGTAACCTCTCCATGCAGGAGAGGAGAACTTTGAATAAGCTATCTTGTGGCACTCTGTTTAGGAAACTGATTCCAGAAAGAGATTATGGAGAGATGCATCTTTTGATATTTTTTAAATATGCCCTCATCTGTCCTTTATCCCTTGTATGCTTAGGTTGCTGGCCAGACAGGGAAAGGAACAGCATCTTACCATGTTTAAAGAACTTTTAGAACTTCAGTCAGGAGTATAATTAAATAGATAAAATTTGGGTGATAATGAGATGCATTTTCTGTCATACAGATCAGAACCTAATTCCTGCTGCATGCCGGGTGGCTGATTACTGCTTGCTGTCTTTGAGAACCTTCCTGCTGTTTCCACAGCAGTCCACAAACTACTTAGAAGAACATGCTTGCAAGGTCATAAAATCTCCTTGCTTCCTCTCTATTTCTTTTTATTTACAATAAAAATTACTTGTTCAAATTTTGTGAGTGTCCTCTTCCAAAATACACAGCAAGATTTTCGGAAATGACTGTGTGCCTGGAGCACTTTTAGGACCCTCTTCTGATATAAAAGTATGGTAGGTAATATCTTCTGTTCATGCAGGACCTTTTGGTGTCTGAAAGTGAGTATAGACAATTTTACATGGAATACATGAATCAGAAAGAAGAGAGAAAAACCCATGCTGATAAAAAGCTATTTACAATTATGTTCTACTGTGTTATTCCTAATGTCTTCCAGAGCAAGGACCTTTCCAAAAGAGATGCCCAAAATCCTTAACCACTGGAAAACTTCTTAATCTGTCAGTTAAAAAGATGAAGGTAGAGGAATGGCTTATGGTTAAAACAGAGAAAGAGAGAGGGAAAAGTTGAAGGACATAGAAAGATAGGAAAGAGGAGAATGAGAAAAAGATAAGGGAGGAAAATAAAAATATTAATCACTAAAAAAAGTTCCAATTTCCAAGACCACATGAAAATTATGTCATATTAATATTTCCTGAATGTTCAGAAAGTTATACTTATGCAGACAACCACCTGTCCTGTTTTGTTCTCAGGTCCAAATTTTTCTCCTGTTTCTTTGCATAGTTCCTACTGTATATTTAACTTATATGTATGTGTGACAGGTTTGAAAGAAAATAGGTCAACAGTATTTAAGATAAGTAATACTTTAAACAATTTTATTGTAACTTCTGATGGATAGAGTTTGAGGATAACACATCATCTTCACTAATTCCATTTAAAGTAGCAGGGACATAAAAAAATCATATTGTATAAATTACTTGGAGGACACAAATTATCTATTTTATATCCCCATAGGAGCTATAATATCCAGTAGGATACCGTTAAGAGCATGTAACAATTTTAGTATCCACTATGATTATTATTGATATACAATGCACATGTAAATCCAGCCTTCTTCAGGTCTATGCAGAAATATTTCATGTATAATGGTTCTGAAGATATAGAAGACCTTGATGATACGTTGTTACTGGACTTTTATTCATTTTTTGCTCAATAGGTCTTTACTTAAAGAGATCTCCACTCATCTACAGTTTTCAAAAAATGGTTCATCTATATTTGAGGGCAAAGCATGGATTTTGAAGACTATTTAAATTATTAAATATTTTAAAATCGGTATCATTATCGTGCTTCAAAAATAGAAAATGCACATGACTTTTTAATGTAAATCAGCCCAGGCAAGGCACAAGGTAGTAAAAATGACCTGGGATCTTCCATGGAAATATCAATGTTCCCAGTAAGAACATTGGAACTAGACGTGTAGCTGGTACCTAACAGCATAACTCCATAGCATAACAGCATAACTTGATGTCTATAGCACTATGCCATATTCAGACTTGACATGAAGGCAAGATTTTGACCGCACAGTCAAACAGAAGATCTTTCTTGAAAAATCAGCCAAAGATTGAAACTCATTTGTGTGCTGTTTTCAAGGGTAACATTAGTGGTACCAGACAGTCAACTGTCAACAAAAGTTGCTTGATGCATTGATGCTAGAGGAAGAGGATGCAGTTCTTGGACATTGAGGCAGGGAAAAGCCAAGACCGAGTAGAGAGTAATTTTAAATCCTCTATATGGCACAGTCCAACAGTCTTGTAATGTTCAGATCAATTTGTAAAGACCGACAAAGTATATGAACTTCTACCTATTGATCAAAAGGTCCTGCTCCAGCTAATTTCTAAATGGAATGAAAAATAAACCTCATACAAGTAGTGATATCAACCTATGACAGAGCAAAAAAAGATCTTTGGGAAAGGGAATGATACAGAGGTGCTGTGAAATGTGCTTCATAGAAACATCTCCTTCCACCAGCACCTTTCTTCTCTCAACATCCCTTCCAACCTCCACTGCTGGGGACCTGCTGCCTGAAGGGATGCGCTTATGGATCTCCCCCATCCCCTTTGGTGTCTCTTTGGTAGACTTTTGGTGTGGCATCCTGTAGGCTACCAGAAACCCTGGGAAGACTCACTTTGCTTTTGCTTTCCTTTCTCTTCAAGAAGTGCAAGTCCTTTCTGTGTTGTCCAGCTTGTTCAAGATGATGGGGCAAGAGAAGGCAAACCTGAACATGCAACACAGAGTGGAGGAAATGTTTTCAATTAAGTCCTTAATATTTTATTACCATGAGCCTATTTTCTACCCATTTACTTGGACTAGAAGAGAACTGCTTCCCTCTGGAATTAGAATGTTTTGGGAAATGGCATAATCCAAGGGTTTCCATCATGTATTCACTATGAAAGTGGTAGTATCCCATGGAAATGGAGCCTGGCTGCAAAGCCATGGATGAAATGCAATAAGCTTATGATGGCCAGGGCACAGAATAACAGGGCTCAGAGTTAACAGCAAAATAGTCAAACCTCAATGGAGATGGTCCTCCTGGTGCTATTTGTTTCATTACTAACCAAATTGGGCCCTCTGATATGGCAAACTCTGTCCAAAATCACAGAAAGATAAGATCTTTGCCCTAGAGTGGTCCTAGTTCTTAACACTGCACAAACATGCTCTGCAAGATGGCAAGACTCACATGCAGAGGCACCACACTGGCATAGTCACTGCTGTGGTTCATCTCTGTTCAGCCTGTCCTTCTCTTGCTGAAACAAAAAGAGGCATTTGGAGGAAAAAGGATAGAAGGCAAAGCACAGGCAGCACCTGCAGCAGCTCTCCCTGAAGACTCAAGTAACATGGGATTTAATGGGATCCGTCCGAAGTTCCTTTAATTAAATAACGAATTCACTCGTAGGTGAGGAGGGTAGCTGCAGGACAGAACTGTTGTGCACTTTGTTGTGATGTTTTTCTCATTTTTACATTCCAAACAAGAAGTGCTTGTTGCTCAGGTGCTTAAGCACTTCACTTAGCCAGTGCCTTGGGCAACAAAGATGAAGGGAAATCTACTGCCCCAAGGCAACAACCTGTTTTCTGTGACAGTGGTAGGCACTTGAAAAAAAAAAAAAAAACATATAGGAGACATGGTACCTCAGTATCTTTCTCTCTTTAAGTCTGGGAATGGCTATGAAATGACCGTATGTTGTATCTTGGAAACATTGGCTCCAGGATGTTTGACTTCTTGATTTACTTCTTACCCCTCATGGCCCTGAGAGATGCCAAAGTCCCTGTCCAGCTGGTCTGGAGCCCCATGTGCTGTGTCCACTGCATCAGAGCATTCGCAGCACCCAAAAATTAGAGAAGGATTTCACATGCAGCCCGTCTTGTCATGAAAAACAGCCAAACAGAACCATGTACATCACTCTTTCCCTGTGCAACTACCTCATTTTTACAGTGTTTCCAATTTAAGGTGGGTGATGAAGGTGCGTGATTGTTCAGACACTATAAAGCTTTGTGAAATGTGAAATGGGCAGGTAAAGGCTACAGGCAACCAAAAAAAAAAGAAAAAAATGAAAGAAAAGTGTCATCTAGATGTTCCTTTTGAAATGATTTTCCTAGATTTAGGTTAGTCCCATCTAGAAGAGAAAGATTTCCTCCTGCTTGTTAAAAATGGCATTAAAACAAAAAATAAATGTTTATAATATTGACTGGCAGAGACAACTCTTTAAGATCTCAGGCAGAATAATTAATGGGAACATGATGAATTAACTCCCATTTGATTTGGTGGAGTTTTCTCTGAGATAACTTTGATTCCAATGCCTTTCATTTGACTTACAACATTTTTTTTAATGACCAGAAAACTGTGCCTTTATAACCAGTGTTTTTTAAAACTCAAATGTAGGAAATCTTGTATAAGATGGTAAATACATGGTATAAGATCTTTATACATAATTGTTTCTTTCTGATTTCTTTTTTTATTCATAATTGTTTCTATACATAGTTCTTTCTTTCCTAGACATTCAATAGCCACATTATTACCTGTTCAAAATATGAGTTTGTAATTTCTGAGCTTATTCTTATGAACTTTATGAACTTACAAAATGAAGGGTTTTTTTAGTATTAAAGATAGTGTTAGCATGGAGCAGTAATACAGTATGTGTCCCAGTATCCACTGCCCTATCCTCACCCCCATGCTGTTCTGCAGGCTTTGAGACTGCTGTTTTAGTTTAAGGTAGGATAAGAACCATTTTTCCCTTGATCTTTTTATTCCACATGCACAAAAGAAAATGCTAGGACGTTGCTACCGATTTTTTCCCCCAATATGTGGTCATTATAAGCAGAAAAGAAGCTCACACTTCTACCTTTTAATTGGGCATTTAGCAGGACAATGTTTGAAAGCAATTAATGGGAAAAACATTTTTGTCCTGTTTTATCAATTGGTCTCCAAGAAAAATGCTGCCCAAAGTAACCATTATGTGCAAGCCAGGAAACTGTTGTCCTTTTCAGTTTTTCCCATGTCACAATTTATTCATTTAATTCAGTTCTACAAAATTACTGCAGTGCCAATTATCTCTCTATGTGTAGAAAATGAGTTTGGCCTACTTCAGCTTTTCCTTCATTTTATGCCTGTTTTCTGCTATTCTTCAATGAGTGAGTAATGTGCGATGTGAAAAAAGGGAGGATCTTCAAAAATATGTGAAGTGTCTAGAGTGGCTTTTTGGTACCTGTGAAGAGGCCCCTTGAAGAAGCTTAAAGGACAATGGAATATTGCGGCTAGCAGTGGTTTATTTTGTCCACATGACTCATTTCACACGCACCCAGGCAACTGATGAATGGAGGATTAACACAAGTTTTCACCTTATTGAAATGAGTGATTCAAAGCAAACAAATAGGACTAACTAGGTTGGAATATGAAATTAAAGTTTCTCTGAGTCCTTTTGTTTTGCATCACTCTCAAACTTAATTAAAAATATGATGGCTTTGAAATAACTTTTAACTAATTTTGTTAAATATCAGTAGTTTAAGGTTTCTTATTGTCAAACAACCCACTTGTCTGTATCTTTTTGTTTAAAATAACAAAAAGTTATTTTAAAAACAAAATGAAAATTACTGCAAATGTGCATAGATTTGTTCTTTCTTTGTCTGCATGTATATGGCCTTACATAAAGAAAGCACTAGATGCAATATTTATTGTTAACTGCATTATGTACTTCTATAAATATTTACAGATTGGAAGGTAGCTGTATAAGAAAAGTGCTTCAGGTACTATCTTTATGCAATGCATTCAACTCCTTAAGATTTATAATTGTATTCCGTACTGATTGGCTCTATCAGTGAACTCCACTTAATAGTATGTGATTTTATATAGCGCTAAGTTACAACATCATGGGGTCAAACAAGCCATAACCTCCCAGTTTATAAAATAACAGCTTCCCTTAAGGAAGGACAGGTTAATATCTTTGTATAGTGAAGTCAATACTCAGGGTGTGCCATGCCTTTCACACCACATCTTCCTTCAGTTTCCTTTAAGATGCAACGAATTGATATTGAATTCTTTTCCGTGGAGCAGAAAGTGACGCACACCTAACTGTCTGTGCATTTAATGGACTGTATGGACTTTTCTTGTTCTCCCCCACACCTTTCTTTTTGACCTCGCTAATGAACTGGAAACTCCATGCAGCTGAGTAGTTCAATTGACTTCTGTGGAGCAGGCCCCGTTAAACAGTGCGTGCAGAGCTTAGCTACACAAAAGTTTCAGGACACTGTTGAATCACAACTTCTGTCATTAAATTTTATGATTATAAACTTGATAGTCCATACGTAATTTCTGTCGAAGCTTCTTTACTGAATCAAACCCAAGATTTTCTGTTTAGTGGGTGGGAGTACAGGGGAGAGAAAGGAATGGTTCAATTCCCCATCTAAACTGTGGCTACTCCTTTCTGAACACTGCCTGGGCAGGGCGGTCTGCAGATTGAGTCTCATCTCCTTTCGCACAGCAAGCAGGATCACTATTGATGAGAACTCATGAGATCCATTTTTGTCATATTGCTGCTCTGTGACAACGATGCAGTGCAATGACTTTTAACCTTTACCCCCAGGCGAAGAGAGTGAGTTGGGATTTAAGATCACCATTTGGATTTCCACTATCAATAGCAGACATTTGCTAAATTCTGACTCAGAAACCAAGAACATTTGATTGCTGCTTGTGAGAGAGGTTTTGACTTGAGCTGGCATCTGCTTACTGCTCAGTGAAGTAGGCCAGGCTTCGGCAAATTTACCTGACAGAATCTAACTAGTGTCCATTGAAGGTGCCCAAACTCTAATCTGCACCTCACCAACATCTTTCAGTGTCTTTTCTGATATTTAAAATCAGATATATGGAAAACTATATATACATTGCACTGAACAGTATTTGAATATTACACTGGGACAGAATAAGAATCAGAATACAACTTTTATCAAGACACAAAGTCAAGTTTGTCCTTGAGAAGCATTTCATTCTACAAAATACTGTCCAAGTAGCATATCTGTCCCAGTAAGAAATGTAGTTGCTCCAGAAGAAAGTCTTAAGAATAGGTAGCACCATTACCTTGGTGGATTGCTGGCTTAGGCTGATTTGCAGCCTAAGCAAGAATGAATCCCTGGGTATGAGGGATGGGATGAGAATGCAGGAAGTGCTGGTGGCTGCAAACCCAAAAGGAGCCAGGAAGCCAACCAAAGAACAGAGCGGCAAGGATACTCCAAGCTTGTCACTGCTCCCAGCGCCGGGCTCCACTGGGAAGGGTGAGCTTGGCGTTGTCTGTGCTGTGCTCAGTGTCTACAACACTAGCGGTGCTTGGGGCCTGGAAGAAAGTTAATGTCACGCCAGTCTTCAAAAGGGCAAGGAGGAGGACCCATGGAAACTGCAGGGCAGTCAGGTTCACCTCCATCCCTGGAAAAGTGATTCATCAGCTCATCCTGGATGTCATCTCTAAGTATACGAAAGCCAAGATGATCAGTAGTAGTCAGCATGGTTTCACAAAGTGGAAGTCATGCTTAAACAACATGGGAGCTCCTGTGACATCCTCATAGGCAAGCTCAGGAAGTGCAGGCTCAGTGAGCAGACAGGGAGGTGGACTAAAAACTGGAAGGTGAGAGGGTTGTGATCAGATGTCAAAGTCTAGTTGGAGGCTGTAAATAGCGGTGTCCCCCAGCAGTCAATACTGAGTCCAGTATTGTTCCACTTATTCATTAATGACCTGGATGAAGGGACGGAGCACACCCTCAGCAAGTTTGTTCATGATACAATACTGGAAGGACTGGATGATACACCAGAGGGTCGTGTTGTCATTTAGAGGGACCTGGACAAGCTGGAGAGATGGGCAGAAAGACGTCCAGAAAAGGGAACTGAAGAACCCTGCACCTGTGGAGGGATAATCCCATGCACCAATACAGACTGGGGACTGGCCTGCTGGAATGCAGCTCCATGGAGAAAGACCTGCGAGGAATCCTGGTTCACAAAACTTATAGCCAAGAAGGGTCATGGTAACTCCTGGCAAGAAGTTTGCCAGCAGGTTGAGGGAGGTGATCCTTCCCCTTTACTCAGCCCTCCTGAGGCCACATTTGAAGGACTACGTCCAGCTCTGGACTCCATTGAGAGACATGGAACTACTGGAGCAAAGCCAACAGATCTCTACTAGGATGATGACGGGACTGGAGCATCTCTCCTGTGAGGAGAGGCTGAGAGAACGGCCTGTTCGACCTGGAGAGGAGAAGGCTGACGGGGAGATCTTATCAATATGTATAAATACTTTAAGAGAGGGTGTCAAGGATGGGGACAGACTCTTTACACTGGTGGCCAGGGACAGGGCAAGATAAAATGACCATAAACTGAAACATGGGAAGTTATCTGACTAGTTATCCAGCCATTTAGCTGGCAGCCCAGCTCCACCCTGATATACCAGTCACGACCAGATACAGTTTCATACAGAATGCATATCAAAAACATTTATTTACATAATGGGTCATACTCAGTTTTTTTTGGCCAAGTATAAATTGCATTACCAGACAGTTTTGCTCATCTTTAGTGTTTTACTAGGAATGACACATTCGTGTTTTGTATGGAAGTAAAAATACATGAAGGTAGCTTTCAAACTTCATGAAAATTTCATGGGAACTATGATTTAAAATATTATCAAGTGTTTAATAACTGTCATTGATTGTGCTATTACACTGTTCTCATTAGGGCTCATTTTGCAAGTCAGTAGTGCAGAAATTTTCTTTTTCTTTTTCCTCTGTCCTTTATTTTTGAATTTTTCAACTTTCACAAGGAAAAAGCTTATGCCAGGGACAGAATGAGAGACCCAAGATTAAGAAACATCTGCAGCACCACAGCACTGAAATTGCTAGGTATTGATGTTCAAAATTATGAATGAACTTAAAGAATAATATAAAAAATAACAATAATAACAATTCCCCCTCTCACCATCTCAAGGTTTTTATCTTATTAATACTAACAATTGCAAAATAAGCAGTGTGGAATACCAGAGAAAAAGAAGAGCAAGGGAATATGGCTGGCAAACTATACTATTTTCTGCTTAACATATTGATGTGGCAGTGCAGTTATCAAACTCATCTTTATTCATTCCTCTGGCTCATTCCATTAGCTCACAGGTCCCAGGGAAGTCGACACACCATCACACTCAACCTCCTTTGAAACTTTCCCGAATGCATGCATAAAAAGCACTATCCAATCCAAGCAGTTGTACCTTGCCTGTTTTATTTTCTCTTGCCTTTTTGCTGGATGCTCTTTTGCATCCCACTTGCTGTCCAGAACTGCTGGGTAGTGCTGCTCTATACTGCAAATCAGCTGCTGCATTGCAGACTGGGGATGACAGCTGATCAGGTGGGAGTTAGCATGATTCCTCTCTCTGTAATTTGTAAAGTGCTTTGGGGTTCAGTGGAGTCTGCCACAGAAATGTGTTATTGCTACATCTTAAAGGTTATGCAGCAGTGAGACTCAGTGGAGCACTGCTGGGTCCCAGGGCTTCCGATTTTCTGATGGTTTTGGAGGAAGGACATTTGTGAACTCCTGGATACAACCAGAGACTGAAAACGGGTCAGTTGGCTGATCTTGCAAATGCCCCGGATGAAGACTGCCACGTGCCCTACGGAAATAAGAGTTTGAGGAGAGGCCAGGGAGGTTGCCTCAGGTGGAGAAAACTAAGAGTTTTGTTTGCTTTGTCAGGAGTCCAGGCGGAGAAAGGAGATAACTCCGGTTTACTGAAGGATTTCAGCTTACTGAAACAGCTGCTGAATCTTCATGGATGAGTCGCAGGCTCTGCTGAACAGCCCTGACTCTCAATCATCCTTCCCAGGCGCAGACCCCTGCCCCCACCCCAATCCAAATTGGGAAAGGGCTGAGGATTTGTCTCACTCAAGACCTCCGCAGGCCACAAATGTCAGCTGCTCTGTCTGATGACTAGCGTGCTGATTATGCACCTATCCAGACACATGGAAACTCCACAGGGAAAAGCTCCCCAATACACACACATTTGTAATCTCCCATGAATAGAGTCCTAAGTGCCCATTAACTATTGCTCAATTACACGGGAACTCTGCAGAAGTAAATATGGCATGCACATGAATATCAATTAAAGCCATTATGATCAGTGTGGCCGTGAGTCAGGAGGGAAATGTGCATAATCTTGACAGAATAACGAAGACGTGCTGCATTTTACCCGCGTGGATTGGAATAGAGTGTTAAGCTAAGAAAAGCTTTTGCATTTTTAAAAATAGTTTAACGAGCCCAGAATAGTTTTGAATCACATCCGCCTGCGACTTCAGTTGTTAAAGTTAGCTTTGACGTGCTTTTTTTAAAAGACAGAGGGAAAAACCTCCACTGCTGAGCCTGTAATTTCTCAATTTCCCTTTCCTCCTTCCATTGTTTAGCTTTCATAATAGTCCTGCCCTGTATAACACCGCACACATACAACCAGCAATCAGATACTTGCACAAAAAATGGCAATGGAAGTTGCCTGGCTGAAAGACCAGACACAAATACAGAGCGCTGGCCTGGGAAGCAATTTAAATTGAAAGCAAAGGAGGTCTGGTAGCTGAGAATCTGCTTTGTGGGATCTAATTCTGATTTTTTTCTACCCACCTACTGTGTGGCTATGGGGGGGGGTTTCAAGATGATACCTTTATCACTAGCATAAGTTTAAAAGAGTGACACCACCTGGCTGTGAAGGCTTTATGATAAGGATCTCTTTATGGCCATGGATTTTACTTAAGGAAGAGAAGGACAATTGAAAGAAATACCCTGGTGGCATCTATCTTACCAAAAGTTGTGCTCCCATTTCCACCCTTATAGGAGCTTAATGTAGTCCTATACACTTCTCATATTTATTTTATTTTATTTTATTTTATTTTATTTTATTTTATTTTATTTTATTTTATTTTATTTTATTTTATTTTATTTTATCATTTTTGTGCTAAACGATCAACATCCTTTAATGAGTGCTATTGAATTTGGGAAACATATTGTCTTGAAGTGAATGATATGGACCCCTCAAGCCACATATGACAGAATTTGGGGTTGTGTCCGTCATCTCTCTTAGGTAGTTGCCCAAGGCTCCTACACATAGTTTTGACAACATGTGTGGTTATTGCTTGATGAATCCAGTTTGGCTTAAACTAATTTTAAATTTTCCATTGCTTTGAAATCAACCATGTTCTCTTGTGACCTAAAAAAGACGCGCATCCATAGGGGTAAACTAAACCAGGCCAGTGTGTGGGCCAGATGCTGACTTGTCCATCCATGCTGTAAATTCGTTAGCTTCATCCCTGGCACGTTTTTGACTTATGTCAGTTAACACTTTTGTAGACAGTGTCTGGGCATGGTTTGGGGATTAGTGTTGGTCAGAAACTCTTTCTGGCAGACACCAAGGGCTTCTCTGAGGGAATCTGAGTCATTCTCAGGCCCTAAGTCTGGTTTATTTACTAAGATGTAGCTGTAGCCCATGTCTATCTTAACATGCTCCAAGGAGCAAGGCAAGGATTCAAGCACCTTCCTGCCATTGTCCAAACTGTTTAATTATTAGCAAGTTCCCCGGCGCATTTTTGGCCAATGCCACCAGTCTTCTATGCGATGCCTAGACACAATCCAGACAAGAGTGCTGGCCAGGGTTTAGCCATATGGTTGCAAGCCATACCTTGCCACTTGCCATCAGGGAAAGAACGGGCCCTGGCCTGTTTTATGTGCTCGGATAGATGTAGCCATAGAGACTGGAATGTTTGTACTGCTTTTAATTAAATGGAAATTGTGTTTCACAGCAGTTCTCACAACAGTTTAAATCTGTTGGATCAGGGTGATGTCTGATCACTGAAGTTGGAGACTGGTATGTAGACTGAAAATATATGTTGCTGTATCTGTGTTGGGAAGGTAGGTAATTAGCACTGAATGCAGGACAAGTGGGCTGACAGACTACATTGTATTAAATAAAGCAAACAGTCTAGATTCTGAATGTAGTGTACGATTGAGTTTGTGATAGCTTCAGAAAACAAAATGGGACAATCCTAGGGGACTTGTTTAGAATTATTGTGCTAGGAAATTACTTAAATATTCTAACATAATTATTCTAATTTTGACCTAGAGGAAATAGCAGCTGGAGGATTTTAGGGCTGAGGATACATTTCAATTTTCTACTAATTTGGAGCATTCCGTATAGTTAAGTCTACAGATATAAAAAAAAAAAGTTTTATACTTTAGTAAATATAGTCAAAAGAAGGAAATATTATTTAGTAAATATTATGAAATCTGATCAAACAAATCATAGCTGGCCAAAATGATGAAACTATGGCTGTATGCAATGGCATGCTGAGGAACAGTTATATCAGCCCCCAAAACTTAGTCTGTATTTGCATAAGTATTATTTCACATAAATTGTCTAGGGTAGGACTCATCCATTGATATTTATTGCTAAATGACACACTTTCTGTCCATTGTTAGGTTTTTGCCCCATGCTAAATCTCCAGCACAGACGCTTCAGAATAAATATTAACCGAACACAGTGCAATTTCTTTGCTGGATTGGGCCCTTGCTGTCTGCCAATTAAAAGCTCTCGGTAGCAATTTTTAATAACCTTGCATGGCCATAAATTTTCAAAGTGGTGCCCATGAAGCAGGGAGAGTGTTTACATCTCCCACCTCTCCTTTAGATGGATAGGGGAGTCACAGGGATCTACCGCTGTGACAACCGTGGGAAGAGATGGATTCAAGGTATCAAGAAATTCTTGCAAGGAAATGCGGAGCCTTGGCACACATGGATGTTATCTGCCTTTGTTGGTTGGGACAACCCTCAGCCAGTGGCCTGTGTGGTTAAACCATTCAAACCTTTGCCCTCATTTACTTGATCAATACA
This sequence comes from Crypturellus tataupa, assembly GCA_034781795.1. Taxonomy (NCBI): domain Eukaryota; kingdom Metazoa; phylum Chordata; class Aves; order Tinamiformes; family Tinamidae; genus Crypturellus; species Crypturellus tataupa. The sequence goes on from JAWLRI010000516.1 coordinate 306,444, forward strand.
AGACTCATAATGTCCTCCTTCCAGGAATGGGTTAAACTTAATTAGTTAATATTGAAAAGCACTCTGGAGATGAAAGTGCTCTGCTATAGAAGTGCTGACTATTAGCCACTATTAGGTCTTTTCTTGGTTTTCATGCATAAGCCCATCTAAAACACAACTCAAAAACTTTTCCTAACTGGTAGGGGTTTGCCAATTCAAACTAGCAGATTTAAAGTACATTTAACAGGTCAACCTGGCACATTTTTAATGGCCTGTGGAAGGTTTGTGGCAAAAGGGGCAGAAAGGTAATTTTTGTCTCTGCGTTTTTTAAAGATTTAATAGGACATAATTTGAGATGAGGGACAAAGTTTCCTAAAGAAATCATTGTGTTGGCAAGGCTGGCTAAATAAAGCATCCTACAGGAGCTAGGTAATAAATAAAACCCCTGCCTTCACAAGGTTTTGTCATGTCTGGAAAGCAGAGAGAGAGAGAGAGAGAGAGAGAGACTAAAATAATTAAAGGTGCTTATTCTGGTGTAGTAGCACAGTAAATGAACTATGCTCGGATTTTCCCTTCACAGGAGCTAAATCTGTGACCTTCTGTACCAGAGGAAAGAGCCCTTTGTGTTCTGAGCTCTAATAGCCTTACCATGATTTGATTTTGACCAGGGTCTATGAAACACTTGTTATATTTATTTTCATTACCTCCATTGTTTTTCTTTTCCAAAGAGGTGTTGGTTTTAATCTTCAAGGAGAAAGTGGATTGTTTTTGTTTTCCACCTTGATTAGCTGGATGCCTTTATATCTTTGGTTTATCTCCTATGTTTCTGAGTGTTTCTTTTACCTTGTGGAATACTGTTAGAAGTCTCTGTACAAAGGCAAAAGCTGTGGTTGCTATAGCAATAACCAATCTGATGAAGCTGTGACCTAAATCATGACTGAGAAAAATTGTACCTTTTCTATATCACTGCAGTTACTGCTTCCTTAGATTATGCTACTGGTATGCAGGATTTATTACCTAAAATGAACTTTTTGACTCCAGTATACAAGAAAAACTAAGGTGGTAGTTCTTTATCAGTGCAGTTGGGTAGGAAAATGAGCAACTTAAATCTGCTGAAATGTATAGCTTCAAAGGACTTCTACTCTTCATAGTACATGTGTAGCTACCAAGTGCAGAACAACCTATTTTTTGAAAATCCAGGTTTGGTTGCTGGAAGCTACTTAAATTAGTGTAATATACACCTAGGATTTATTTATCACTCCAGAGCAGCAGCTTGCCTAGGAGGAAGGGCAAGGAATTCTTGAGTTCCTTACTTCCTACGATGGCATGCAGACATCTGGCAGTGAAGGAGGGAAATATTCCCATTTCCTTTACTGATGAAAAGCTATGGTGAGGAAAGTGATGCAAGTTTACAAGACCATTACCTAAGACACAAAACCAGTGGTTCTTAATTGGCTTTGAGCAGCAATGAACCCCTCATCTGTGGGAGCTATGCATTGGGTTATTTCTGCATCTACTTTATTTTCACAGCTGACAAGAGTCTGTAACAAAATAATCAATATTATGAAGGGTATGATGGAGTGAGATTTATCTCATTGCATATCTAAAACTCAGGCTTGAATCTATGCTTATCATCTAGGCTTCCTCTGCAGTCAATGGGGAGAGACAGAAAGAGTGATTTTCCCTCTCCTAAAGTAGGTATTTGGGATAGATGGGATGAAAATCTTAGTACAGCACTTTCGTCTCTCTGTGGACTATAGAGGGGCCTTTGACAACTTAGTCCAAACACCTGACTTTTATACTGGTGCAGTTTCATGCTATGAACTCCTTCTCCTGCTAATAGCGCTAAGCAGCGAACCAAGCATGGAAAACCATTACTGTTATGGCAACATGGTGGGAGCCCAGATCTTCAACTTTCTGAGTATTAACTTGCTTCGAGTGCTATCAAATCGGTGTTGAATCTAAGAACAAGAAATGACTGAACTGCAGGAAGGTGAGAGAAGAGACAATATCAAAATTATTTGTATTGGAGAGGCGGGGAAGCGGGAAGTTGGCAATATTAACAGAATGAGCTGTGCTGGAAGAGCAAGTGCACATTGGCAGTTGTGCCTGCATTTAGCTTGACAAGTAGCTAGCTAAGAGCTACTTGTGCTGTTATTACCCTCCCTCCTAGTCCCTCACTCATCCTTCCGATGCAAACCCAAGTGGATAAATCTTAAGGATCAAGAGACAATTAAATGGGTTTGATGATACTCATTGGGAAATCAAAGTTACAGTCCTTGCTGTCAAAGATCTGGACTGGAGATGCACAAGCAGTAAAGAGGTCTGGCTGCCGAACTAGTTGGAGATACATAAAATTACCCGTTTCTTATGGCCACCTGGTCTCTTTAACATCTGCTGTGCGCTTGGCTCAGAAACCGCCTGCTCTCTGAAATCACGCCACACATGACGTGATGTGTCACTAGGAGTGCGACACAGCAGTGACATTTAAAGGGACACAAGCCAGGCTAAGAGCTCTACCAGCACACATTTGCTACAGCTTTCCCAGTTACAACTGGTCCCAATATAGAAATGAGATCACCTGTGACCATTTTCAATTGCCTTGGGATAGATTGCCACAGGGAATCATCAGTTTCCCGAGTGGTCAGTTAAAACCAGCAAGGACTTAGGAATCCCTTTAATTTTCCAAAAGCTCTTTGCTTTTCTCAGCACTCATATCTGATTGATGGTGGTGCATTTATGAACTGGAAATGATGTGGCTACTGGCCAATGTGCAATATGATAAAATATTATGGTGAGGAGACTTAATATTTCATATCTAAAGAAGCTGAAGCTTGATCCTCTGTAAAAGAATTGACTTCTACTGGAAATAACATCTATGCACAGCCCTAAGAGAAAGCAACAATCCCAGTGACTAAATAATAAAGATCACACGTTCCTGGTGAGTGGAAGTGAAATGATTGTGCCTGGAATCAATTCTCTTCTGGAATTTGTGGTTCAGTTTTGACCTCAGTAGGAACCTTCCATAAGCAGGAACAGAGCACAGCTAAGGATGGATGCAGGAGCCAGCACCCAAATATCCAGCTACTTCCATCACTTTCCCATCACTTCCTTGCCTTGCTTCCTTCTACTCTGTCATGAAGAAATTGTTTAGAAAGTATTTTGGCCTTTTAACCCCACTGTCTGCTCTGATGGGATTGTCATGGCATTCAGTGAGAGCCCGAGATTACAGATCCTCAGTTTTTCTAATCTGCCTGCTTTGTTCCCAGTGTTTTCACTGTCTCCCTTTTGCAGCAAAGAGGTGCAGAAAATCACCTGGTTTTGTCTCCACAGTCCCCATTAAGGATCCTTACAGTGTTATATTCCTAGGTACAGATGTAGAATGAAGTGTCTTCTTCCAAGAACTGGGACGCTCCATTTCTACCCACCATTGACTTAAAAACAGAATTTCCATCAGTGCTCAGCCTTTCTTTATATTGTGGCTGCAAAACGCCATTTCAGAAGTGCCATCACCTTTATCTTTTTACATTCTGATGTAGTCTGTAATCAACACTAGCTTCAGCGACTCTCATTACTAGCTCTTGAAGTGATTCTTCAGACTCAGCAAGAACAACATCATCATCAGATTACAGCATCTGCTTCCTCCGATTTCAGTCTTACCCCTGTAGCCAACAACAACGATGCACATTTGCATTTCAGTGCGCAGGCAGAGCTGAAGCTGTGCCGTGATGCAGCCCTGTTTGACTTTCCTCCTGCCCATCAACCACTGTGCAATGTCCTCTGTGAGTCTGTCTTTTCACCTGGTCATGTACAACTCAGTAAATTATAAAAATCTGTAAGAAAGCCCAAACAGATAGTGAGAGCTCAGTGTAGCATTCAGCTGTTCATTTCTCTTCTGTAGCACAAATCCCTTTACACTATTTTTTGTGATGTCAGTCTGTATTTTTTTTTTTTAGTTTTATTCTAAAAGCTCATTTCCAGCAGTGTCATCTGTGAACTACCCTGTGTTTTGTTCTTTCTGTGCTCAATTTTGCTTTCATATATTTCAATGCCTTTCTCCAAACACTATGCCCATTTTTTCTTTGCATGTTTGAATCACAAGTGGAATTATTTGGCAATGAGCACATCCTCTCAGACTTCCCTCCTCTCAGAGTAGAATGAATTTAGTATCTCGCATTAAGTCCCATGGCCGCTGCCCTGTTTTTCCACAGAAGTTTGCAGACCTTACGGGAAATCTTGATAGCAATCTAGCATGAGAGTGTTCTCTTCAGGTACAAAAGCAGGCAGGCATGAGAATATCTGGAATATGAAGCACTGATTATGTGAGTTAATGACTCCTCTGTCTTCCTGAAAGTATAATTCAGATAAAGGCTTATAGAGGGGATTTTGATGTTGCGATGTTGGAGATACTTTATTTATCTTCTTTTTTGTGTTTTTTTTTTGTCTATTTTATAATGATATAAGTTCTCTCTTCACTTGCTTTATTGCTATCATACTAAACGAAACCTTATTTGCAAAAAAAATGGATTTGCAAGTCTCAAACACATGGTGGCTCTAGTCCTCCCCCAGGTAAATGGTGGTGATTCACATGGGCCAAATGTGACACTCTCCACCTCCCTCCCTTATTCTCACCCTCTCAATGTAGAAACCTGTAGGTTTTAAGCACATGAGCCAGGGGGGATCACCTAGGTGGGTTAAGGAAACCAACCGTAATGCCTTTTGTATGTCCAGGTGAGCTCAGGAGAATAACAGGTTAGCATAGCCTCACGGATCCAAAATAACCCCCAAACATTTAAAGGTCTGATTTGAAAACCACACTGAAAACTTGAAGTTAGATAACCTGCTTTGTAAAACTGCAGTGAGGGAGTGAGAAGCTCTGAAGCAGCTCTGTTGTTAACCAAAAAATTGAGGTGGACTCCATGGAATAGGTTACATTTGATTCCTAATTTTCAGGAATTTCTTAAATCATGCAGACTGGAAATAAATATGTATATTTGCAAATGGAGCATTAGATGTGCTCAAGGAATGTCAGAGAGGTCTTTACAAGTAGTGTTAGATCTATCTGATGAGTAATCAGATCTATCTGGTCAGAGCTTCCCTTAAAAAATTAGATCCTTAGATCCTTGGAAAGCCCGTGGAGAGCACCCAGTCTGACATCTTGTTCAATACAGATTGCTGATTTTTCTTCAGATTTATTTTTGTTCCTTTTAAACTTTTCATTTTCTATTGAACACTGTTTTTTTTAATGTTTCCACAACATATAATATCTACAACACCCATTATAGTGAAATTCTGCAATGTAAATTGAAGTCTTGTGGCATCAACATACAAAATTGAAGTAAATTTCTTAGGATTAGACATTGAATGCATTTGCATGGCCAGTCAAATTATGAGCAAAATTAAGCCCCATTTAAACATAAGCAGTCTGGCAGCTTAACTCCCAGAATAGGAAGGGAAAAGCTCAGAAGAGATATAATTAGCTTCATCTTTTCACCTTTCATATCAAGCTGTATCCTACATTTTTAAAGACTGTCAGTTAGTGATTCCTAGAGCAAGCTGCAAGCCTGGTTCATTCCCAGCAGTAAACTTTGCTAAAGGCACATTGCTACAAGTGTTAGTAAAGCATTAATAAATCCTCACTGTGTGGGAGTAATATTGGAGAGGAGACACTGGTAGAAAGTATTAAGTCACTTAAAAGCTGTGGCTACGATCCAAATACTCACCTGTCATATCTAGCTGACAGTCAAGAAATAAGTACTTAACATTACATTCTCTTGGCATTTCTCAACAAGTTTTTTAACATAGATATCCATTTTTTATAAATTATTTCTAGTATAATTTTTATTTCTCTTGTAACCAACTTGCAGCATTTGTAAGAAGGACATTCACCCAACAAAATCAGAAAATGAAAAAGAGGGAAAAATAGAAAGGAGAAAAATACAAGAAAAAGAAGATAAATAAATGGGAAAATTGAAGGCAGAGAGGTCAGTGGGAGGATGTGTGGATAGAAAAGGATTATAATTCTTGTTCAGGAAACCCTGGCAGCTTAAAAACTTTTGCAGAAAAAAGGAGGTGCTTGTAGATAGGCAGGTGGTGTCAGCTTCTTCTGTAGATCTTACTGCTAGTGTTGACCATGCAGAAATGCAAAAATAACAAGGAGTAAATAAATCGGAAGAAAACAGAGTGATAGAGATATATGTGAGGAAGGAAAAACACAGAAGAATAAGAAAGAAACACAGAATGAAGAGAGACCAAACACGTAAGGAGAAAGTCAGAGGAACAAAGGAGGAATGTCTCCTTCCCCTTTGGAGCAACATGAAGAACAAACTTTCGCTACAAGGTGATGACAGATGAGGATTTTGGCCTCTAGCCTATCTCCTCCTGATGTTCTTTTACTCTAAGACCTAACCTTGAATGCAGCATCTAAAAGAATCCAAATTGGTGACAATTGCTATCAAAAGATATAATAAGAGTGACTTTCTGTGAGATTTTTGGACTAATTCAGTTAGTGCTAGGAGATATGAATGATATTTAGATAAACAACTGAATGAAAATTAAACCATAAATGTCCATTGTTTACTCATCTATGCAGCACTATCTAGCTCATTAGAAAATGACCTTGGGGCTTTCTGCAAACCATTGCTGCTTTCTAGATGGTCTTATAGAACACACTGTTTTCACAGGGCTAAAATTACTGTTACTCTGAAGCTTATCTGGGGCTAATTCCCTCCCAGAAATGCAGCTACACTAAGAATAAAAGAATATAACTTGCAAGTTAACTCATCTGAAAAAAAAAAAACAACTCTACAGAGCAATAGGACAGGGCAACAGGGTACAGGCATGCTGAGATAAACCAGCAGAGTCCACAGAAAGCTGGTTTGTTTTATTGGATTAATAGCAGTAAATTTTTCCTGATCTCTTGGTTACTTCCAAAACCTTATAATTTCCCTCTGAAATACACTGTACTTGTTTTTCTGTGCTCTCTGCTTAGTTGCATCCCACTGATATGAATAGGGTCACACCAGTACAGGATTAGGAGGATGGAACAAAAATAATATAACTTTTATACCCAAGTTACAACTGAAGAATGGGGGATCAAGAAAGGAAAGAATATTCATGGTTTTAAGGACAAATGTAACATAAAGATCTGATGAATTAGAAATTCTTTCAATTTACAGCCCCTCCTCCAAAAAAAATCAATGTTTGATTGCATGGCACTGGATAGAGTGGTAGTTAAGGATATGGTACATGGAGGGATGGAAAAGCAATTAAAAACAAGATTCTTACCAGGCAGAGAGTTCTTTGCATGACATGGTCAGGAAGAGCACATTCTGCTTATTTTATTATTATTCATGAACTTTATTGTACTAAAAACAGGCTAAGAGTGAGTGACCCAGAACAGTTTGGCTTCTATCACAGCTGGTTTTAATTGCAGTTCATGTTGTCCTCCTTCCGACTCATTTTCTGCCTCCAGTAGCAGCCCTGCCAGCTCTAGGCTTTCTCTCCTGAGGCTCCCATCTAACTTTTTGATTCAACATTTAACATCCAGCTCCTGGAGTTATGTGCTTTTCATGATATATATTTTGTTTTGGTGTATTTTTTCATTCTTTTTTAAGCAGGGTCTTGTTTTGCCAGAAGATCCTCACAGCTATATTCCATGTCAATGGGTATGTACAAAATTGTACTGCTATAACTATGTTGAAGGAGTGACTCCATGATGAGTCAATATCCAAGTTACTTTTTGGAAGTGAGTTAAATGATTACTTTGCCCAAGCTACATCAGCTAGGTACTGTGTAAGTCGCCAACTGGAGGGAGACATTATCCTGATCTAACAATATCTTTTTAAATTCACATGTTATGCCAATAAAAAAAGAAGAAATAAAAACCCATGTAGGCAAGACCTACATTTTTTAGTCCTTAGAGCTGCGAAGAAAACGTGACCCAAGTGTATTGAAAAGACTTAGATAATACCAGAAGGCAAATAAAAAGAACACCAGTTGTGATTATTTTTTCCACTTTCATTGTTTTTCTGCCAGTCTCAAGGTTTTGGGGGCCTGAACTTTGGAATCCCAAACCCTCGGGAACAGTAGCAGTGATGACTATAATTACATGGTTTGATCTTTGGAACAGGGACTCTGCCAACTGATGTGTTCACCCAGAGCACAGTACAAGAAGCTGCTACCCAAAGTTAGGCTTTCTGATCCTACCACAGTTCAAATAACAGACTACTATTAACAGCAGAGAGCCATTCCACTTCTAGATGGCCATCTGCTGGCTCTCCACAATGACTTTCCATCTTCCCTGTTCGGTCTAAGGCTATATCCATCGCGGAGATGTCTTTACCGTGACAGAAGTCCCCACCCTGATATTTTTATGATTCTAGGTCACCCTTAATTCTTCAGGACACAGTTTATATGTACCTTTCTGTGAGCCTGAGCAATGTACTGATGCTTGAACACATGTATTTACATATGTGACCTGCTGCGGGCTTATGCAGCATCAATGAAAAGATGAATCATGCTAACTCTTCTGCAAGGAAAAGGGCAAAAAAGCTAACTTTTACTGCCTGCCTAAATTTAGTTTTGTTATTTGATATAGAATGAACATTACCTCCGTGCAGATGGTTCGTGTAAAACCCTGTTCATCGCTGAAATTATAGTTAACTAGTTAACGTGGCTTTAAAGCTGTGTACATTACAATTTATTTCTCATTTTTCTGTAGTAAGGAATTATACTGCTTAAGCAATATTATATTATTACATTACTTAAATGTAAGGAGCTGTCTCCTTTTCCCCAGGACTCTACAAACCCAACAGAAGGTGCAGATCCAGAGCTTGATGCATGCCATGCAGCCCACTCTTTTTATGACAGGTGTTTTGAAGCAATATTTCCTACTGAAATTTTCAACCACGTCAGACGGTGGTTGACGGCTCACATCTCATTGCTCCTGCAAGAAAAGTATTTGCACATTCTCAGGACTCATGTATTTTTCTTATGAGGTCTTATGAAGCTGGAGAAAAACTTAGTGGTTTTGAGCTGATGTACTTTTGTACAGAGATCAGCACATGTCTGTAAGAGTGAGAAACATGGAAGTACCAAAATTATACCCCAGAACAATTCCTTCTCTGAAACAGAGACATTTATCATATTTGTCAAATGAAGAAATTACGTCTTGGACGGCATTTCAACATGTCTCTGCTAAACAGATCAACAAAGTCTTAAACCTTTTCAAAAGTTAGTAAAAACAAAAATTAAAGATAAAGTGTTTATTGCAGTATCTCTATCAACATACAATCTCACTGCAATTCAATCTAATAACAGTCTTACAACCTCTTTTTTTTTCATGGCATACCCTTTGCAAACATTAAAGGGTGCACAATTATCAATGCAGGTGTTTTGTTTAGTATCACAGTCTAAGAGGTCTGATCTTAGTAATTCAGATGTGTTTAAGAAACTTCAAAACCATATCTTTTGTGCCAGACTGAGTAGGCATAGTCAATAAAAAGAATCATGAAATAAAATAATGCTTTGATGAACTCAGCAGCTTTATCTCTTCCAGAACTCCCCTATTCTTCATCAGTACTGAGAACCAGTATGACATTTCTTTTAGAAGTCCCTCTTTTGAAATCATCCTTCAAAAGTTTTACTGCAAAGAGATGAAACACAATCCACTGGAGAGCAAATATAGCAAGGTCATATGTAGAAATTGTCGGTATTGAATTATCAGTAATAGTACATTTTTCCCCCACAGCCTGTAAGGAAAATATTATTTGCTGTACTTTATAATTGCTGTCTTTATAGATACTGGAGGAGGGTGAGTGTTGTGCTTTGGTGTGAATTATTTCTTTACCAATAATAATAGGTGGGATTAAAATGTCAATGCAGTCATTTAGAGGGTTGTTTTCTAAGAAATTACCAGTTTTTGGAATTCACAGTCCTTAGCTGTTAATAATAACTGAGCTTGTTTTGATGATGAATGAAGTAAAATGACGTTTTGATAATAACTTTCCATTACCAATCAACATTTCCCTTCTGTTTACGCTGTGTAATTAACACAGTATTTGAATTTCCTTAATCCATTCTGGGGGCTCCATTAAGATGATAACAGAAGACCATGCTTCTCTGAGCCTAAGAAATTGCATTTTTATTAGAGAAAGGAGGCTTTTCCAGTATGACTCTCCGAGGCAGAGCGCTCCTTTCCAGGGATTCACTCACCTCTGACGCCTCAGATGCCAAATCCCAGGTACCGGGAATGGATCTGGTGCTACCAGGTGCACAGGTCTAGCAAGGAAGGAGGCTGCCTTGGAGTTGGCTGCATGTCTGTGAGCTGAGGGACTGAACAGACATCACTGGAGAGGGCAGGAGTAAACCGGATTGATACACTCACTTCTGTGGCAGTCTGCTGGAACCTTTGCCTGTGCGTGTGTGTGTAAGAAAGGCTATATTTCAGAAAAGTAGGGTGCTCCTCCTTTTGTGAGCCACCAGCCAGTTCAGAGGAAGTGGAGAGTAGACCCCAGCCCACAGAGCAGATGTTCAGGAATGGACTGAAAGAAGAATCACAGAGGTAAGGAAGGAGTGGAGCTCCAGGAAAACAGGAGGGGGTACGGGAAGAGTCTAAACTCCTCAAGAACAGGTTCTGTTTCATGCTTGCACTAGCAGGAGGAGCAGTGAGAAGCCCTCAATGGCATTTACTCCCTGTGAACTTGGAGAAGTGTTCTGCAACTGTGCACTGTCTCCCCATGGGGGAAAACGGCCTATGAGCCTGGGGAGCCCAGGGCTGAGTGACTACCAGCACCTCCAAAAATGCTGGAGAAGCTTTGATATCCCTGTTTATGAATAGCTGATCATCATCATGCTCTTACTGCCTTGGGGCAATGGTCCAAATGCTGGTGCTTTGTGTGCCAAAATGAGGAAAGCTAATTCAACACCCTTGATAACACCAATAGCACTTAGTGCTTTTGATCTTCAAAGTACTTTACAAACATTAGCTAATTAATTAATCCTCAGAATACTCCTCTGCTATTATCCCCATTTAGCAGATGGGGAAATTGAGTCAGAGAAGTTAAATGACTTGCCCAAGGCTACCAAGGAGTTGGCATCAGGTCTGTGATGGGGAATTCCTGACTCCTCCTTTCAGATCTTCAAAACAGCTGTGGCTGCTGCAAACCTGCGGCTGTCTCAACTGTGGATACTGGACTAGGCGGCTCTGCTGGAAGCGCCTCTTCTATGGGTGCATTTTCATAGCCTAAAGACTTGTGTTACTGTGCCCATGTCTGAGATTGTTAGGATTGGTTAACTTGCACATTTCTTCCTGGCCACGTATCTGCAGAGCTTCTGGAAAGGACTCCAGTCTCGACAGCTTGGGCCAGAGTTTGTATTTGTGCAAATATCCATACTAACCCCTTTCACAGCGCTGTCCCAAAGATGATAATGAAACACTAATCCTGCTTTATAGTCAGGGAATAGGGAGAGAGAGATGATGGTAGGGAGAATCGAGTATTAGGCTTTAAAGCTTTGTTTGCCAAAAAAAAAAAAAAAAATGTGAGGCATGAATTGCAAGGTGACAAACAAGTCATTAGGGGTGCAGACAGCATACTAAGCTAGAAACCACAGCTCTAAATTTTTGCTCACCCAAGCAGTTCTGCATCTGATAGAGTACTGAGATGGTAATTTCCCCTACTGCTTAGGGATAGGGTTGCTTAAGATCTAATACAATATCAGGATAATAACTTAATATCAAAGGAACTGTCTTACCATTTTGACTCCAGGTAACCTAGCGAGCCAGTCAATACTACTAGAAAGCAGTCATGCTTTAGTCAAATGAGGCTTAGGAAAAGTGATTCTAGTTTAAAAAAACACATTTTAGTTTTCTGTGTAAACTTGTTAGGGATTACAGCACAGGTTGTTGTGACATGGCTACAAAGAAAGCTACTGTAGAAGAAAATAAAACAAACAAAAAAACTCAAGAAGGAGGATCTTTCATTTGTACATTATCAAGGGAAACATTTGTGCCAAGGTATGCTAAGAGAATATGCTGGATATAGAAAGAACATAGAAGAGAGAATATACTGGATGTAGAAAGAACATAGAAGATGTTCTTCAAAACACAGAAAGGTTATGTAAGTTATAAAGGCAGTAAAAAAGCAAAGCATTCTCCCTAAATCATGGAAAATTTTCACAGAATCGCAAAATGATCAATAATGGAAGGGATCTCTGAAGATCAGCTAGACCAACCCCTCCTGTTCAAAGCAGGGCTAGCTGGAGCAAGTTGTTCAGGACTAAGTCCACTCATCCAAGCACTCATCTACAGCCTTTCTGGGAAGCCTGTTTTAGTGTTTGGTCACTCTCACAGTATTTTTTTTTTCTTGTGTGCAGAAGCAATTTCCTGCATTTCAATTTGCGCCCCTTTCCTCTTGCCCTCTCACTAGGTACCACTGGGAAGGGTCAGGCACTGTCTTCTTTCCTTCCTGTTAGATACTTATACACATGGATAAGATACCCTGAGTCTTTTCCAGGTGAAAGAGTTTCTGCTCTCTCAGCCTCTCCTTGCATGACATGTGCTACAGTCCCCTAACCTTCTTTGTAGCCCTTTGCTGGACTTGCTTCAGTCACATCTTGTCTTTGGAGCCCAGAACTGGACCTTTTCTACTGTCTTGGAGACAAGAGCTACATTTGCTCTCCTCTGATCCTTCTCCCCATAGCCACAGCTTTTCAAAAATGATCAAGAATGTCCTCACAATGATATCAGGCAGCTCTTCAACGCTCATGGGTCCGTCTGGTCAGGTCACTTGGACCTGCATATGCCCAGTTGGCTTAAATGTTCCCTAGCTTGATTCTCCTACTCTGAGAGCCTTCATTGTGCTAGACTTTCCCTTTGTGCTCAGGGACCTGAGGAAATCTCACCAGCAAAGACTGAAACGGTATTGCATATCTTGGCCTTTTCCATGTCCTTTATCCTTCACTGAAAAGGTGAGTTTTAGTCTGTCTGTAATGGAAACTTACTCCCAGTTATTCATAACAGCATCTGCACAAGCACTCAGAAAGCACCACCGATCAAGAGCAAAAACCCATATATATTCATATACAGTAAGAGTGATGGTTCATATTTTGTGAATGTCATAAACTGGAGACTTCTGCAGTAATTACTTCTTTATATTTATGCTGCAGGAGCACTTCTTTATTAACAGGGGCACTTCTATATTGACTCGCACTACTGTCAGGAGAGGAAAGAAAGAAGGTAAGGGCACTGTTCAAATGAAAGTGAGTATATATAGTCTTGGAAACAAATTCATTCCTGCCATATAAAATTTTAAAATTGGACAGGTTGCATGAAAGTCAATCTGTATCCTATCCTGACTGCTGAGATCTTGTCTTTTGGGGAGGAAAGGAGGAAGATTTTGCAAATACTACAGAACCGGTAGTGTCCCAGCTCCTTCCTCCGCTCCGCATGACAAGTTGCTTTGAGCAGGCTGAGTCTTGGCTGAACTCTTTGTCTTCTGATAGACAATCTCACTGGAACCATCAGCAGCTGGCACAGTATGGAAATGTCCCCATATTTTACTGTCCTACATAAGTGATGTGGAAGACATAGTACTTATGGAAGACCATAAAGCTGGGGAGCCAAAACCACGTCCTCATTTTCAGCATTGGTCAATTATAATTAACTGCACATAATGATTATCAACTATACACAAGAACTGTAGAACTGTGAATAATCCTACCCACTTGTATGAAATATGTATAAAGACACACTTCCCAGAAGGCAAGTATCCCCTCGCTCTTATTATCTATTACAGAGAGTAATTTGGGCCCTTATATATCTTCAGTGATTTCAAGGTGTTCATGCAATCTACAGAGGCATAGAAAACAAAAAGGGAAATCACATCAAAAATCATCTGGTCAAAAGTCAGCTTCCACAGCCTGTGAGACGTTTCTCAAGGATCTCAGCAGAGGAGGAGCTGACGTTAGCAATAGGAAAATGTTCAGTGGCTGGTTTCACCATGCCAGCTTGGAAGCACTTGGTGTGTCAGAGGAGTGCATGAGAAGAAAAGAACAAGAGACTGCATCAGAAGCATTGTGTCCAGTTTAGAGTTCCTCAGCACAAGATACACTGAAATACTGGAGCAAATCTGCCAGAGGACCAACAAGATGATAAAAGACTGGTGACATAATGAAGAAGGAGATGTACTGGGTTTGTTCAGCCTTGAGAGGAGAAGCCAGGTGAGAGATGTTACTGATGTCTAGAGTAATCTGTTGGGAGGGCGTAAAGATGAAGCCAGACTGCTCTAGGAAGACTGCTCTCTACAGTGAGAGATCAGTAGGCAACAGACACAAGTTGGAACAAGAGAGATTTTGACTAGATATCCTGAAAAAACAATTCACAGTGAGGGTAGTCAAACACTGGAATGGGTCCCAGGAAAGTCTTAGGATTCTCCCTCTTTGGAAATACTCAGAACTCAACTGGATACGTTCTTTAGCAACCTGACCTAACTAGATCTGCTTTAAAGTGGGATTTGGGATAGGTGATTATCAGATACCCTTTCTAAATTCCACTATTCCGTGATGTTATGAAATGCAGGTATTCATTAATCAGGCCCCCCAACATCATCAGGACAGCAATGTAGCACAACCAGCAATGTAGGACACGGTGCTGATCCGCTGACATTTCCAAGCCTAAAGGGAAGGGAGATTGTTCCCTGTCATTTCACAGGTCACAGAAGCACAGGGGATGCTCAGGTCAAAATCCTACACTTATTCTAAGTGTACAGGATCTGGGGTTATTCCATATGATATTATTATAATCATGTTTCTGCTGGTTTAAAATAATCCCAGCTACTAGTTACTTGTGGCACCAAAGAAATGGAAGATTTTTTTCATATTAAAAAATTACAACAAATCCAAATACATGTGAAGCATAGAGTAAAAAAGAAGTTAGAAGCTTTACAAGAATTATGAATCGTGCCTGTTACACTGAGCTTTTTATATAAGAATGTAATGATATATTCATGTTGAAAGGAGTTCAGTTAGTTTTAGGTGGAAAAAATAGTTCATGCTACAGACAAAAATAAATTGGCCTGGGAGTTTCCTTTGTTGGAAATTAAAGTATCTCACAAAATTATTAATAGCTGTGTGTCTTTACGCTGCTACTGGATTTTACTATCGGGATGTAATGTGGGAGAGGGTTCTGCTATTACCTCCTCAGCATTCTGAGGGAAAACAATGGGAAGCAAATGCTCAGCCATTTAACCTCGGAGGTGTCTGATGGCACTTCCCGCAATCAGTTCTGACAGTTCAAGGATGAAAGGTATGCTGTACGATCTAGTTATTCAAGGGTTAAAGAAGGTCCCATAAATAAATTATGGATGCATTTTTAGAGCACTTTGCTAAGAACAAGAATGGCAGAAAATATCACAAGGCTGTCAAATCAGATTAAAGCCCATGCGCTCTGAGTAATCTGTGGGGAAAACTAACAAACTGTATGTTTGTCACGTATTAAAGACATTTTCTTAAAAAGCTGATTGGCTGAATGAATATAGAAATCCACCGTTGCTTTTTCCCTGTTTATCTCTGTGTCTTTCCCAGTCTGAAGTATTACTTAAAACATAGTTGCAGCCAGCAACATATTCCAGGTAAGTGAAGACTCCATAAGGAGTAAAGCTGCAGAATCAAGTGTATATATTAATGCATCTATGTGGATAAAAAGTCATAGCATATATATGAATTTTATCAGCACAATTTTCTAGCTTTAGTCACTTGGGTGGTTTGAAAACTTGCCTTTACATGGTCTGTCCGGTGGCAGATAAGCTATGTTATAATATAATAATATTGGAGGTGCTTGCATACTGTGTACCTCCAAAAAAATAAAGAGGTTTATTCTTGATATGCACATACCAGAATGAAAGAATCTACATATATTCCTCCAACAGACAGAAGCTTTGGTACAGTAGTTTGTAAACCATCAATCCATTGCTTTAAAGATCCAGAATTTGAATCAGGGAACCTACAGAGAGGATAAATGTGTGGTTGCAGAACAGGATCCTATTACATAACCCAGCCAAGAGGGACGCCTGGGTTCAGACAGAGAGGAAAAGCACTGCCTTAGCTGGGGGATTCAGGAATGCTTCTAGGCTTTTAGCATCCTCGTTGTCACTAGACAACCTATTGCAGGAATATCCCTGCACACATCCCTGCATCCCCTCTGCCTTGTTTTCCATGGGGAGAGAGCCAGTGCATGGGCTAAAAGGATCGATGGTGGAGACTCACCGGCTGTTTGGGAAATAAAGCGCCTAGGTGCACTGCCAAGCTCAGCTGTGTATGTGCAGGCTGCAGGCATAGCGGCACACGACACTCTCATTCAAGCACCCAAAATGGCAATACATTTTTCCTTCAGAATTTTTAAGGATAAGAGACCTTGCCTGGGTCGTAAATCCAACCCTCGCGCTGAAGTACTGACTGTTCAGTGACTTCCACTGCTGGCTGCAGAGTGGCCCAACTTCAAAATGAAAATCACCTAATGATAGTATAACTTTCATACCAGAAGAGAAATAGCTCCTAAAAGTTAGAGCATTGTCTATATATTCTAAGATAATTCTAAGTATACTGTACATATATTGCATATATATATAAATGTTGCATTAACACAATAAAATTATTTTATAAAACATTGTCATAGCACTTCTATGCCTATCTGTTTTTGGAAGATTACCCCTTACTCTTCCAAACTCCACACCAAAGATTAGCGAGCATTTCTTTATGAATTCCCATTTGGTTCAGGGGGGAACATGCTTACGTGTCACAATACCTGTAGGAACACTATGCACCAGAGACCTCCAGATCAAAATCCCCCTTTGTAGAAAATATAAGACTCCTTTTTCATTGCATCTGAGATCAAAGTTCAGTTAAATATGTGGAACAATATGGGATTAGGACTCTGGTCACCTCCAGACTGAAGCTACAATCTCTGCACACCAACAAGTTAGACCTTCGCATAACACAACATGTTGAAAGGCACTTACTTACTTTTTTCCTGTGTCCTGGGACTTATGGTTTAAAACTTGCATAGTTTCACATGTTGAAAATCAACTACAGGCTAAAATAATCCCAAGGAACAATTATTCTATAAAACCATGAGCAGAAAAAAATCCAGCACACATGCATGTCAAAAATTGCCAAAAATAAGAGTAACAAAGCAGACAGGGAAAATCCTTTAAAGATTTTAAATAAGTAAAAACACCCATCAACAAATGACAACCTGAACATACTCAGTACTAGAAATTTCAATAATTAAAACAGTAATAAAGTATCTTTTCTAATAGAAGGGAAAACACCTTGAGTGTACAAGTAGGCTTTTGGTCATTTCTACTGAAATTTTTGATGTTATTTAAGACAAATTTACATCACAGAAGTAGATGCTTCAGGTAATTTCACTGGCAAGCTTTTCAGGAATCAGTTATCATTGTGAGCTTCATAAAAATTGCTTGACTCCAAGAACAAAAAGAAAAACACATTGACATCCTGGACCATACATTATTTTTAATTAGAATTTGGAAAGCTGGCAGAAGCAGGCCTGCCTGTGAGATACTTGCTACAGTGCTTAGACAGTGACTTTGCAAGGGGCTATGTGGATACCTTGCTTCAAGGGGGGGCAGGTTGCAGTAAGGGGAATTGCTGCACACCGGGGCAGGGATGGAGTCCTGGGAGCCGCCGGTGCTCCCGATTTGGTTGTGTAACTCTGCGTATCACTGCAACACCCAAACTAGGCCAGGAAAACTCCGAGGGTTTATGTGCGCAACGTATTATGCAATTTCATGCAGTGATACCCAAGTTCAGACTAAACGATTTTCTGGCAATCAGGCCATGTTAGCACATTGCCTTACCTATTTTACTCTTTTTCTGGTTTATTTAAAACTAGCTGGGCAATTATACATGGCATTTCATTGAGCAATGCTGTAATTTACTTAGCATTATGCTGGCATATTGTGCTACCTAGATTTTTTTTTCTAGATATTGGCAGTGATAAGCATTATAGAAAAATGCTAATACATGCACTTATCATAGTGGCAGTTGTTAATAGTAGCAGTGTCAGAAGTGCATAACTCCAGGGAGAAATGTGTATGGCTGCTGCATGAAGGAAACTGCTGGAAGCCCTTTCCTAAATTTTGCGCATGTTCAGATCTTGAAATTTGATATATCAGACTGTAGAACTGTGGATTTCTCCAGAAGCTTCATCTTCCATTTCTATTCTCAACTGTATCTAAATTTTTATATAACTACAACTGTTAAATTCTAGTTGAAAATATTTTGCATGTAAGATGTCATTTCATCTCCCAAAATATTCTCAAGAAAAAAATGCTCTGAGAAACCTCCTGACACCACAGGAATGGAAAGCTTTTCCCTGGAAATTATAGGGGAAAAAAATCAAAATTCTTCCACAGGAAAGCCAAACTACTTCCAGGTCATTTCCAATTCATGGTCTGGTACGGATTTTCAACTAGTCAAGGTTAGGCACCTTGCAATTTAAAAATTCAGCATAAGGGAAGAGGTAGCAGCTGCCCTTAAGAGTTTATGATTTAATGTCTGCAGGTGACGGCACACAGAGGTAGCAGGAACACCAAAGGGATGTGCAGACCAGGGATCATATAGACAAGCAACCCACATGAAGGATCCAGGCCATGATGTGTTTTGTCTGACAGTTTTGCATACTCAGAAACAACCATTTCTCAGCCATTCAAAGGCAGTACCACAGGGGCTGGTGCTGTTAAATTGACTCAGAAAAAATTAGCTCAGGTCCACCAGAGATTAAAGCAGCCAGGTGACCTGGATGACCACAGGTTCCACTAGGGAAGACACCATGAAAAACCCCTGATGGTCCTTGCAATCTCTAACTCAGGAATAGAGAAGTTCTTTCGCCACCCCAAACCTGGCAATGTTTGGCACCAGTGCAGGAGCCATGCCCACCAACTTGGACCACTTGGACCCCGAAGTCTGTTCAGCACTTGTGGGAGCATCCAGCCATCCTGCCAAGAAGGAAATATCAGCACTGAGGCAGTCTCCTCCAGAGCTAGCTGTCTGCACCCTCCACAGATAGGCAGGTTGTTTTCAGGTGAGGTTCATCCCATTCTGGAAAGGAGATCTCAGTGAGTCTAGATGAATCATTGCTGTCTGTTAACTGGCAAAGGTTGTTGACACCTATGTTGTTGCTGTCTACAACCACATGAAAGGGATCTTAGCCTTGGCCATGGCTGTGCAGTCTCTGATGCTTTGGATGAAAGAGAGAAAAAGAAAACAAAAGAAAACAGAAAAAATAGAAACAAGTTACATATCAAGGAAGTGGAAATTATTCTTGTTCTTACAAACCACCAGTAGAGAGTCACATTCAAATATAACAGAGATATGGTACCACAACTATGGGCAGGAACAGGATAAGGTCTGCTTTCATTGTTCCTGTGGGGAAAACAATGAGTCAAATATGTGTGTTATGTCACAAAACTTTCATTTTTAACAGTGTTACACAGAAATTCTTCCATAAATATGAGCAATTTCTGCCCTCTGACCATATAGAAGATGAAAGGAGATGGCTGATGGTGTAGCACTACACATTAAGCATAGATCATAACCACATCAATGCTGGCAGATAGCAAATGCTCAGTGTCATGAGACTTAAGAAAGGTTACTTTTATACTAAAGATTTAAGCAGGTCTGAGACAAACTCCCAGCACAGAGGTCTAGTGGCATGGAAAAGCCCATTTTCACCTTGTTGAGTCCCGTTAACCTCCAAAATAGGGTGATGCATTCAAACTTCTTACTGGAAGCAGTTTCTGGTCAGTGAGCCACACTGTCAGAAATTGTTTCGAAAAATGTTCATCAGCTCAGGACAAAACAGTTCCTGTGAATTTGACCAGGGGTTGGACTAGTGACCTTGGGGGTCTCTCCCAACCTTAATTATTTTGTGATTCTATGACTATTTCACAGTAGAGCTTATGAAATATCAATGCTTGTAATGTTCCCTGGCACTGCTCAATGTGGTAGTGTGGACATGTCCCTGGAATCCCTCCTGGGGGACTCTGGTGCTTTGGCCCACCGCGTCCGGGAGTCACGGCACCATGCAGATGAACACGGCCGTTGACTTTTGTTCATTTTCTGTTTCAGTGGTCTGGAAAAAATGAAAGTCCAGTAAGGTGGTAGAATTCCTGACAATGCAAAACAGAAAGACTTGGGGAGACTAGAAGAGCAAGATCAGACAGGTGCAATTTCTGAAATTTGATAGAAAGATTAAGAGATGAAGCTGTGAAAATAAAGATGAGGAAGAGAGGTGGGGAGAGAAAACAGAATTACACTCATTTTATATTGTATAATTAATATATTTTGTCTAATATAACTTTTCAAAGGTAAGTTCTTTTAAAAATGCACCATAGGTCTATAGTCCCCTCCACAGCTCCCTTCTGTCTTTGTTTTTCTCTTCGTTTAAGTGAATACCTTAACAGGCTAGCTAGGTGTCAAGATGTCACTTATGCTTGGTTTCCATTTGCTAAATATGGGAACATTTTCAGAAGAAGGTGGTAGGGGAGAAAACACACTTCATATTCAGTTGATCCCCAGTGGCTAAAGGGTAAGATGTTAACAAAATATCATAGCAGTGAGATTCTAATATTTGAAGGGTTTTTTTTTTTTCTTTTCTAACTTCCCAATCAGAGCCTCAGAGCTAGTTTGGAAGGCACAAAACTCGCGAAACTCTTCCCTGGTGAGGGTTTTGTTCTTAGCCCATGACAGTTACTCCTTTTAGCCTTCAGACATGAGTGTTGTACATGCCATTTTTAGAGTGTCCTTTTCTTCTGCTAGGCTTTCAACAGTTTCTGGCTCTTGTCTCTATTTTTAGTGCCTTTTGTTTGTTTGTTTGTTTGTTTTTTAAGATGTTTTTACATTCAGTCATTCTTACTGGGATAATTTTGCCAAAACTTACCCATGGGAAAAGCTGCTCAGGGTGAACTTTTTCCTACTGAGTCGCTAACAGATCTCTAGCAGACGTGATCAGCTACTAATGTATGAGAAGACATAAAAGTCTTCAGAAGTCATCATCTTTTTAACGGTTTCTGTATCTTTTTTTTCCCGAGAAAGCAAACTTTAACAAATGTAAAGCCAAACATCCTTTAATAAGAAAAAATGCTAGTATTTATCTTGATCCGATTGATATAGAGTATGAAGCTGTACATTCAAACAAACAATGTAGGGAAGAATTTTGAAACCATAACACGCTCAGTCCTCTCTCTGTTTAAAACATCCATAGACACATTTTTCATAAAAAAGACAGTGGCTTTAGAGACATTTTTTTTCAGTTTTTCTATTAGCATAAAAGCAAATAAAATATGTTCTAGATGGTGTCATAGACTTTGATAGCTGTATCAAAGGTCACAGATCTATTTTACTCATTCGCTGACATTCAAATCAGCCTCTTCCACTTGTCCTCTGTGAAATTCACCCTATTATGTGTGAGTATAAATGGCTTATTATGTTGTAATCTAAATGATGAGGTTGGGCAGAGAGGTGCCTGGCAGCAGAGGTAAACAACAGGAAGAAGTATTAAACAGTACATTAAAATAAGACACACTTGAATGGGAAGACTCTAGTTGACTCCAGACCTTCAGCTGGCAGCTCTTTATATTAGAAGGAAGATCATGTATTAAACTTGTCTTCCATTTCCCCTGGAAAATGAAATAGGTTGTCAAATTTTTGTGACATCTTGTGATATCTTTTTATGCTCTCTGAAGGATCTTCACTGTTGTAGAGTCATCTCATAAGTAGCAGTTGGAAAAAAGATTTTAAAGATGAAAATAATTTATTTTACTCAGACTGTAATATAAAGTCACCCAAAAGTTGTATGCTGTTACATAATAATTTTGGATTCGAATGATAACTGGAACTGGATTTTGGTAAAAAAAATAAAATCTAAGTCATAGACATATTTGCGCAGTTTTCTGCAGTGGTGTATTGTTATCCAGATTTTTCTAAAGTTTTTGGAACTGTCAGGTATTAATAATGTAATTGGAGGGCACATTTGTAAATTTTGTGAATCACTGAAGATTTGGTATGGCTGGTGGTGTTCATATCTCTAAATACAGCTGCAAATACAACAGATGCTGTACATCAGCTGCAGTACATGACGACCAGACACATGAATCCAGAAGAGTTCAAGAGGGATTGAACGGAGCAAAACGGTAATTCTTGCCACATTTATGGCAAGTTAAAAGTATGACTCCAGTCAATTCTATGTGTAAAAAGTGCATTGTGGACATACAGTTACTATGAAATGGATTAGATCAACTTTTCCTACTTAGACTCAACACCTACGATCAGAGAGATAGCAGTTTGAACAGATAATAGCTATTATTTGGAGGAGACAGACCAGACTCTACAACCACGTTGCATCTTTTATACAGTTGGAAGTGTAATAACAGAGAAATCCAGGTCATTACACATTTGCTGAGTTTACTCAGCTCACATGTCAGTGGATTACTAGCATAAAGTAAATATCATACATAAAAAAATGTGATGGAGTATTACCCTCTGCTTGAATGGTTTCCTGCAAAAGCTTCTGAGTGCAATAAAAGTGTAATGAAATGCCCAGCATGCCATATTACCAACAAATAATCTGAATAAATGACCTGGATTTTATCAAGAATTGCTGACTGAATTTCAGGGCTGTGACTCATTAACAAAGATTTACAGAAAGGAGTAGAACTATTACCATGTATTTATACTAGTATGGAAACATCTACACATTAGACTTATTCAGACAGAGATAATCCAATTAGGGAATGTAGTAAATCTACAAAATGCTTTTACTAGTCCAAGTGGAGGAATTAAAAAAAATCACGAGGGATAATTTGCCCTGGAAAAAAAATTCTCTGTAGAAATCTTAACACCAAAGGTTCTAACTAGAGCAACTCTTGATGTAATTTTTAAGTCTCTTTTCCTCTCAAAAATAAAGTTCATATAAATCACGCTGTTTATTTTCTATCATACTACAACAGTTCTTGGATGCGCCGCAGATAGAGGACTAACAAAGATGTGGCAATAGGTCTGTGGTATTTAGGCAAGACAGAGCAGCTTTAATTTTTACCAGTGCTTCAGGTCCCCTGCAGTGACCTATTGCCAGAGGGGCATCAGAAATTGTGAAACCTGGATGTTTTGTGTCCCATCCTTTCTTTCCTTCCCTCCCTCCAAATGTGCTTGCATTGTCCATTTTTTCCTTATGGGAAAGGAAAACTTTCTGTTCCTTAAGAAGGATGATGCTAGAGCCTGACAAAACACAGAAGTAAGGTTCAACCTCCTTGAAGGTTTTGTCCTGCCTGAGGTCCCACCCTGTACAAAGAGGATTGTCATAAAGGTGATTAATTTGTGCTCCAGAAAGTATCCATGAGGTAGACCTGATGGACCAAGGGTTCCAGCCACACCTCTCATGCCTGTACCTCCCCACACTTAAGGAGGGTTAGGAATCTAACTTCCATTGATTTAGATAGCATTTAACATTTACATGTGCTTGAGAATCTGGACTAAAACTTTGGGATTTAGGTCACTCACAAAGTGTCTGTAGGCTCCTTATACAGTCAATATGAATAGGTGAATTGTCTTTGAGAAAGGCAGTCATCTATTCTGGGAATATTTCTAGGGGTAGAACAAGAAATCTATCTCTCTCTGGTAATTAGAGGGCATGACTAATTTAGATCAGATACCTAACTAGTAGATACATTTTTAAATGAACCCCATTTTTTTATATGTCCAAACTTACTGCCTGCTGACACCAGTGTTGTAGTCTAAGAAACTGTTGTCTCTTCCTTGCAGCTTTTTTTCCATGATACATGGAATTCCCTCCCTCAAAATCCTTTTTCCTTAAAAAAAAAAAGAAATTCCTAGAATGGGACACAGAGCTATGGAACAGCCATATATCATGTTGCAAATATGAATGCAGGACAACTTTATCAACAGCAAACACTAATAACCCTGTGTTGTATCTTCTTGAATTTCCAAATTTCTCTTCTTTAGGTCTGATTCTACACTTTGTATCTCCATTTGTGCAGGGACTGTATTAATGCTGAGCTTTGTACCATGTGGATCAAAAAACCAGCACTTAATAAGTTAATAATAATAATAGTGATAGAATGACATATTACAAGTTTAAATGCTTGTACTTTAAAGTTTTGTTTTCCATTTCAGGAACTTTGAAAAACACTTTCCACACAATATTTATGTTTAAAGACTTAATCCATAATTATGGAGAACCAAGGTACCAATGTCAGAGTAACAAGATTAATACCTTTTTGACAGAATTTAATAATATGGTTTTATAATATTTAATTTTGTTCATAAAACATCTCTCAGTAGGAAACTTTTTTCACTTACCTAAACATTATTGCCTTAAAACAATTTAATTCATATTTCCTGGTACAAAGAATTTATTATGCAGACTTGTTGTGAACTGTTTTTTATAGGAACGTGCAGGGATTAACTTCAACTTAATTTGTCTATTCAACCAATTTTGACAAGTATAGTCCACAAACTCTGGGCTAATAATACAGTCTTTAATTCATTTATCTTTTTAAATCTTCCAAGCTCTTTAAAATCATGTTGTATATGTAGTCTGGATAACTAAACTCTTGCTGGTCTTGTTTTTAATCTCTAGGGAAAGTATCCAACAATCAATGTAGCCAATAACAATTTTGCCTGACTAAAATGAAAATGAGTGCAGAACATGAACTCTTTTGTAAATATATTAGTGGAGAATATCGTTCTAACTATCAAAAACTCAGGACTAATATCAGACTTTATACATAGTGCTTGGGGAACAAAAAATGCCCTCCTGTTGTGCACCAACAGTAGATGACAAATCCATTGCCAAACAGCAAATCTATGTACATATGGTGCACACATTAGAGGAGCTTTTCTTCAAGAACACAGAGACCTTGGTGGCTCGCTGTCTTCATGTAAAGGCAAGTCTGTTCAGCTGCGTTGTGAGAAGATTTGTGGGCTGTCACAGGCACTTTTGGGGCTTCTCAAGAGTAAGAGTGGCCGAAGTACTTGACTGATGGGAAGACATGTGAGGCACTGGTGAAAACAAAGAATCAAACTTCTGTTGAATCTGGATAGGCCGTGTACTGCTGGCAAAAAGTAACTGGATTTGTAACCCTACCTTTAATTATTTATATATTTCACTGAGAGATGCAAATAATCAAATGCAAAGCAAACCAACAAATGAAGCTGAGGACTGTATCCAGACCTCTCACAGGTCATCACTGCTTTCTTTCCTTTACCTTCAAATAGACATTTAACCACGTCTTGGAGGAGGGAGAAATAATGAAGGAATGAACTCCAATGAAAGAGAATACTGGAATTTCCGCCATATTTTAAATAATGAAAATAATGTGGAGCTTGCAAACCTCACTGCTGCTTACCTGGCCAAATGCCATTGTTTTTCCAGAGCCTTAACTTTATCCTTCTTGCAAATGAGCCTCCCATGGTAACGTCACACAAGCATCACTGCGTGGCGAGGCCGTACCTGTTTGGGAATTTCCGTGGGGAAAAAGATGACTCCAGTCATGAGGTAACAGCAGTGGGTAGCATTAATGTAACTTTTAAAGATATTATTACACCTGGGGCAGTTATCTGCGGTGCTCTTAGGAACAGCCTGGGCAAAGGTTCTGCCATGTTCCTCACTGAGGCTTCTAAGATGGGTAATGTTCTGTGTAAGCACAGACACAGTCCTGTGCACATTGATCCCAAATCCATCCACATGCAGAATCCAAGATCATCTCCACTACCAGATTCAATTGCAATATGGAGACCAAAGGCTACAAAATGAACTTTGTGAAAAATACAATGAAAGGGAAAAAAAAAAAAAAGGAAAAGCTGCTTTTCTCAGTTTATGGGAGTGTGTAGCTATGTGAATATATACATATAGTTATAAAAGAAAAGGTGGAGTATGTTTAAAAGCAAGTCAGGACTTTCTCCTTCAGTATTACAAGTGACGTGGAAAATTTCCCTTGCAGCTACCATGGGATAAATTGCAGTATGATCAGAGATACAGATCAGATGAGCACAGAAAGCTAACGAGTGTCTATGTAAACTCTGGCCCCATTCTCTGACTATTCCTACATAACTCTGTTACCTTCTACTAAGTTATATCATTGTAATTGAGTGGGGAAAATATTCTCTCAGAATGAGCATAGTGGGTATTTATCTAAAAAACTCATGCAAATGAACTTGAGTAGGAACAGCGCCTACATTGAGCACACAAAAAAAAAGGAAAGAAAATAATTACCCAACTTTAAAAATCTTGCATGAAAAAGGTAACTGAGAATGATTATTCATCTTAGCTGATAAAACAGGAATTAATGGTCACATACAAAAATAAGTATCAGAAGATGAAAAAGGAGAAGAGAAGAGAAGAGAAGAGAAGAGAAGAGAAGAGAAGAGAAGAGAAGAGAAGAGAAGAGAAGAGAAGAGAA
>JAWLRI010000516.1:333148-363713 GCA_034781795.1 Crypturellus tataupa
AAGGAAAGGAAAGGAAAGGAAAGTAAAGGAAAGGAAACGAAAGGAAAGGAAAGGAAAAAGGAAAAAAGGAAAAGGAAAAAGGAAAAAGGAAAAAGGAAAAAGGAAAAAGGAAAAAGGAAAAAGGAAAAAGGAGGGATTATTTTCACTCAGTGAATCGCTAAACTGGAGCACACACTGGTGCAGGATTTTCTGGATGCAAAAGGTATTAAAGGGCTAAACAAAAGGCCCCTTTAAAGAATTAAGTTCATTGAACATAACAAAATAGAAACTGTCTCTGTCTCACTGTCCCTAGACTGCAGATTACCAAGAGCTGGGAGGCCACTGCTCAGAACAAGGCACCTACCTTCTCATACATTTTCCTCAGGCACCTACAACTAGCAACTGATACAAGCACAGACCTTTGCAAAACAGACATTTTGTTTAATCCAGTAGTCATTTTTATATTATTCCTTAGTGCCATCTTATTTTGATGGTTCTTACAGTACTGCAATTTTTCCTCTCCCGGAAGTCATTCAAATCTATTATTCGGCATTCCTGGAGTCCTTCTAACTGTCATAGCAGGGAGTGAAATTTTGCCTACGAGTGAAAATATATGTATTGATCCTTCAGAAGTTTTGAGTATTGCGTCTTGCTGAAATAAAGGGTTTTTTGATGTTTTCTGAAATTCTTCTCCTCACTAATAAAAAAATGAGTCTATAGAATTAAGCTATTTACAAAAATAAAGACAAATAAATTCTAATAAAGACAAAGCAGATGGATACATAGTACAGGAAAAGAAGAGCAGCTCATATCATTTTATCTGTCTAGAGAATTAGACCATGCCTGTGTATCTGTTATTTCTTTGAGAGCGGTTTAAATCTTAATATTATAAGCATAATAATATTTTTATTAAAATTCTATCCAGGCATTTCCCAAATCCAGTATATATTTTTAATTACAGTCACTTCTATTTAAGCCTTCCCTTATATTTTAGCATCTTTGTCTTGTGGCTTGCTGCTGAGTAGCATGAAGGTCAGTGCTTAATGCAGGCTTGCAGTAAATTACACTTCTTCAATAGCACTTTCAATACACCTCCGTCAAAAATCTTCTAGGAAAACTGACATTCCCTCTAATGACACATTTCATATGCTGGTTGGTCCCAGTCTCGCTAACTCCTATTCACTGCTAGCTTCAGAAAATGGCTCAATTAGTCGCGACTTTAAGAGATGCTGCTGCAGGAGATTTGTGAGGAGAGATGCCAGAAGATAAATGTGAGTCATTTTTCAGCTCAGGAGGCTTCAGTTCTGATTGCACAGACTGATTCTACTTAATTCATTTCTTTCTTTTCCTATGTGTGAGGGAGACAGCAGGTGAATAGTAAAATACAAAAAAAAAAAAAACCAAAAAAAAAACCAAAAAAAAAACGGAGCAAGAAATGGGTGTTATTAAAGTGAATCAAAGAAACAAATGGATTGGAAAGTACACAGGTAGATTATCTGTGATTCATGAGCCCGGGTTATTTTTAAAATGCCATTAACCAGACAGTGACTGTATGGAATGCTAGTGAATCCCCAAAGTTTCCTGAATTCTAGAACTACCAGGTTGTCTCCTGGAAGCTACACCAGAGCTTTTGCTGGTCTGAAGGAGCTCATCCTGGTTTGAGCAGAGCATTGGAGTGGAGATGTCCCGAGGTCCTGCCCCACTTAAATTATTCTGTTATTTCTGGCTACCATTAAAAAAAAATCGACATTGTTTCCTCTGAACTCAAAAAAATATGCACTAGAAAGAAAAAAAAAAAGCAAAAGAAAACCTTCTCAACTGGTTCATGCAGTAGACACTAGATGTCATCACCAGAACCGAAGAGTTCCCAAAAAGATCAAAATCTGGAAAATACTGATCAAGGAATGATATAAGTGTGTGCATAAAAATCAATTCATAGCCAGATAAGCATAAAGGGGGTAATTTGGTAAAGAACCAAAAAAAAAGAAATTTGGTATAGTTCAGCCCTACTTTTCTTCAAGACAACTTTTTGCCAAGAGGAACTCTGAAGCAGTAACTGATCGGTTTGCTTTCCACTATTTTAAATAAGGTCTGTACTTCCTGGGAAAGATTAGTATGCTCCATGTGAGCAAAGCAAACCCCAGTTTAGAGGCAGACTATGAAACATATTGGGCTGAGTTTATAACACCTCAAGTCATGAACTGCCACGGTTGTGCTGGTGGAGCAGCACTGACTGACCCCAGCAGAGACTGTGTCCCTCCCTCAGCAACTACACAGGGATTTCCCAGGCCAGAAACAGCTTTGCAGTAGCAAAACTAGGAAGGAATTAAAAGATACAGATGTCATGACATGCAGAACAAAACGGACACGTCATATGTCCTTGACTGCATGAAACAGTTTCCTAAGTTGTGAGATCTGGTTTTCACTTTTTCTTTACTTTTTCTTTTTAGTTTTTCCTTCTACAAGGGTGAGTACTGAAACATGAACACAGCTGATCTTGTAACATCATCTCACAAACAAATCAAGAAACTGAAGTTTTGTCCAGATTTCTTTGGGATAAAGGATAGATTTGGTATATTATTAGAAGTTTAATGGCAAGATTTGTCAGTCTTTTTAAGAATAATCAGAATTTTCCTCTTTATTTGGATTCCTCATTTATGCTGTGTTTTTAGTAGGCTTATTCCTGTAGATAAGACTTCCTGTAGTAAAGACCTCAAAATTCCACAAACCTTAAACCACAGAAAAAGACTTCAATTTTGTAGCATGGTATTTTAAAGAGGAAGAATGAAAAAAAAACATTATGTCTCTACAGGAGCTGGAAGGAATTCTTTCGAGAAATCAAGGCCTACTTTTCCCATTGACTCCCAAAGAGAAATATTTTCCAGTAGGAAATTAAAGATTGTTTGAAACAGAAATCTTTTTCAGGAAAGGGTGGAATCAACAAATTTCTTATGTTTGCAAAAAAAATGCCTTTTTAAAAAACCCAGCTGTCTAAACAATAGAGGGTGACATTGCTATATGAGAATTCAATGACTTTTGAGGAGAAATTACATTGTGTTTTTAAATGTAAAGATAGACACACAATGCGGTTAGTATGATGCAAGATAGACTCTGAATTCACTGTAATTTAGCTCATCTGTGGTAACTGCCTGTGGGGAGACTTTTACATGGTTATAAATGTGCGGTAATTTGAGGTTGCCTATCCCTCTTCTGAATTCCCCCTCTTGGAAGTAAACGATCTTCCATTTACTGATGGGTAAAAGGGTATACGGTTATTACTAAGTAACCTAACATCTGTGGCAACTTGTTTGTATGTCCTTAAGATCAGCTAATTAGAGTAGGAAAAAAAAGAGAAGTGATTAGGACTTTGAAATTATCTATAGAAAATGATTTTATTTATTAAAATCTAATCTTTCATAGATTTTCAGCTCAGGTGAATGTAAAAGATTTTTACTGTTCTTCCAGATTCACTAGACATTATTCACCATTCCAGCTTTCAACATTTATTAAACTACAAAGACCAAGTGCCTCTCCCGAGTAAATACTCCCTTTTGCTTCTGTTCTCTCCCTGAATTATAGCTGACCATTGTGAAAAAGGCCAAAGACTAGTGTTTGTTTTATCTTCTTTTTGATACCATTTACCCTGGCATAGAATGGATGGATTTCTGCAAGATCAAAATAAGGGGCATCATGTCCCATTTGCCATATATAAAGAGGTCACTGGTGGAAAAGGAACCCATTGACCAGGCTCCATTAACTGAAGTTTTTACAGTTTCAGGCAGGAGAATGCACCAGCACAGAAGTCCCCCCTGAAGTATGAAGTCCCCTCTGAACACTAGTTGAAGCCATGTCCACAGCATACAATGGAAAGTGGTTCTTCATGCAATGGGTAGTAGACTTGAGGGTCTCCTTGACAAGGCACCGAAGGAGTGTCATGAGTTCAAGAAGTCACCTGACAATTACAGTTTTAACTGGCAAGTGTGAGATCTCTCTAACCTTCTTCTGCCTACCAGCAGACTAACGTTAATAGTGGAAGAGGGATGATCAGCAGAACAGGTGAAAATTTTCTTAAAGTCTTAATCTTAAACACACACAAAAAAATGAAATGTCGTGTGTTTTCACTTCCAAAAGGTACCAAATTTCTTTTCACAGTGGCTATCCAAAAATTCTTTAACCCGTTTCCATAGCCTTTCTCTGGTCCCAAAACTTGTTGACTAATTTTACCGGAAATTTCCTTTAATTAGAAGTGGCCACAGACTTAGCCTTTCATACAAACTTTAAATTAGAAGTGTCCACAGGGTTGCATACAAATCACAAACCATGGTTGCTAGCCAAACCACATACTGTAGATGTGGCTTTGTTGGGAGAACCTAGGAATTCTCATTCCAAAACCACAGGTGCCTACTACTATCTTGTTTGGCTCTAGTAGCAATAAAGCTGGCAACTTGCACGTTAATCAGCAACTTCACGTCCACATGGTGTAAGAGGTCTAACATACCTGTCATCATCAGTTGGCCTATGAGTACAGCCAAACAGTACAGCCAAACTTGTCACAACAAAATGAGTCATCCCTTGGGGAGCTTAATATTAACAACAATTTATGTAATTCATGGAGATGTTTTATCTTCTTCCCTAGAAACAGTTCACATCCATATTTCCTGTTTTTTTGTTCTACATGAACAGGGTCGTAGAGAAGGGAAGAGAAAATTCACAACCCAGAGCTTTCAGAAATTGATAAGGAATGAGTAAGTTTGGAAATCAGGCAAAACTGCACCTGATCCAGGTCTACTACCGTCAGTTCATTCACCTGAGCAGATTACCTTCACAAGCACGAGGAAATCACCTGCAAATCTGGTAGGGAGAGAAGACCTTCGCCTCCTGCATATCCACCAAGTGTGTAGGTTCAGTCATGCCGTGACTTCAGCTCACCTTGAAGCTATGGTCTCATAAGGTGGATTGTTTATGAAGATTTCAAAAACACCAAAAGAAACCCAAATCCCTGTCAAGTTGTTCTTGCAGTGGTGTAAGGCTCAGCTTGAAGTCCCTGTTCCTGCTAACAAAACCATATAAAGAAAATATTCCCCTGCTCTACATATAGTAGAGGATGAGCAGCAATGTCTTCCAAATATCAGAGCTCACAGACAGTAGAAACAAAAACAGCATGTCTTGTGGGGAAATAAACATTCCATAATTGCTAATGTTTCCTTTTGGATAAGTAAGAAGCCTCAACACATTAAATAAGAAAAAGAAAAAAAAAAGAAAAAAAAAGGATTTAATTTCTAGTTTAAATACAGCTGCAGTAAGTCTTATACACCACACAGCTGTTCAGAGGTCTGGCAGCTGTCCATATCTTATGTGTCTTATCATGCATTTTGCAGTATTGTCTTCTTGACACATAAAGACTCTCTTTAACTGTCAAGAAAAGACTATATTCCCTGTCAGGTAGATACTGCTGCATAGTTAAATGCACCCATGTCTCAACTCTGCTGGCTTTTGCATCTGTCAAACCTCTTTACTTTCTCTCCTATGAACATGCTCTTGGTACAAAGGAAAATCATTTGCTTTTGCCACTTCTTTTTCTGACATAATCCTACATTCTGACAGCAGACCCCAAATTGTACGTTTGTTTGCTAGGCACAAACCAAAATCATAGTAAACCCACATGTATCGGGCAAATACCCAGGATGACACACGTTTCAACCCAACTCCAGCAGATGTGCCTGCCACACTGCCAGGGCACAGTGGGAAGGGGCCAACAAGTTTTTCTGCCAGCACGTGATGTCATTCTGAATGCATTTCTTAGAGAACAGAATTTCAGCTTTTACAGAGAAAATGAGAATGAAAAACAACTTTCATAGCATCACGAGAATCTTCGTAAATGAGCTTCTCAGTTTTTCCTGCCTTTTATTTTTCCAGGTAAAAATAGATGTGGTGGCAGTGCTGTTGCTTAGGCTGCACAGAGTCCATATGATGTAATATGGAGCTAATGAAATCAAATCGTTCTGAGGAAGGTTTCCTCCACCCTGGTTCACAGATACCAGTTGGCTCACAAGATTCTTGTGCAATAGGGAAACATTTTCATTTTACAAACGAGGAAGGTGTGGGTCAGAGACACAAAGTTCGCCATAACACACAGAAAATTCACGTTGCATTAAAATTCCTACAAGTAGAATTTTGTACCCCATTTTGTAGGATTGCACTAGGGAAAGGGGGTGCACAGAGAAATGCAGAGGTGACAGGTGCTGCTTCTAGTGCTGTTCTGCAGCACAAATCTGCGGCTCCCAGATCGGAGGCAGCTCACACACAGCCAGCTCCGGCACAGGCAGTGTGAGTGCCTGCACCTGTCTTCGTAGGTGCTGCTTATCGCCAGTACTCTTATGAAATATAAAAAATGACCTTAAAAGAACATTAAAGTTGAGCAATGGACAAGCAAAGCTTTGCCCCTCCAACTATGACACTAAATCTATTTTCCCATTATGCTGCCTTTTTTTTCAAACCATAGATTAATTTCTGTATCACTTGTTAGCCCCACCTTGTCTCCTCCCATATTTGTATATTTGAATTAATTTCATTGTCCTCATGTTCTAGCATATCGAAGCAAGATGTTTTTACATGATAAGCTCTCTTCTCTCTATGAAACTTAGGTAAATAGTTTTCCCAGAAATGCTTCACTCATTGCATATGTCACCTGTAGTTTGTAGTTGAAGCAGAGTTTTATTAGGTAACTACTGTACAAAGAACATTCTTTGGCTTTGTTTGCCTTTAATCTGTGAAACAGTAAGAACAACCACAAGTTGCTATTCTTGTGTACCTAAAGATATAGAGAAAAATATTAGTTCAGAGACAATATGTTATCGTATTTTGTAACGTATATATCCTTTTTAACTATTCATTCCTGAGTATAATTGAGTCCATTTTTAGCCTTTGATAGTATACAGTGCTGAAGCCTGTTTACAGAGTTGTTCATTTCCTGGAATATTTTGCTGTAATAAATGAAAAGAAGAGGTCTTTTAGAGCTCAGCAGGTGAGTAACTCATCGCAGGTACCAGCTCTTCCTCATTTCTCAGATGCATGTATTACACACTGAACAACAAAAATATGTTTTGGATACACTCTGTACTTAGATTTTCAAACGCTTACAAGTTGGTAAAAGGAAAAAAATATATTTCCAGAAGAAAGCTGCACACCTTTCTTAGCCAAAAGCTATTTTCAGACACTGTAAGCTCAAAATTTCTCCACTTTATTTTTTCTGAGGTCTCCCTAAGTGGGAGATCTTATAGAAAGGGAATTATGAATGCCTCTGGAAGAGGAATGGAGAAGGGAATAGCTTGTGGCATCTTTTAATTCCAACCTTTTCACAACAGTAAATCTGCAGGTTCTTTTGAATCTTGAGAAAGCTGCTTTATTTTCTTGTAAATTGTCCTCACAACTGGGCACTCTTTTCATCCAAGCTTTCAAACGGGTCAAGAACTAATGTTAGAAATGTTCGTGCAAAATCTCAGGGTATTCTTGTCCCAAAGTGTGTAGTGGTAAGGTTTTGGCAATCTGACCCAAAGGCCCAGAGGTTTAGTCCTGAATTTTCTCTGTTAAAGAGCTAGCAAATCCTTTGCTCCAGATTTGCCTGATCATTCCCACATGTTCCTTCCTAAGCCCCTGCAAACACCTCTTCTTTTCCTTGGTGCTTACACCCTCCACCTACTTATAGGCACTCATCATGTCTGCCTTCAGCTATACATACTCAGTTCTTTTAATCTTTCATCATAAATCAATCATTCCACTGCTTAATCATTTATGTTTTCTTGTTTTTTTTTTTTTTCTCTGAAATTCTCTCCAGCTCCTCTCTCCCTCCTGTAAGTGTTATGTGCCCAGAACTGAACTCATTTATCTAATTGCATGACCTAAGAGACATCCAAGGCAGGACAGTCATCTCTATGAGTCCATAAGAGGACTCAATCAAACTAATAAGAATTTAAAGATAAGATGGTTTTTGGATGATGCATCATCACTCTTTTTGATGACTGTCAATCAGCTCATTATTTTGGTGGCACTTCATAAAAAAAGGATTCAAAAACATAGACTGGGTTCAGACAAAGGTGGAAAATGCTATCATCTGATTTCAGACATGGAATGATCCAGGCAGCGCAGACTTCACAGAAAATGTGGGAACTTGGATGCAAATCAGAGCTTCATGGCTATCATTCACTTTTTCCTAAGGATTTCAACCACAAACCTTTCCTGAAGAAGTCAGGCAGTCCCTTCCAACTTGGCCAAACCCTGACTGATCAAGCAAGGTGCGTGAGCACAAAGGTTTCCCTTTTCATCACAGCTAGAGAAGGAAACAGAGCAAAAGAAATGCCTGGAGAGTGTAGGAGAGAGAGCCTAAGGGCAAATGACATCCTGTAGAAAAATTGTGGTTCTATGTCTTTCTATATTGACCTGATAGGCCTAGGGAAAGGTTCGTCTCTAATCCTTGCACCAAAGAAGAGAATTTGCTTTTCCTGTTTGTTTTCCAGGCTTCTCGGGAAGACTGAAAAAGTAGCCCCCTCATGAGTTTCATGGGCTGTACAAGCCAGACCGCTGAGCATGCACACCGTGCCTGTATGTCCATGCTGAAGATGCCAGACTCACTGGGGCAGGACCTCCGTCTTAGCGCACTGCTGTGGCTGCAGGAGGTGACATTGCAAGTAAGGGGACATTGTAAAAAGAGACCATATACCCACAGGTGAATATGAATAAGAGGCCATACGCACGCAGGTGAGTACAAATACAGATAAAGTCTGACAGGGGAGCTACTCCTAGTGGTTTATGTAAGCAGAGCAATTTTATCCCCTTCAAAGGCAAAACCAAAGGCAGGATATTCTGTTTATAATTTGGGGGATTTTCAAAATCATAACTCTTTCATTATAAAATGCCTTAAGCCCTCAGACACAGCAATCAAACCCTGTAATATCCGGTGTCATGTAGAGAAGTACCTCCTGTATTTTAACAAACATCATCAAAGGGATTAAGTCTAAATCACATTAGTTGTAAGGATGTACTGGTGATACTCCTGATGAGCAAATTTCCTTATCAAAAATGTTATGATTACTACTTTCATAGTGATCTTCAAGGCTCAAGCGGAAAAAAAATCCTTAAATAGGAAAAAGGTTAAGCACATGCTCAAGTTTTCAGGCTACTTCCCTCCATTGGAGCCAACAGAGCTTTAATCACATACTATAGGGCGCAGAGTCTGAGATGCCTCCTTGAACTGGCAAAAGTAATCAAGTAAACAAGCAGAACTGGCTTTCGAATGTGTGGAATTTTTGGAGCTGACTTTCCTTTTTGCAAATCATGATGAACTTTTACTTCTAAAAGTAAGTGGCTAACCAATATTCTTGCTACTATGCATCACATGGGCAAAAAACTCAGGCAGCACATAAATAGGTCTTAGCCTTCTACTCTAAGCACAGTATTAATTTCAGTTAATTATGCCCTCAATTGCTTGCACACACAGTGACAGGATCCAGCTTGTTACCATCTGATTGCAACTGGAGGTCAGGGGCAAAGTCTTGCAGTTTACCTTGGCCATACAAATGTGTGCAAATATACCCAGTGCAGGTCCACAGCAGAACCTGAGCATTGCAGGCAGCTTGCAGAAGAAATTCTGCACCACAGAGAGAGGAGTTCTGCACTGTCACAAGGAATTTTGTCTGGGTAAAGACTGAGCCATAATATAATAAAGGTAAGTCAATACACAGATCCTGCACGTGGTTATGTTTTAAGGCAATTTTAAGAATTCAGGACACCAAAACCCAGAAGATTCTTTTGCTCCTTCCCACCACTGGAGGATCTGCAATCTGCACACTTTGCAGCTGAATCTTACAAGACTTACTATCACATCATACATATGTGCTCTGTTAAAATGGTGCTTCTTTATGGACTTGTATTTCAGAGATTCTCCTCTCCATGATCACCAGTCTGACAAAATGGATGTGGTCAGATGTGAATTCAAAAGATGAGAAATCTCAAGCAGAATATATCAAAGCCTAAATCCACTGTCAACTTGCACAAGTGTTTGTCTCCTGTAAATATATGATATTAAATTGAAACCAGCTTCCTGAGAAAGAAAAGCTGAATAAAGAAACAAGCGCTGCCAATGTCTGTCACTTGACAGACGGCTTGCTAAGGAATATAACACCTACCTGCAACTTAGGCAGAGCTATCTCATGTTGGCATGTCTGTGTGAGATCCTTGGTTGGGTACACTTCTGCCTGCTGCACTGATAGCTGGAAAGTGTATTTGGGATTTAAAGTTGCTGGTGTGCTCTCATAATAACCTTTCTGAAGATTACATATTTTGTACAAGATCTGGCAAACTTTCAGGCAGTTTTCAAGATCACTTGTATATGCAAAAGAAACTTTGATTTGATGATTAAGTTAGATTTATAGCAGCAATAGCATCTGTTTGAATATCTATGATAATGTGTGGAAAAAGAACTACTCTATATTGCGTTGAACTGAAATGACATCTGTAGAACGCTAGTAAGTTCAGCGGCAATTTTTCTCCTCTAGCATTTCTGGATATCCGGGATTCTTTTTAGGCCTAACACATATTTCAAGAATGACAATCAAATATATCTGCTCTTTTGAGCCCTGTATGAATAATATATATCTAGACCGTATCTAGACCATTTTCATTCACAGAAAGAACTGATATTTCTTCACCATCTCTTTCAAAACCTGTGTCTGAAGTCTTTTTCCTGCTTACCTGCCCACTGAGTTCTTCCATGGGTAAGGACTGAAGCTCTGACTAATGAACAATGATTTCAGCATTTAAATGTTCAGAAGATCTGCTGTATAGCCATGCTAGTATCATCAAGCTGGCAAAAGAAATGAGATCCAACTATCAAAAGCAATGGCTAATGAAGCTATTTTTGAACCAAAATGTTCCATTAGTCTAAGATCGGGCTTCAAACAAAATGCGTGCTACTTAGGTGCTACAGCAGGTTTCTATTCACAGTAATTATTGATTTTGGATGTAGAGCTATCTCTAGATAGTAAGGTTTAAGAAAAAATACTGACCTGTCTGACACTTGCTTCAATAGAGAAAAAAATAAAAGAGCTGCACAAAAGACAACCCTTGTATTGGAAGGTATAAAGGTGTGTTATCCTAGAGTTGTCTTGGGAGCTTTTATTTTTCAGTCTCTGCCACCAAAATACAATGCTGTTCTCAGATATATTGTTTGTAGAGATATTCATTGCTGCTGAGGACATTGTGTTGCTATCTATAGGCAAATATATCCAAGTAAACAAACAAACCACACATCCCTGTAAAGTTCAAGTAAGGTATGAACTTTACACACCCTCTTGTATGCAAAGGCTTCTTGGATCATCTTTAGATCAGATATAATTTTCCAGTCCCATGGTCATACAGTCAGATTTTGTAAAACAACCAGAAAATATATACATTTTAAAGATGTTGTGCAATACATATGCTAATCAAGGGGACATGGTAGAATTAATTCACAGCAAAACTTTGTGAGCTTATAAAAATTGGTTCAATCTGGTGCCATGAGTGCCCTGATGCATTCACTTATAAAGGCAGAGATGGTGAAGAGACATTCAACCTCATATATGAATGTTCAAAGAAGCATTTTAATTCTTGATACAGAGAGAACGTTTTTAATTTTTATTAATAATTTGAACCAAAATTGGCTTGGAATCAAAAGTGAAGTTTTCAGTTAGATGTAAAGCTATGTAGGAAGCATGAGGAGTGGAAGTCTTCTGTCAGTACATAGATGTCTGAGGTGTGGGCACTTACCTCTGGGCTAATTGGATACTCTGTTTTTTTATTCATTGGATAGAAATAGGTTCTTGTGTGGTTATGGTCCATTCCAACTTAAAACAGAGTTGTAAATAGAGTAGATGATAACCCTGAATATTCCTGTTTCATTGGAATTAGGACTATGGGAACTATGGAAAGTGCCCTGTGGGACTGGCTATATGTTGGTATCTACCAGTCATAGAGATTTGCATATGATGATAAATCAATAAACTTTTCACTAACATTGTTTTCAAAAGTCTCTCCTGCTTTAGAAAATGAATTCTTCCAAGATTAACTGTTATGACCAAAAGCAGATTTGAAGTAATGCAGAATAGACTAAAGATTTTGAATAATTATATTTTCACAAAAATGAAAGGTTTTTTTTTTGTCTTTAGGAAATGTCCATTTAAAATAAAACATAAATAAAAAATCCTGGCATATGCCAACGTACATGTAGCCAACTACATGTGTTTCAGCTCAATTACTCTATCTTTAGACACTCTATCTTCTTTTCAATATCTGTTTTTGATTTTTTAAAAAACATATTCAGCCTCCTAATACTACTCAGAAGGCAAAATTTATAAACTAATTTGTTTCATTTTTAAATAAGCATCTCTATGCTTTATCTCATGTTCCTCTACAAGCTATGGAGGATGCACATAAAAAAGTATGCAGCAGTACATCATTATCGTTGTTCAAACTCCTGCACTGTTTCTCAGTCTATTGAAAGAAATAAAACACAGATAGATTAAGTGGAGGATGGATGGACACGCCAACTGCATGATAATGTAATATTTATTTTTATAGGTTACAAACACCCAGTTCATTCACATTTCATGAATAACAGTGCTCCAAAACACAGGAGCAATCAGGTAACTGACAGATATTTCTTCTTCTCATCATCTATTTCAGTGAAAAATTGTTTTTCATTTTTAGTTCTCTTGTTCTAATACCCAAATTTATTTGATTTGATTTGACTTTTTTTCAGATGACTGAGAAATTGTTGTAGATTTAGATTTTGTGGGTCATTCAGATACAGCTATTTAAGGGTAACGTGGAATTGAAGAGCTTCCTTGGTGTCTCAATGAGAACACAAAGATATTCTGACTTGAGGGCTTAAAATTTAGCCTAATTGTTATCAGTTTGACCCTTAAAAACACACTCAGCAGGACTTAGAGCAAATCTCTATCTTTGCTTAGGCTTTTAAGATTGAACTTGTCACTCTGGTTTGCAGTCAGATGTGACTGAAGAAAAAAAAAAAAAAACACAATACTGGCTCACCGTTTCTCTCTGTGAACACATTATTATTGCAGGTGGCATGTTGAATACGAGCAGAGTAAGTTGTTCGACAAGGTCG
The DNA here is from genome assembly GCA_034781795.1 of Crypturellus tataupa. Lineage (NCBI taxonomy): Eukaryota > Metazoa > Chordata > Aves > Tinamiformes > Tinamidae > Crypturellus > Crypturellus tataupa. Next base: position 346,287 of record JAWLRI010000516.1, read on the forward strand.
GCTGACGATCTGTGGGTCACAGTCTGAAAGAAGGAATGATAGTGGGAGAATCCTAATAGGGAACTGAGTGTGAGAAATGAAGTATTTGTATAAGATATTGAAATTTCTTCAGTGGACATGGTGTACAATTTAGAAAATAGAGGAGAGATTTTATTGAAATGTATTGGAAGGCCATTGCTGCCATATTCAAGTTTGTGGCTGATGACAGAGAAAATGGGGGTTCATTGTGATCCAGTATGAAAGGCCAATGACAGAAAAACACATACCTGGCAGATAAAGGCAGTGACAGCAGAAGATTGAAGACAGTGCAGGTTTTATGGAGCAAGGATGTTTTGCCAACAGCTAGGCAACAGGTTCCTCATTTTTTCAACTGTCAGCTCTCTATCCACCCCAGTGTGGCTGAGTTACTCTGCAACAGTCAGATTCAATGTTATAGACTTTCAGTCAGCTGAAAAATCATTGCTTTTACAAGCTGACAATTTAAGAGGCAATTCTCCAGCTTGTTTTCTAGTTACTGGAACAAAGACAGGCTATAAATATGGCACTTGGTACAGCTCAGGGCCAAGGTATGGGTCCGTCTTGGCTCTCTATACATAAATACAGGTGAGTCATTGGATGTGCCTGTACACACCTTGAAAGAAAAATACCTGAAGTGATCACTGCCTGCCAGGAACCTTTGCCAGATTGCTTGCAATGTCCTTTGCTCCTCCTTGGCTCATCTTCATTCATGAACACCGAGCCAAGTTGAGAGTATGCCCTTTGGCTCCTTTCACTGGCTGGCTCATTGCTACAAGGTACACATTTTTTAATGAAAGATTGTTTTCACTGATGTACATATATACACACATGAAAATTCCAACAGATTTTAGACTGGCTTGTCACAAGTTTAACAGCTCTTCTTCCAATGGGTATGTAGTGAATTATTTATGCTTGTGACAGTACACACAGGGGTTTCTGTGCTTCCAACAATTTTACTTCAGTGTCATACTACTTACTGTGTGGAAGCCTTCCTCATATTTTAATTTGCTTAAATACAAGAATAGCAAAGCAGAAAGAGTTAAATACTTTCTGTAGATTAGTGAAGTAAACATTCCTTTGTAGAGTGAAATTTGTGGCTGTGCACAAATGTAATCAAAAGGTCAAATTCTGGTCTTACTTGCAGATGTGGAAGCACATAGTAACTCCTATGAATTCACAGGACTTGTTATGGATCATTATTGACATAGCTGAGAACCGAGTGCGGTTTACCAACCAAAAGAACCCTCAACTTCCCCTTCAACTCTTCATTGGTGCTGTGCAGGGTGCAAAGAGATCCAAAGGTACACCTGGGATAGTAAAGTAAGCGTGTCATATAGCCAGGGTTTAACTAGGAAAAACACCAGTTTTCAAAAAATTGTTCTCCTCCTCTCTGCAAAAGCTTTGCCAAAGGGTGTACATGTTACTGTTGCAGCCAAAAATACTGTTATAGCCAAGGGATGTACACGTTTCTGTGTAAATGCATTGCCAAAGGGCGTGCAAGTTATAGTTCAAAGTTACAGTTGAAGGGGCATTCCTAGCTCTAACGTATATGATCTGCTTATCCAGCCAATTAAACGTGGTTTATTTTCAGATGGCTGAGGGGATTGCTCATGTGATGCAGAGCCTATTACTGTGGCAGTCCTTAAAAACAAGTTTCCTTTTAACTTTTTACTGTTATGCAAGGTATTACTGGTACTCATGGTATTCCCCATTCCCCGCGCAATACATGCTTCTACAAAGAATAGCTTACCTCCAATTAAATATGGTAAAATGTTGCTTTTTTTTTTTTTTTTTTTTCTTTCTCTAAGGGTGCCAAATATATCTGCCTCGGGCTGCCTATGGTTGTTTAGTGGGCTACCGTGTGACAACCATAGTCACACGAATTGCAGGATTCTGACCAAATTGTAGCCACTCAAGAAAAAGGTCTGGCTGGCTTGCTGAAATCCTCAGAATAAATCCTTCTTTCTAATACATGATGGTGGAAAAAATGGAAAAAAAAAAAAAAAAAAAAGATCGAGAAGAAAACATAAAGAATTGCCCAAGAATGCAATGCAAGAGAATAGAATTGGGTGAAAGTCCTTTTTCAAAACAATTTCTGAAAGCTCATTCTCTTGAAATTTTTGTCTCTGTGCTTTTTTTTAAATTTCATTTTTTTTTCCCTTTCAAAAAAGATGAACGCTTCCTATAATTTTAAAAAAATGTGGCAGAAAATCGAGACATTTTCAAATTTCAAGTTTTCATGTTTTTCATGAAATAATGAGTGCTTTATATTCTGGCCAGCTCCACTAGAGTTCTGATGGATCCATTCCGACAGCTAGTTATAGCTCTCATGCTATAATTTCTTACAAGCAAACCATTACAGTTATGTCTGATAACCCCATAAGGGTCAATGTGTTGGGAGTGACCCTAAGCAGGTGTCTGTGCTCTAGAAGTCTGGGCATGGTTCATGTGCTCTTTTTTGACATAGGAGGAGATGTGGCATCAATAACCCTTTGGCAGTGTTCACTAGATCTCCACTGACCATAAAGGGAACCCAAGTGACTCCTTCAGAAGGAGATGTTGCATCCAATCCACCTGTAGACATCTGCAGCACACCACATGCGTTTACGTATACTGTGAAGAACCCCAAGACATTGGTTAGTGGTAGATATTCCACATATTTTGTTCAAAGATAAATGCCTTCAACACATCTAAAAATTTGCTCTCTTGGGTTGCTTGTTTTTCCCTATAGACTACTAAGGAAATCTACCATGACTGAATCAGACTAGATTAAGTCTGACTTTTACATATTTAAAGTTAGATAAGATAAATCTCTTTGTCTCACAAATTATTCACAGCAGAAACAAGGTAATTCAAAGAAAGACAAACAAGATGAGCAGGAACAGGGATTTTTTTTTTTGACGTGTATGAAGAGAAATGAGTTTAGAAGAGAAACAAGTTAGAAGAAACATGACAAGGCTGTTCAATAGTAGTGTGGAAGAGATGAAATAGTGTATCCTACCTACTCCATCCTGATCAAGAGTCAAGGAGCATCAAATAGAAAGCAAGGAACAGAGCTGAATATGAGAAAGGATATCCTTTCCACTGTACAATTATCCTGGAGTCAAGATTCTATAAAAGACCCCAAGAGTTTCATAGGACTCAGAAAAGCATGTCCAGCATATCAGGATAATGACTATATCAAAATTTCAAAAGGGGTAAAGGGTTACACTCTTTTACACACTGACTAGCGCAAATCCAACTGGTGACCCTGTCGCTAGTTGCATGAAAAAGAAAAAAAAGGAAAATGCACATATTCCCCAAGTCTGTGTTTGATTTCTGGATGTGTAGTCATATTTACCTAATTCTTGCAAACAAGCCAAAACTTGTGTGCACACAGTTTATATTTTTCTTTACAAATTTGTTTAGAATTTGCTCCTTATGTTGCATGTAAAAAGTAACATCTCTTTTATTTGTTGAAATGAAATCACTTCCAACTTTCTCTTTTATGTCTTCCACTTTTACAAGATGTTTCTTCTGGCAATATCAGTCAACTTTCTTTACCTTATTCTTTGTTCCCACATTGCCAGCTTTTCTGTGCTACTGACTTTTGCACGTATCCTCAGGAGTTTTTCTGAGGATACTGTGAACAGGAGACCCTGGATGTTTACCAACTCCTTCCTTATTTATTATACCTGGCTCGCTTCCTAGGACAGAGTGAAAACAGTGTCTGTTCTTGTTGATTGCTAAACAAACCTTGTAAGGAAACAGTCCTCTTGTATGTCTAGGAACATTGCCTCTTCCTTTGGGACCATCACTGTTGTCAAGAGCAACACCTGGAAAGTATCGGCTGGCTGTGCTTGGGTACAAACCTTGATACCTGCATGTGCATTTTTGTGTAGATTTCCTGCACCACCCAAAAACCTGCCTATTTTCCTTAATATCTCTCTGAAACTACACCAAAGTTTCTGCTTCTCAAAGGATTTCTCAGATTCAACAGCCAGGACATACACTTTCCCTATGTAGCAACTGCAGTGTGATGTAGGGTTGAAATTTTCACAGCTGGCTTAAGGATCTGGATACTCAACTCCCATTGAAACAGTGTTCTAGATATTTCCAGAAGACCTCTAGGAGTGCTTTTGTAGATGAGTCCCTTGGCTCATTTTTGACTGGCTTGCTATTTAAATGCTTCTCAGACATTAAAACCTGCATTATCCCAATTGCATCACTTCTGTGATAGTGTTGCCTTGGTCATTGTGCATCTCTAGCAACAAAAAGTGCACATCTATTTTTTTGACATCTGCCAAGAAACTCACATTTTGCCATATTTTTCTTCTTACCTGTCACAATTTCAATGCAGAGATGGTTTTACTAGAGCTACTCCTGTGCACCTACAAGGTCTCCCCTGCTGGGTAGCCACTATTTTAAACCTGAAGACTGTCTGGGAAAGGGCAATCAGCACCTCAGCTCTGAAGGGCTTTTTAAGCAGCTGAAAACCTTTCCTGTCAACATATCCTTTTACATATGCCTCCTTCACACCACAGCTCTCTGGGGTTTGCCAGACCTAATATGAAACTGTCTAAAAACTAGAAGCTGCTCCACAGAAAATGCTTGCAGAAAAGCAGGAAAAAAGAAAAGAGGCATCAGACAGGAAGTATCTAAAAAAAACAAACTAATCTTCTGAACTGCTAAGGGTTCCTCTGAACTGTATTTGTGTGATATATGCCAGTATTCTCTACAATACATGCCCATTTCTATTTCTGATGTTCCAATTGCCCGACAAGTTTCCAAGACCTTTCAGTTTGCTAAGTTTAACAGAACAAGGAAAATACTTCCTTTCATTACTTACCATTGGGCAGATGGTGACATATGTCCTGCTATTTTATGGATTTCTGATAGGACTGAGGGATCATGTGCAAGTTTGCTCTTGTACAGACCTGCAAGGGCAAGTAGAGCTGAATCTGTAGCACAAGAGGTTACATAAATCTTTAATAACTATAATCTATTACTTTATCTACCACATTGAATGCTTATAATGGTAAGAACAGAGAGTGTTGCCGTAGACAATAAAACCATCCCAAGTATGACACTCATAATGCTGCTTACCTGAGCTGCATTGCAGCGTACAGCATAGATACTTGAAGAATGTCTATGTTTTGTGACCACTTTCTGCCTTTGCCACAGAGGAGTGCCTGTGCACTGCCCAGTCAGACACTTGCATGCTGGCTAGCAAGTACAGGCACCGTGGTCCGAGTCAAAACAACATAAACACCCTTAAGCAGTGCTGAAAGGAAGTAGGGGATGGCATTGGCAGCATGGGACAGGGATGGGACAAAGGCTTAATATGACTTAAAGTGACTTAAAGTGACTTAAGGTGACTTAATACTCTGGAAGTTGGGACTCAGAGGCTTGGATTTCTCAACAGAAATAAATCTTCATTTACCAATTAGCAAATACTACATGATGATATCTCTTTATGTTTACTTAAAACATCTGCTACTGGCCATGGGGACGTCATGGGGACTTTAATCTGAATTTATTAGGTCATTCTTTTGATACCTGTTTTCTAAATAGCCACCCTATCTGTATAACAAAGCTTACTCTGCCAGTGAACTCAGAGGTTGAAGAGAAGTTCAAAACCATTGCTGAAAGCTTTCATATTTTGTAGACACAGGTTCAAATTGTCCAGTCTGGCCTAATCTGGGTAAAATCAGTGGCCCAGCACCCAACATTCTTGGACCAGTCCAGGCTTATACTGGGATTCTCGCAGTCACAGTTACGCCAGTCTTCAACCGAGGACTGCAGAAAGGCAAACTCCTGGGCTATCTCCTTTTATCTTTTTCGGAAGTTAACCACAATAGAAGTTATTTATACGATATGTTGGGCTGGTCTGGAGGAAAAAAGATCAGTCACACAGCTGTTTGGAATTGTTTTTCTCTCTCGCACTCTGATGCACAAATTAAGCCACTGATTAATCAAACAATTCATTGACAAGAACCCTGATTTATGTTAAGTTACAGCATGCAAATATTTGCATAGTGCTGGATGTAGATTTAAGCACAAACTAGTATTTTTTTTAACCATGGACATTTTTTTTGAGGATAATTCAAGTAAAAAACTGAAGCTATTGCTCCCTCCTGATGATCTGAATGGACAGACTGTGGAAGGAGTCAAACTGTTTCTGTTAAAACCTTAATTTGATAAATAACTGAGGATGATTGTCAAAAGCATAAAGGGCAGTAATGTACCTTCCTCCCACTAACAGTTCAGTGGAGTTAACCACCTTTCTCCAATTTATACTTCAAAAAATCTCCTTTCTTTGTCCTGAAGTATGTGTTAACAGCAAACTCTACTCAGGTAATTCTTCAGAGAAAGCCAACAGGCATATTTGAACTTTCCTACAGACATGTGAACAACAACAAAGTAACCAAAGAGCAGGAAAAAGACTGTTGTAAGCATGGAAGAAATCCACTTCTCAAGGGGAAAAAAAAACGAAAAGGTAGAATAGTCAAAATTTTGTGGCTTAGAACTGGAAACATCCTTAAAAAGTAACTGCATAGCATCATACATATCAAATTATTGAGGCACCAAAAGGCACTGGTAGGGACATTTTCTCTGTTGAAAGAAGGCTCAAGGACTGCTACACTCTTAAGTTAGCCTTTGAAGAGGACCATTTAGATCTACATGTCTCAACACTTCATGTCATTCTGACACAGCGTTCTGTCCAATCCATGAGATGATTATGGTTTTTTAATGCAATTTCATTACTTTCATTCAAACCTATTAACTGAAGACATTTTAACCCATGGTTTAAACAGATATTTCAGTCCTTGTTAGATTTTTTTTCAGCTAGTTTGAAGAAACAAATTTACAATCTGTTTTGCTTAACCAGTGCTAATCTTTGTGTATAGATAAGACCTGAGAGAATCAGCCTCCTCTGCTTCAGTTTCTTTATTCAATAAGTAGAGAAAATAGCATTTACTTATTTTTGTAGATGTTGGCAGCATGACATAGCGTCTGTCTGACTTATACTAACACATGGGAACATGATGCCCCTCCTGCCTTGCCTTCCCACTTTTGTTAAATCCTGCAGCCCTTCAGGGCCTTGTGCGGATGATCTCTACACTGGGTAATTTTCAGCAGCCCGACTCTCTGGGCTCTTGCTTCCATGCAACCGAAGCAGTCGTGACATAAGAGCAATGCCTGCAAGGTGCCCGCAGACAAAGCTATCTTTATAGAGTTTATCTGCCTGAGTCAGTAGAGCTTGCCCATTCCTGCCCAGCTCTTTTGGCTCAGACACCTTAATACTGACTATATCCCTTGCTATATGCTGAGTAATCTGTTGTGAGCAATGCTCCCAGAGAGGCCCCATTATGCACGCTCTCCTACCAGGCAACATAAAAACCCTGCCTAAATGGCATGCAGGGCTGTGGTGATTAAAGTCCCGTAAGTCTTTAAACGATTACTTATGTTTCCCAACCACTATCTAGCGACTGTTGAAGCACCTTGCCAGAAGCCTTCTTTGTGGCGAGTAATGAAATAATACAAATTGATGGGGCCAGAGGTTGATTTTTAAAGGAAAAGAGGCCTCATTTGTTAAAGGTGTCAATATATTTGCATGAGCTACCAGGAAGGTTTGTCCATGGACACATTAGATAATCTTTCATGATTGTCTGCACAGGGGTATGAGATGGTAAAAACCTGCCTGGCCTCCCTGGGCAAAGCTGGGAATATGGGACATGGACAGTGGGAATCACTCAGATGCTATATTCATAGGTCAGGTGTGGATGAGAGACACAGTGTAATCTCAGAAATGCACAGTGCTTTGGTTCTCCTCTCTCTGTCTGCTGCAGGTGCACTGACTTGTGGACCACTGCTTTCTGCAGGTTCTTTATTTTGTCACGAACCCAAAATCACAGAGAGACACCCCCACAGCTTGGTTGGACCTCTTGTGACCTGGGTTTGCCCAGGGTTCAGCAGCAGAGAAGAATCATGAACAGTTCTTTACATCCACCTTCCATGTTTTGGTTCTGATGAGAAGGTGCCCTAAATTACCCTGCTTGAGCAGGGATGTTGGACTAGGTAAAATCTCTTCCAACCTCAGTCATTCTGTGATTTTGTGATACTTCTGTTACACCTACGTCTTTGGAGTAACCCCTAAGCACTAGTGAAAATAGGCATAAACACAAGACTAAAAGAGTTGCTCTATTGCTTTCTCTATTTTAGAACAGAGGGATGTTCTATGTGTACTAAAAGCTAAGGATTTTATTGGATTCCTTTTTTTTTGGTTGTTGTTTGTGTGTTTTTAAGTTTAATTGGGCATTGTTCCCATGAAAAAGCTTTGGCTTAAAGTTGCTGCATTGCAGTATACCACATTCAGCTGTGAGGCTCAAATCCCAAATGGCAGGCTATCTGAGATTCCTCCCAGCTAGGACTCATCTAAACTAGATCTTTTTATTTTAGAGATATAAAACATGAGAAAAAATATTTTGAGTTGGATATTTAAGTGTTCTTGGCATTCAAAACTGTAGTACAGTTCCCACTCCACTGTGGTTTTCCTGTGTAATCTTATACACAGCATTTGGTTTGAGATCCTGCAAGGTAACGCTGGTAGCTAAAACTGAACTGAACATGAGTTTATCTATCTAAGTTCAAGGAAATAACACAGAATAACATCTTCTTGCGCACCCTAAATGTGCATATCTGATACATTCCAGCCACTAATACGCACCACATTCATGCAGAAAAGAAGTAGAAAATGAAGACTCACCATCAGCTTTAGCTCTAACAGTACGGAAAGTACAAACACGATTGCTCCTGCAGAATTTCTATAGCATAACTGATGTCCTTGCTTAGGAGGTGAAGGAGCTAATTTTTGGCTTCCCCTTAGCCTGACGAGTTAGGGCTCACACCTATCTCTTCACAGAATAGTGTCCAAACTGCAAGGTATGGAATATTTTTGGGCTATCATGTAGACAGATGAAATATAAAAGGAATTCTAACCTTTATTGAGAAAGACTTGGATTCTAAACTTTATTCCTTGGATTATTTCTTTTGATTGTATTTTTTTTAACCCAAAAAACTCTGTCAGGCTGACAATCTTTCCTGGCTGTTCACACTGTAAAACTCTTGGATTCAGGTAGGGGACCTCAGTGAAATCATGAGTCTTTGACCCCCTAACTGTGACAGGAAGACACTGTAAGGACATGAAGACAGCAGTGATATTGCTGATGTCCATGGTCCTTGCTGCTCCACCGGACACCTCAGAGACCTGCAGTGATTTCCCTGGAATGTGATGTTTAATATCATGACATAGTTTGGCATTTCTGAGCTCTCTTGAATGTACAATAGCACTGGAGTCCTCTCCTGTAACGTAACTTGGATTTGCTTTCTGGCCACACGAATCACCTCTTTATGTCTGTACACATAGTGCTTTATCGTGTGAAAAAGTGCTCCATCCAAACAATGTGAATTAAAGGTAAAGCAGGTCTAGAGAATTCCTTCTTTGTAATAAGTTATCCATTAAATACCACTTAAGCTTTTCTTGTTTTAAAGCATATGTCAACATAATCTCAAATACTTTTTATAAAGTACTAGTAGTAAGTCATTAAAAATGACAAAAATGTCTTTAATCTATAAAAAATATTTTAATCAACTGAGATATCTTTTTCAACATAGCAAAATAAACACAACCCAGACTCGGCTATCTAATCTTCAGCTCACAATGGGATGACTTTGCAGCAGAATGACAGAATCACCGGCTACCTTCATTAGGTGCTTGCTGTTCTCAGGAGTTTCCAGGTATGTTTTCATTTCTACTGTTGAATATCCTAGATCTTTTTAAATATTTACAGATGCCAAATATTTATATGTTATATTTCCTCAGCGGCATATGCTTGTATTTTGTGAAGGATGCTACAATTGAGAAATAGGAAATAACTTTTTGTTATCCATTGATCAAAGGTAAGATAATGATTCCATACCCTTTCTGAATAAGCATTCAGAATTTCTTTTCTCTTCATTTGACTAAGATGCCCAGGAATCTTGGATTAGGCAGAAGAGTTAGGAAAAATTAGAGTAAAGAAGAGGATCTGCTGAAAATCTATGAGAATGTTGCCTTTTTTTTTTTTTTTTGGTCTGGTATGACATCATACTTTTCTGAGTTCAGAACTTTGAACTACAGTTCATTCATGGCAGAGTTAAATGCTTACACACTCCTAATTCTGCATGTAAACACTACAGTCTGGAGCTATGACACTATCACCATTCTGATCTGACCCTTGTCCAGTGTTACAGAAGTATGAGCTCAAGGATGGCAAAAATCAGACAAATCAGCCTCCCGAGTTTATCTTCTGCTTTGGCTGATGGTTATGGCCAGTCATGAATGGGGATCCCAAGGAGATGCAAGACCAAGTCCCAGAGCACTATCTTTCAGTGCGTTACTGGGAGGGAGGTGATGGTGCTTCCCAGGGGACACTGTTCAGGCTGGACTCGGAGCTGGCTGCCGGGCCCATGAACTTCAGCCACACTGTCCCTCTTTCCTCCTGCAGCTAAGGAAGGGGACTCAGGAGCCCTTCTGTCAGTATGGCCCTACTGTCAACTACGTAACATGGCAGTATCACAGGTATCGCACTCTGTCCGCCCACTTGAGTGCAAGTGTTCCTTATAGACCATGAAGAGCAGCTGGAGCCCCTGAGTGCAGCACAGGTTTGCAAGGTAAAGGTCCTACTCATCTGTGAAACATGTAGAGATTTCCATGACTAACTCACCATTTTATGCATCAAGATCACTGCAACACTTATCACTTTCCACTTCTACTACAAGCCTTCCTTGACTTGTCTTCACTAATAATGCTAAGCTCATTAAAAATAAATAAATAAGAGAAACAAAAACAGCTTCTCCTCTCAACTGGCTGTTCACTGCACAGAAGGAAGAGCTCCAGGAAAAGAAGGAGGAACCATATATTGCAAGTGGTAATCAGGTTCTTTAATATACAGAAAGCAGGTGCTCAGATGTGGGAGAAGAAGAGGAGTTTAGACCTATTTACTTTTGAATAATTGATCTCTTAATAAAAAATAATCAGAATGATCTCATAGACCATGAAGTACTTGTTCCATAAAATATTTATTTCAGTGCAAATAAGAAAAGGTATTACCTGGCAGTGGAAACAGGAAGAGTGACAAACTTAAACCTGTAGATTTATGTAAACCAAGGAAAAACAGCCTTGGAGCTTTTTCTCATTCTGTTCTTTTGGCTATGCTGGAGGCTCTTCAGATTTGCATGAAAGCATATAGCTTTGATATATATTTGAAATCTTGAATTCAGAGTGATAGATCTTCATAGCAAGTCATAAAACTGTAAAAGAAATGCAATGAAATTCTGAGTTTTCACCTACAACATTTTCATCAATCAATTACTGTTTTGGACTGCATCAAAACTCCCAAACTTTTCAGCAGCTTCCAGCAGCGGCCTTAAAAAAAGTTAGTTAACCATACTGACCCCTGGATTAAGCAATAACTCATGACAACTAGGCAATATTTAATCCTCAATCACTCTTATTATTCACTATCTTGTCAAACTTTGGGAAATTCAGAAACACTTTATACTGCTAAAATGCTTTTAAAGTTCAAAAAGTGCATTAAATATGATCAAACTTTAAAAGGCAATTCTCTATAGAAAATCAGTTGCAGTCTACCAGGTACTACACAGATACTTACCTGCTCTCCTTCCACAGCTCTGACAGTTCAAATAATAGTGGTGCTAATGCACTGTGCAGATGATGGGAGACAAAAACAACAATTGATACAATTTAAAAAAGTGTCAGACATTTCTCCATTGCTTTTTAGTTTCAACTGTGCCATACAATGGAAAGGCAACCATATGCTGTAGTGTGATGGTTTTGCTGATATTCATTTAAGGTAACATAAATAATTCACTTGTGATTTATTAAAAATTTTTAATTGAGGAAGGATTATCTTCAGCATAGGGCCCTGGATGGGACTTAGAGGATTTAGACTATATCCTTATCTCAATCCATCTTGCTTGGGGTCTTTAGGTAAATCAATTCACAAACATATTCAAACATGAACAATTCCACCTTCATGCAGCCTTATGTGAATGACTATCTTTTAAGGCCATGCTTGCATCTTGTTGACTTGAAGCACAGCGCAAGCTTAATAAACATCTGTGTTTTCTAGAGACCTGGAATCCATATTCTTTATGTTTATTTCCTAGTGACAGAATAGGGACGACATACACCTCTTCTTAACCTTTTATCTATTTTAGCTAATTTAGGCACAGTTTGGAATAATCATATACATATAACAATATTTTGAATATAATATTTAATCATTCATAGTGCTCTGAATTCCAGAGCACTATGGGAAGAATAAAGTAACACAGTAACAGCAAACATAATGAGCTCTATTATAAATTAGAAGTTAGACTGTAAGCTCTCAGTGCCAGGTATGACTGCAAGTATATGACCAGCTTCTGCTATGGTGGGGCACAACAATTTGCAATGCAAAAGATCAAGTACTAGTGCCTTTAACTTCTACCTTCCCCACATGTTGTGGCCAAGAAGGTATCAGGATCCCATTGCCAGAAGGTCAAGGGAGGTGATCCTCCCCCTCTACTCAGCTCCGGTGAGGCCATACCTGGAACATTGTGTACAGTTCTGGACTCCACTGGAACTCCTCTGGAACTTGTAGAGAGGGTCCAGCACAGAGCTGTAAAGATGGTCAAGGAACTGGTGCATCTATTGTATGAAGAAAGACTAGGTGACCTGGGCCTGTGTAGCTGGGAGAAGAGAAGATTGAGAGGAGATCTTAGCAACAGGCACAAGTACCTGAGGGGAGAATGTAGGGAGGATGGGGTCAAACTCTTCTCAGTGGTGACCAGTGACAGGACGAGGGGTAATGGGTGAAACTTGAAACACAGGCAGTTCCATCTCCGTGTGAGGAAGAACTTCTTTGCTGTGAGGGTGCCAGAGCCCTGGCACAGGCTGCCCAGAGAGGCTGTGGAGGCTCCTTCTCTGGAGATCTTCCAACCCGCCTGGATGCCACCCTGTGCCCCATGCCCTTCTGGAGCAGGGGTTGGACTGGATGATCTCCAGCAGCCCCTTCCAACCTCAGCCATTCTGGGGTTCTATGTGACACCTTTCCTTGAGCACTTTCAAGGCTTGCCCTTTGCAAAACACATTTACCAGGTGGAGATTAAGGTTCTGGTTAGGTCACTGGAGGCGCAGACACTAGTGCTGCAATTCCTACCTGTGTCAGCCAAGCTCACACCTGCTGAGGAGCAGAAATGCAGAGGGCAGCTCTTGCTTTGAGAGCTCTTATGGCTGATGCTGGGAATAGCTGTGACATTTTGCCATTGTGCCCCTAGGAATCACGAGCCTTATCACTAGTCATCTGCACCCTTGAGCCACAGAAAAGCCTTGCTGAGGCTCGACGTGTTGTTATTTCCAGGGCCAGCTGTGGTCATGCCCCGTCCCTGCTGCCGCTGCTTAGGTCTGAAATGCCACTTTGTTCTCTACAGCCCCACATCCAGCTGCTGCGCGATGCCAGAGCCCTTTAGCAAGGAGCACTGACAGGCTCCTCTTGGCTTCAGCATGGTGATGCTCATGAGATTCGCTGCTGTGGGTGACGTCTTCCCAGCCCTCCCTGCCAGCATCTTTCTGTGCTGGATGAAAGGGAGAGGAGCTGGAGCTGTATGCTGTATTTGTCCTTGTTCCCAGAGGTGGCCTGGGGCCAAGCAGTCCTCTCTGAGGATGGCCTTACGGAGACCTAGAGAGCCTCTGTTTAGTGGTTGTCCGTTCTCAGAATCACACACGAAAGTGGGCAGATGTTCCTGGGATGCCATGGGAAAAGCTGCAGTTTGTGTTGGTCCCGCAGTTGTTTGGTTGTGGTTGCAAACTGCACCCTCAGGGAAGACGCACGAGGGAGAGTGTGCAAGGGTGGTGCAAAGCTGTGAGAAGCCAGGAGTCCACCCTGTTCTAGCAGCCTCCTCCTGAAATCAGTCCTGAGGTCCAGGGAGAAGAGCTCTCTCTCAAACTTTTAGGGATGACTAACACAAGAGTGCAAAAATGTGCTGCAATCTGACCATTTCTTCCTTCTCCTCAAGCAGGGAGCTTTTCACAGAGTTGAAAAACAGAGTTGTGTTTTGCATTAGAAGAAAACCACCTCTACCTTTTGCAGTCAGGTAATGCAGACAGTCTAGAGGCAGCACCAGTTTGTGCTGGCATTTGCTCTGCAAAGACCAAGGGCAGGCAAAACAGTGCCTCGCACAGGGAAATGCCTTGCAGCAATGCCTGCAAGGAGGAGTGATGAAACATCCTCATGGCATTTGCCCAACAGTGGCTCTTTTGGGATATCTATCCCTGGCACGTCACACAGCAGCTGTAATCTAGTCAGATCCTGCAGAAGAAAGGAAAGGACAGGAGCTGAGCACATGCTGTAGAGCTGAGAGCGAGGACAAGGTGACAAGGATGAGCTGTGAGGACAGGGAACAACTCCCAGTGTTTTGAGGGGACACTGGGGCCATTTCCAGCTATCTGGTCTGCAGACACCTCCGCCTGCCTTCCTCTCCAGCAGGCACTGCTCAGTGCCCCACTGTCCCACACCATTTCTTCCAGCTGATGCACTTGTGCGATGTCCCCTTCAACCTGACCAAGACGATCCGGCAAAATGAACGGCATCTGCTCCGTAGGTGTCCAGCACAGCCTGCTCCTGCCCAGGCAGGTCGCTGCCACACGTTCCCCTTTTCACGCGAAAAAGGCAGCAGTGGGATGCTAGTTTGCAGGGGAAGGGGCTAAGCGAGCAGGGTCCCACCAGGGCCCAACCACCAGCCCCTTTTCAGGAGGCCACAGTCATACCAGGAAGCATAAATGCCACACAATAGATTTTAAGCTTGCCGCATTTAAGCTGACTCCTTTTAGGCACCCCACAGCCCCAAACGTCTGCAGACGGTGGGTCAAAAGGCTGTGCTTTGTCATCTCTGGCAAACACCCAGGAGCAGATATTTCGGAAGCTGATGTCAGAAACCACACGCTAAACTATGATAGCAGAACCTGTCTGCAAGGAAACTCCCCAGTATTTAGTAAGTGGGGCGAGAACATTTCTGCCCATCCATATTGCTTGAAATACAACTCTAGAAAAACATGAGAGCACAGAAAATACCATCATGAGCTTGCATAAACCCATGCTGCACCTGCATCCTCAGTGCTGTATCTGGCTGAAGCTGCATGTAATACTGTGGAGTTTATAACACAGCTAGAAACAATCTAGCTGTATTGATCCTGGAAAGAGTCACCTTTCACTTACAGGTACTTGGAGGTCTGAAGTTACTCCTCCTTGGGTCTGCCCAGCCCTGGTCAGCTGAGTGTATGAGCTCAGCTCTTTCTAGGAATTGCTCCCCTTCCTCGTGCAGCGGAGGGCATGACTGCTGTACTGCCAGCTCTTTATTTCTTGTTTTCAGTGAACGCAGATTTAAGAATCATGGATGGTTTCCTGGGCACAGCTGCAGTATTTTCTTTTCTATGGATGCACTGCAGTCAGCTTCTTTTGGCAGGAGAGCCTCACCCAACGCGTTTAGGCCTCCCGTTCCCGGTGACAGGCACCACGCCGCTCCGGCACGCTAATTACAGACGGAGGCTTCGCCCCATTCCCCTGGGCGCGCAGCGTACAACACGCGTGAGCGGAGCACACCTTTCCTTCTGACCTCTGCTTACTGGCCCTTACACGAAGGGAGTCGCTTACTCAGACAAGAGCAACATCCAATAATTAGGAACAAGAAAAACTATGAAAGAAATGTGAGCCTCATGCAACAGCAGGAAAGGATCTCAGGGCTAAAGTGACCTTCCACTCCTTTACATTCAAGCGATCTCTTCATTCTCCACACTGGAAAGGGTCCCTTGCTGCAGTATTCAGTCTTTGGTATTTGATTATATGATTCCTTGAATAACAGGAAATAGAGGAGGGGCATACATTAAAAAAAAGTGTTACAAAATACAAGGAGAGTTAGGGAAGGAGAGAGGGAAAGGAGGTAAAAATCCCAACAAAACACATTGGCAGAAGTTTGAAGCATCCAGACTCACAAGGATAAGCATAACACTTTCTCTTGTACCAGAGGAAATATTCTGATTCAGCTATAAAGCACAAAGTACAACATTTTTTTTTTTTTTTTTTTTTTTTAAATGTTTGGAGGGCACTGGCCCATTGAAACACTTGCGGTGAACAGCTAACTTATCTGCCTAATGGAAAACACTGCCTGGTGAAAAATGCTTAATGAAAAGCAACTCAAGAGAGAGCCTGGAGTGGGAGCAGGGTGCCTGCAGACAGCTGGAGAGCAGTTCAGCATCAGAGGTAAGTCGGGGAGGCTGCCGAGGGCTGTGCACAGGTAGATTCCGTGCACAATAACCTTGAGATCAGATTACACCAAGCTCATGCAAAACAATTTTTCTTGGCTCCCCTGAGGCACCCAGCAGGCTCCCGCAGAGGGCACCCTGCGTCACAGCCCTGGCTTGCTCGGTGTGATCCTGTCACATGGAGCAGATCTGGTTGCAGCTGGTGCCTTTAGCTACCTGGCTCCGTTTGCAAGGGCAGAGCAGACAGACATGACTAAAGTCACAGAGATTTTTATTCTCAAAGGAGCAACCAGGAAGTCACAGAGTTAGGGCTCGGTCTTGCATAATTGGGTAATATGCTAAAGCTTTATGTGCTACCCAAGATAACATAGATCAACGAAACTGGGAGCAAGTTATTTGATTAGTAAAGGCTTAACCAGTGTTTTGTCATTCACCCTATCCTACATCTCAAAATACCAATGCAATTGTTTCACTTGCAGGAATATTTTGCACTGTATCTCTGTGTACTTAGGCAACCACTGTATCGTATGACCTAAGCCCCAGCTTTACCTACAGTCTTCCTGATGATGTGGGAGATGGATAGAGCTGGTCTGTATTTTGTGCTTAGTGTGTTTTGGAACTTACGGTAGCAGCTGGGTGACTTTGTACAACTTAGCCTTTTGTCACTAGAAACAAGATTATGCAGCTGAAATCCACCAGAAGTTCCTGTGTCACAACCCACCATCATCAACCCAGCTCAGAGATGGACAAGCATCATTTTTTTTCAGAACTGAGAAGTAGAAATGAAAATTAAATTCAGAATTCCAAGCACGAAAACGTAGTTCTTCAAAATCTGTCATGTTTTGCCAGTCACTCCAGCACAATTTTCTCCTATGCTGCCCAGCAAAGAGATGGGAAAAGGAGACAACTCTCAGAATACAGAATAGCTGTTTCACTTCAATATGCTTTATGCACATAAAAGAAGATACTTTCACAGGGTAGCTAAAGGGGTGTGTGTGTGTGTGTGTGTGTGTGTGTGTGTGTGTGTGTGTGTGTGTGTGTGTGTGTGTGTGTGTGTGTGTGTG
>JAWLRI010000516.1:365340-376490 GCA_034781795.1 Crypturellus tataupa
TGACATGGTTGTCCTGGAACCAGCCACATATTTGTCCTAAACTCATTTTGCAGGAAAGCAATGCAAAACCTAGAGAAGGTGTTGTCCTCTTCAGCCTAGGTGATACCTCATTGTGGCTTTGAGTTGTGAACGTTTAGATCCCTGGCTTGCAGAGCCAGGAAATTTGGTTACCTGTGACCTAAACCAGCAGGATACTTTCTACTGTTCCAGAGGACTAGGAGGATGCTGAGGACTGGTGCCAGGGTATCTTTGATACAGGGAAATACGTTCTTGCTTCCCTTCTCTGGGAATCTGCAGACACAAAGAATAAACATCTTTTTTTGGTAGTGAATATGTGACAAGAAACTAGTATCTGGCATTTGCCTGCCTCTATAAAACCTATCTTGGTTCCTCTTTCTTAAAATAGTAGTACACTATGATATGTGTGTGTGCTTTATACACACATGCATGCATGCAGACTTCTCTCTTGATACAGATTGCATGTCAATCCATATCTCATTTTACCCTGAGGCTTTTCATAACTGTCAAAATACATTTATTATTCTCTCATTTACTATGTAATGCATACAAGGGTAGACACAATTCACTCACTATTTTTATTTAGGAGACATTTCTTGTAGTTTATTTGACATTATTTTCTTCAGAAAAGAGTAAATAGTAGTCAGAAACTTTGAAACTGGAGTATTTGATAAATTTACTTATTTTTGTAGGAGTTGTTAGCCATAGCTCTCTACCCAACAGTATTCCAATAATGCTTGTATTTCTCACCTCTGGGCTGGAGAGACTATGAAAAGTATCTCTCTTTTTTTTTTTTTAACAAATCTTTCAAAACTACTCAGCCCCTAATTTCATTATAAATTGGACTTGTACAAATCCTTACAAGTATGGTTGCCCTTTGACAGTTCTTCCTGCTTTAGTCTTAAGAACAGCAATGGGAACAGGACTCTTGATCACAGCAGGAATGCGTTTATGATCATGCATTGCTCAAGTCTGTTTTTATTTCTCGTTTTATGTAAAATGCTGCAGTAATCCCTTTAGAATTCCCCTCCGCTTAAATCTCAGAGACTGTTCAAGACTGCCTCTTAATGTCTCAAGAGCACTTCATCTCACATAAGCCTCATATTCAACAGGTAAAGCCCACTTTGTTCTATAGAGATGGCTGAAGTAATGTAAAATTAAAGATTTAATCTTCTGTGGTAACTCAGACTGTCCTCAGTCCAACACAAAGACACTAAAAGTCTGTTAACTTTTAAGTAAGTAGAAAATTCTGTGATTGACAGTGGCCTGCTGTATTGATCCCCAAAACTATGCCACGACAAATTTTATTACAATTGGGTGAGAAAACTTACTGCACACTTAGAGAACGCAAGAGGATTCATTTCACTATTAGCAGAGTTTCTCCATTATAACCATTATAAACCCTAATTGACAGGATTTAAAGGCAATTAAAATCGAGACCAAACATTTTCAACAAATTAAAGGAGGATTTTTGCTTTTTTATTTTTTTTAAGTTATATTTAGACTCAATCAGTCAAAAGAGAAACTGGGCACTTGAGAGTTCAGATGACTAGTAATTATAAGAAATGGAATATAGTCTGTGCAATTTTATTCTCATTAGGAACTTCACACAGGAGCTTAACCCATCTTCTCCAAGTTAGTGGCCAGATGCTTGCACAATGGACTGCACCAATTAAGGCTTACGGCAGTATTGCTGTAGCCTGGGCTGACATTCAAGGTAGATATGGACACAGCCAAATTTAACACGTATTTCCTCATCCACTGATGTATCGTACCAGAAAGCCCTACTCTGCCCCTCAGCAAACCAACAGAAGGTGCCCTAAGGTTGCCTGGGCTGGTATCCGTCACTCTAACTGAGTTTGCCAAGAAGAACAAATGCAGCTCAAGAGATGACTCCAGAGCAGCTGGTTATTTTGGCATTTGTGCTCTGGAAGGAATTCTGATATCTCTATTTTTTGGTTTGTTTGTTTTTCTTTTCTATCCTGAGCTGAAATATGAATTTCTTTATGTAAACTAGTGCTCTGGAAAATTACAGCTTGCCAGGCATCTAAATAAAACATTTTGTTTGAGGGCAATCAGTACTTGTCTGTCTCCATTGCAATGGCTCCAAATGCTTATCAGAGATCGGGAGGACAAGGTAGGCCTACTTCAGGGTGAGCTGAAGAGCTATTCAAAGTACAATACTAGACCTTGCATTAGATACCCACTGACTACAGTGGGATCTTAGACAACTTGCTCACATGAACAAGCACACGTATCCTTATATTGAGGCATCTTAATCTGGGATGTGGATCTCACTCAGAATGATTAGCCTGTTTAGCTGTTTACTTCAATTTGCATGTAATGACCATGGCCATTGCAAACCCGTCTGTGTCCTTTAAGAAAAATAACATCATTCCTGATCTGAAAATGCTGTATTTTAGATTTATGCATGTCCCTGCAGCAAAATTTTCAGACTTATGAAATAGATATAAAAGAGTACAAGAAAGTAAGGTCCACAGCTCATCCAGCTTTGCCTCTGCTCTGAGCTCACTATCTCAAAGCATCCAGCAGTGGTGCGTTCCCTCTGCGTCGTTTCCTTTACTCTCTCATGCTTTGTATTCAGATAAAGCCTCCATGCTGCAAACTCCATTCCTGAGCTCAAACTCTCTCATTTCAGAGTTTTGCATCAGATATTCTGGCTCTGCCTATTTAAGAAATCAAAGCTAGCATACGTTGGGAATCTTGTGCCCTGTAGCTAATAAAACAATAGGTCTTTCACACTTGATTTAAACAGGTAAGATACAAAACAGAATAAACTAGTATGCAGATTTCATACCATGTGAATTGCAGCCGCAGAGTCATGGGTATGGAAATACAAGTGTTCTCTCTTACTACTATTGCAGAAATGGAGAATAAAGCAAAACATGACTACTACTGTCTCAAATTTGCTTCTGGAGACATCCACTCATCTCCTGTGGTACTGACAGAGTTAAGCAGAGGATCTTGCTAGAAATTCTCATAAATCCATATAGATCCATTCAGAATCTGTGACCTGGGGAGTCTTGTTCTTGTAGTTAGGTATTGCTTATAAGAGATGGTTAAAAATATGTAACCGCCATTCAAAGCAAGCTTCCCACATTTTTGCTTTTCCCAATAGCAGATTTCATTATTCATACCTTCAATTTCTACTCAAGTCCTGCAGCAAGGAATAATGACAGTCCAATTTAATTACTGCAGGCCATAATTTTAAAATTCAGCTAAAAATGAAATTAGCTAAATTTGGCCCTGTCATGTCAGTATTATCAATCAGAGTCAGCAGGCCCGCAGTCATGGAAAAATGACATTGGCATCTATAGAAGAAATGCTGAAGCTGTAAAGGGTAACCTCAAAATCTGCTTGCCTCATTTGATGGCCAAGTTAATGAACATATTTAAATACCAAAACATCTTACAGAGTGCATTAGTTTTTAAGCATTTGAAAGCATGTTTTTAAAAGCATTTTTAAACAATTACATTAGGCCTGACCATGAATGTGCCTTCTGAAGAGGCAGCTCTACATTATCTTGGAAGCCATAGACACAAATTGCACTCCATACCAGGGCTGTGTGGAGCAGTGACTGAAACAAATCTATAAGATAAGGAAGAACACATTTGGGTTGACTTGAATTTAAAACACCACACTACCTTCTCACCTAAAGAAAATGTAATTTAATTTGACATAAAAGTTGTGTTAATCTCACCTAAGTTAGGTGGTTGTGTAGGGTCCTCTACTCATCCTGTCATTCTCATTACAGTCAATGAGAAAAATAGGCCCTCCTGGGTTATTGCTTATGTGCTCTATTTTAAACATCCACTTTGGGAGGAGATGCCCTGTGCCCTCCAATGCCACTGGTTACACAGGCTGCATACAACAACAACAAAAAATCAGAAATAGAAATACTTTCCTCCTTCAGAATCCAGAATTATTTAGTTTCCCTTTTCAGATACTCACAGGTCAAGCAAAGCTATGTATTTTGGCAAATGCATTTTTTGACAGCTCCCCTTTTCCCCCTAGAATAAGGCATCCACCTTGCCTAGCTCTGCTCAGCTCTGTCCAAAATCAGGTGCTTGGCTGGCTCTGTGCTGCAGTTTTAAAAGGCCTGCTGAAAGTGTGCAGTGTTATAGACAATTTCATTTCATAAATGCAGAGTCTGCGAGCAGTGCCAGGATAAATATAGGGCTCTAATTACTTAAAGAAAAGGCAAATAAGAGGTGGTGAAAGTTCCTCTTCCAACATCCATCTCTCTCACTCAGGACTTTACACTGTTATCCATCACCATAGCAGCCGAGAGCTGGCTCTGCAAAAGTCCAGAACAATGTAGGAAGCCTGGGAAGAAAATGCAGCACATCAGTAAAATGCCCCCTTGCTGTCATTTGACCACTCTGTCATGGGGTTATCTGGACTGAAGTGAACAGCTGAAGGAGACCTTTTTGGGCTGACGACTAGCTAAAGACAAGTAATGCTACTTGTGGCCAGCGAGCAGGAGATACAAAATCTGGGTTCTGTTAACTTGCTACTTCCCTAACAAAAGATTTGGATATAGTTTTTTTAATCTTTCTGGATCTTAGTTCATTATTCTCCATGTAAGAGAAATTCTGAAATTTATCCAGTAAATAATACAACATATAATAAAAGCTCCTATATGTGCCAGGGACCAAACCTGAGGGCTCTCTATCCACAGAATCACAGGATGGTTGAGGCTGGAAGGGACCTCTAGAGATCATCTAGTCCAACCCCTGCTCCAGCAGGGACACCCAGAGCACGGGGCACAGGGCGGCATCCAGGCAGGTTCGGAAAATCTCCAGAGAAGGAGACTCCACAGCCTCTCTGGGCAGCCTGTGCCAGGGCTCTGTCACCCTCTCAGTAAAGAAGTTCTTCCTCACATGGAGGTGGAACTGCCTGTGTTTCAGTTTGTACCCATTACCCCTTGATCTATTGCTAGCAACCACTAAGAAGAGTTTGGCCCCATCCTCTCTACATTCTCCCCTCAGGTGTTTGTAAATGGTGTTTGTAAATCCTCTCTTTAGTTCCCCATCACTTCTTTAGTTGCCATGTATAACTTTTTCCCCACCTCTCTCTCTAAATTTGTGCTCTTTTGGCTGCCATGTTTAAAACCTGAGAGCTCTTGGGATGAGGGGGATTTGAGGAAGGCACTGAACGTGCCCCCAAGTGAGGAGTCCCACTGCCCAGCCGTAGTTAAGCTAGTGTCTGAGAAAGACCCTGCTTTACTCTTTGATGCAAGCCCAATTACCCAAGTTTGTTGAACATCTTCTGAAAAGGCCTCAAGGTGCTCTGATGCAAGAATGTAAACAGAGCAGCACTCAGCTGGGATTCAGATCCAGACTAAGGTACCTAGATATAGGTACACACAAGACGCTACACGTCTGAGGAGTCTAGAAAGCTACTCAAATGCCCAAATGTCTCTGCCTAATTTATTACAAGCTGATCAGCTGGGCTTACTGACTACAACCACACCTAAATGTAAAACTTACATGGAGACATCAATGCTCCAGACACCTACTGAGGTCCATCTCATCCTTAATTTGAGTCATGAGCAGACATAAGCATGAGGGAAGGGTCTGACCCTCTCTTGTCCAAGCTGAACTCATTCTCTGCTTGGGCAGAAGATATTTTTTAGTACTTTAGAAGCTATAAATCCCCATGGAAAGCCAGAGAGACCTTCAGAATTGCAATTCAGGATTTATGGCCCCTACGGTACTAATTTAGGTGCTTACACCAGAAGGCTCTTTTGACTGGACACACTGTCTAGCCACAGGGGGAAACGAAGCTCTTCTCTGAAGGACAATTGGGATGGAAACCGAAATCAGACCCTCTAAGTCACCCTCTGGAAGTGCCTTTCTTTCTCCCTTAACTAGACAAGAGTTCTGGAAAGCAGCTCTAATTTAGGCACTAAGACAACAGCAACCCCCAAATTCCTTAACGGCCAGTTCTCGCAACCTAAAGTTTTCTTTCACTCTTGCCTGTGAAATCTGCATGTAAGTGCTGAAGTACTTGCATGGTTGGTGCTGCTTTTGTAGGATGACATTTTATCCTTATGCAAATCAATGTGTGTTTTACTGCTGCCTTCATTGCAGCTGGATTTTTTCCCCAAAGTCTTAGATCTAATAGCCTGTAACTTGCTAACAGCTATCACCGGACAATTTTTGATTTAGCCAGGGAGAGAAAATATTTTTGATGTGCCAGCTAAAATTTTTAATCAATTCAGTAAAAAGAGCTCCTCTTCCTACTAGAATTTTCAATTTCTTCCTTCTCCCTGGGAAATCCCATTATCTTCTGTCATGTGTCAAAATATATCTACTGAGTATTGATATCAAGCAGTTATATGAGACAAAATCATTTGTGTATGGTATGAGAGCAGAGAGAAATGACTGAATTCTGAACTGCATCTTGTTGTAGCAATGTGGCAAAGACTTCAACCTCACATGGAAATGAGCTGTGCATGTAAATTACTTTGTCTAAATGGATTTTCATTAGAATTGGAATCTAAGGAGTTCAAAAATCACTAATGTTTATTGGCAGGAGCCAAATGGCTGAGTCAACATCACTTTTAGTCTTTAGTGCCTCTTTTCTATAATGCTGAACCACTGAAATAGTCTGATCAAACTTGGCATTGCAGAAAGTGCACTGTGCCAGATCAGTTAAGTCATAGTCATTGACTCATCCTTGGAATATGACAAGCGCTAAATGAGCTACTGATCCCCAGGGTACCTGGGAATAGCTCCCTGTGGGATTGGGACAGGGACAGTAGGAGATATTAATATTGGGTGACTCTGTCATTTGCCTTATTGATTTTTATTTATCTTCCACAGCTTTCTCCTTTTCACTCTAAATGATAATTATTTTACCCATGCAGCAAAAGAAAGAAGCCCAATATTTATAACTAAACTAAGAAATAAGTGTCATGATGACTTCTTCTCTAAGTAATTTTGAGCAGGATTTAGACCTTAGGAAGGAATTGAGTTTAGATTTTAAACCCTTCATCTGTGCAGGGTTTTATCTTGAGGATTTAAAAGAAGTATACCAAAAGCTCTAGGCAGGCTTATGAACTGAAGATATGATGAGCGTGCTCTGCCATGCATCCAAAGAGCCCACGTCCTCAGAGCATACCTAGCAGAGCAGAACCCGTCAGGGACTCCTGCAAAAGCAGATTATTAGCATGGGCTTCTTGATATACAAAAATAGAGGTACTGAGCAAATGCCAGCCTCTTCAGTATGGGTTTTTTGAATGCTTTCTTGGATGTATGCATCCATCCGTCTTCTTGTGTGCTGTTTTAGGAAGGTATCCTGACTGCACCAGGCACAGAACTAAGGGTCAAGCCACATCATGACATGGTTCCTAACAAACTCTCTTGCTGTATCTTCAGGATGCACAGATTCTCTCTCTAAGACTTACGAGCCTACGACTCAGTGAAAGAATTTGCAATTCAAGCTTTTGTGTCCTGATTTGATCTGATGAATTACTTTGGATACAATCATCAAGATATGCTTAAAGGAAAGTTATTCCACTTCTAGTTAGATTTCAAGGCATTTTAGTTTGCATTTTTGGCCACCTGGGAAATTGTTATCACACTTTTTCCGTGAAGAATTGCCATAACCAGCACAATCAGGCCTGCCCAATCTACGTTTATCTTAGCCTCTACGTCTTCTAATATTTCTGAATTTTCACAGAACATAGGACATAAGACATGTTACCTTGGTAACAATTGGATGACAGTGGATTTATTTAAAAAGCCTGAATTAGCTTTTTGCTCATTAGCAAGAGGGACACCATTCTCCCTGAATGAACCTCAGTGATAATTCTCTGATGCTCTCCCACAGGAAATGTGTTGGAGTGGTTTTTGCCATTTTTAAACAAAACAGAAAATACATTTAACACAAAGGGATATCTGCTCAGTAATGCAATGGAGGTTCCAGCCTGAAGCCCAAACACAACACGTCTGCTCAGAAGCCCAGCAGACCTTTCCTTTGAGTGTGCTTCCTTGTGCTACAGCTGTCCTGGCCCTACGTACCGATGAAAATAAATAATTGCGCTGTGAGATGTATCTATTTCTCAGTTCATCAAAGTCTTATCAAGGTGCTCAGAAAGCAACATCCCATCTGCTGGTACTGGATCTCCTCTAGCTGAGACTATAGGATCATGTATGAATGCTCCTCCTATCTTCCGAAGTCACTTGGGGCAGTTTAAGCTGTCTCTAAGCTTGATTTTGCAGCAGAATCAAGTTTTTGAGAAACGAAGGACTCCTACTGCCAAATCTTCATGAGATCTTCTTGCTCCTAAGGTCTCTGGCCCGGAGTCCTGACTAGTGGGAACACAACTTCGTGTGCCCCTTCCTGTGTCTGGCTCCCTGGTTTGCCCTCCTTTGGCTTTGCTATCTGATTGGGCATGGGTTTTATCATCTGAGGATGTCATTAAGCTAAGTCAAAATAAACATTGAAACTTAGCAAATCACCAAGTCCCAGTCTGGTACAGTGAAAGCACTATATCTAGCAGATCAGATCAGCTCATTACAAGAGCTCTAGAGTAATAGTTGCACAAGAGCTAAAGCATGCTTGCAGACTGTGGAAAGAGGTTGGAGTAGCACTTCTTGGTTTGCGAGAGCAATCCTTCACTGCCCCAAGCTTTGCCAAATTAATTACATAAAAGTTTTAGTACTAAAATATTGGGGCTGCCATTAGATAAACTGGGAAAATTACAACTGGCGAATGAGGGATTGTTTTTAGCTCAAGAATGCAAGCAAGCTTTTCATTAATGCAAGCAGGATGTCGAACTACCAATCTCAAGTTTAAAATCTGAGTGGTCCCATGACTTCATTTTCCTAACTTTTAAAGGATGTAATATGCTACAAAGTAAGAAACAGTTATTGTTTGTAGCGGCTCCCAAAGCAATGAAATGTGCTTGGCCTAGACGTTCACTTTCAGGGCTGTTAGTTGCAAAGATAATACATCTTGAAGCAGCTAGAAACTAGACACACTTTATCCAATAAATTGACCAGGCAAGGCTATTCGTTTGACCTTAATTACCCAAGTGTTCACCCAATGCTACGCAGACAGACAACATCAGTTGACACATTGGGCCTGCTAATAGTAGTACTTAGCACTCCCGATCGTTTGTCATCTTCAAAGCACTTTCCAAATTTTACTTAATTAATATCTTTGAAGATGCCAAACTGTTTGCTGATATTTCACTGATAGTTTCTGAGGAAAATTTGCTATTTCCTAATTAGATTTTAGTAAAGACACTACTGGCTTCCCCTTCTCCTCATCTGGTTTTCTGGTTCATTCTGTTTCCAGGAATCTGCCTTCTTCCCCGTCATCACCCGGGGGAATTATTGCTTTATTTGCCTTTTAAAATGCAGATAACAAATTGTTGCCAAAGTAAATCCTCTTGATTTTTTTTTTCGAGCAAATTTAAGAAGTGCCTCATCTTTAACTTGCAGAACTTTAATCCCTTTATTAGGTAACAAGGTAGGAGTCTATTTGTTCCAAAAATTAGGCACAGTGTTTTGGTTTTTTTCTACCTTTCTTTAAGTTTATGTATGGACTTTCCTGACTGCGTGCTTATTAAGTTTCTTACAAACGTTTATCAGATGCTTGAATTATAGTCCACTCCTTCAGCCAAAGTATTTTCAAGTTTTGTAATATGAGTTTGATCCCAGACTTTTCCTGTGTGTCAGGGCCACACAGAGGATACTGGAAGATTGTGCCATCCACCACACGGCAGCATTCTCACCTGCTTGATTTCTAATGACATTACAGAGTCATTAGACATTGTAGACATTACAGAGACTTTTCTTCATTTTGCTCCATCCTCTCAATGTTTCTCCTTCTAGTTCTGCTCTAGCTGTGAGCTTCTTTCAGGTCTTGCAGACAGATGGAGTCCATTCTGTATTCAGCAGAGATTTAGCATGCTTGCATTCTGCTCAGCAAAGCACTCAAATATAAAGGTAAGGATAAGAGTGAAGTCAAGCACACTGCCGTTAGCAAACGGCTGTTTAGTGAAAGGTTGAGATGTATCGTATTTACCGATACCTTGCAAACTATAGGGGAAAAAACCCTCTCCTTCCACTAGCTTTCTGAGATGTGAAAAAATCTATTTCAATCAAACAGTGGTTACTTCTGCCAGCAGAAAATCCATCTGGCCTGACTCTAATAGGACTCTAAAAACAGCAACACCCAGAGAAACACCCAGAGCAGAAACACTTGCTAAGGATATGATCAGCAGCTAGTGCATCCTTCAGGGACTCACTGGTTACTCTCCTGGAAATTTAGGGGGAGCTTTTTTAAAAGAATAAAATATTGAAAAAAATACAAGAAAGGAAAATGAAAAAGAAAACTGAAAAAAGGAGGAGCAATATCTCAAGGAAGAACAATTTTAAACCAATCTGCTTGCCTCATCAGAAGCCCTTGACAGAGTAAAAGGCCATTGAGCAGCTGTGAACAAGAGCAGCACATTAGGAGGCAGGAGAGAGAGTTTGGTTAAAAGAGCCACAAAGCAATGGCTATTTCAAAGACTACTCAGAAACAGGGAATATTGCCTTTTACCCCATGGTTTGCCATGCCAGTGTACTCTTTTTTTCTCATGAAATTATTTCTTGACACAGATTATTCTGCTATCAATTGTCCTGCTCTCCAAGCCATTTTCAGGAGGAAATTATCCATTTTAGGATGTGACACAATTTATTTCATTTGCAAGATGCCTGCTGGCAAAACAAAATGGAAAGTTTTGTTTACTTGCTGTTTTTAAGCAGTTGTATTTGTAATACTTCAGACATACCTCAGGTAGGTTTTCAAAGCCATCCTTTAAGAGTGATTGTTCTTCTCAAGCTGGCTAGGTACCTCCTGCACTAGCTACAATGGGATGACAACTGTGAAAGAAGAGATTTACTCTTCCTTTAGAATCATAGAATAATAGAATCATTAAGGTTGGAAGGGACCTCTAGAGGTCACCTAGTCCAACCCTCCGGCACACACAGGGTCACCTAAAGCACGTGGCGCAGGACTGCATCCAAGCGGGTCTTGAAGATCTCCAGAGAAGGAGACTCCATAACCTCTCTGGGCAGCCTGTGCCAGTGCTCTGTCACCCTCACTGT
>JAWLRI010000516.1:376590-414420 GCA_034781795.1 Crypturellus tataupa
GTCTTGAAGATCTCCAGAGAAGGAGACTCCATAACCTCTCTGGGCAGCCTGTGCCAGTGCTCTGTCACCCTCACTGTTAAATTTTTTTAGCAATAGATAATGCAGCGAACACGTCTGTTGGGAAGAAAACGACCTTTGTCCAAGAATTAAGAGATAAAATTCATATTGCCTTCACAGTTCCCAAAATATATTGGTTGTCGTCTCTTGTGATCCCTACTGAAAGCTAGTTTTCTCTTTCTGGGCCATTCATAGTAATTCAGTTCCCAGTTGATGCAACTGAGATGGATGCAATGGTTTTACCTGAAAACAAAATTGTTTTCCCAGGACACCTTTAACAGACTTTTTCTCTCTGCTGTTTTCCAAGAATGCAACTTGGCAAATGCATTGCAACCATTGAGAACAAGTTTATATTAGGTAAAAATTGTGCTGGAGGCAGAGGGCAACCTACTAGCATGTGCAAAGCCTCTACTTTTATAAATCTTGTTTCTGCTAGGATGAAGACAAAGTCTGAAGGAAGACACCACAGTTACTTCTCCAAGACCATACTGGTCACGCTGTAAAGCGTCAGCCTCTCATAACTTTAAAAAATAGAAAGAGAAAGAGTTATTTGCTTGTCTACTGCTTACAAATTCTGCAGACTTATTTTACTCCAAATATATTTATATTGTAACACTTTCAAAATGAAATCAGCATCTAATACATCCATGAGTAATTTGACTTGTAGGAAATACAGAACAAAAAAGAATGCTTTTAGATAAATCCTAATTAATTGCTCATGCAAATGTCTAGGATGGATGTGGTCATGCAACTGAATTAGATGACTAATTATGTTGGAATTATAATACCATATTTAAATAATAAACACACATAAAAGTGTCTGCCCAGGAGTTTGCATGCTGGAGTCAGGGAACGGAATCATTTATTGGCTCTTTAGTGCCACCTGTTGAGAACTGAAAACTCATGCAAAAGAAAGCATGCGCCAAGGAGATGTCCAGTTAGAAGGACAGTGCCCTTTTGCTGGGTAACTGCGAAACAGTCATGATCTTCCCAAGTTTAACACCTGGGATGGAAGTATTTGAAACGTAGGTGGCAGCTTGCAAAGCAGTGCCACATACCACTGGATGCGAAGAGGCAGAGGCCAAGCTCTTGGGACATGTAGCACCTTCATAACATCCCACCTGTTCAAAATTGAACAGATTTCCCATCTTGCTAGTACATAATATGCAAAGGTCCTATGAAACAGGCATTGTAACTGAGAAGCTGGTGCTTCCATGAGTGGTTCCATCGTGACACTTACCTGCTAACTAAGAGCAAGATCAATGTTGCCTTACTCGTGCAGATTTTTGCAGGAACCAGAGTGACCCCCTGTAGGATACTGTGCTAAGCACCATAAGGAGGTGGAAAATGCTGGTCTGCATGGGGAAAACAGGCAGGAGCATATCAGCTTAGCTAGCTACTCTAATACCTTGCGCCTTGTGAGGCAACCTGGGACCTGGGATCTGATCTCCAAGGTCCAAGGACCAGATCAGATTAAAAAGGGTCCTAAAGCTCAACTTTCAAAAATACAGCTTCTTGCCTGCTTTGCCATTTTGCTCAAGAAAAAGCATTCCAACCATGCTACACTTTCTTCTGAATTTTAATTTACAATCAAATTCAATTAAAAATGGAAAATACGGCCAGATCTAAGGTTTGGGCTATGCGGCTGGTCATAGACAGCCAAATGTCATAGTCATCAGGTTTGCCAAATACAAAATAATGTAAAATTTCCTACTAAAGAAATGAAATCTATTTCTTGTGCAAAGGCACTCGTCCTCTCCAATGCCATCATTATCTCTTCTTTGAAAAGACCCTCTGCCAAATAAAGTAGAATCCCTGACTTGACTATAAAACACAGTGCAAAGGTAAATTATACAGCCGCTTTGCAAAGGTACCTTTGTAAAATAGGGCATCATGGCCAGTCACAGTACTTCAGGAAAAAAAAAGCACCAGTAGTAAAAGGATACACCATGATGGAGATTTCAGAGTATTTTCAGAGTATTTCAAATTATTGAGGACTACAGGATACTTCAGAGAAGCCAGGGTAACTTGGGCAGGTTCTGTGTTTTTTCATAGATTCTGGAAGAGTTTCACTCAAGGAAAGATAGCAAGGATCTGAAGCCAACAACTTTTCCTTTTGTCATGAACTTCAAGTAGTATAGTGCTGCTGAAGCAAAAACACTTCTCAGTCTCTTTGCTTCTAAGCCAGCAGTGCCTTAGAACACAAATGATTCACATGCATCATTATCTAGATATCAGAACAGAAACTTCTACTAAACTAGTGCAGAAAAAAAAGCAGTGTTATATTTCTCAGAGGCCTTAGATACTTGAAAACCTGCTGTCATTCTCCTTAGGAGCAACCCCTCCGACATTTAAAAACGCAATGAGAAGCAATGGGAAGATGGCAGCAGCGCATCCACCTGCCCTACAGGGCCTGGACTCTTTCTCTTGATGCACCTGCAGGGTGGGTTGACCTAGATGGGCAGCTGAGGGAAACCAACAAAACTTCACCAGAACCATGCTCAAATCAAGCCTTCTTTTGGTTGTAAATTAATATATTAATTTCCCCACCTACTGCAGTTCTTTGAACTGGTGTTCACTCAGCACGGCCAGGCAGATGTACATAGTGCTCTAGCCGCACTTGCCAGTCTAAAGAAAAAGTCATAGTTCAGCAGAATAATGTGCTAAAAATGATTAAATTCAAGTATTGCTATCTACGATATTTTTGATCTTTTTTTTTCTTGGCTTTCACTATTGCTGACAGATTAGCCCATCCAGATGTTTGTCCAGGTGTCACTTTAACAATATTGTCAAAATAAGGGGTGTGACCATCTATTTTACTGAGGTTTCTAGCATTTCTATGCAGGTATTTATGAGGATAATAAGATACAGAAATCATTTCTCCCAAATGAAAGTAAACCTTTGTCTGAAACATCAATTTCAAGATCATAAGCAACTTTAAGCACACTATTTTTGGCAAAAAAAAATGCTTTCTGTTTCATTTTAATCCTTTGTAAACATTCTTTTCTAGCTAAATGCCTGTTTTAAACTTATAGCAGCTGACTCTATAGAATTATCTTCAATATCTATTATTCTCCTAAGTGGGAAAGAACTTCAGAGAGAAAAGTAGAATAGCTATTATGACAGTAGCACTTTATTATGGAGTAGCTTTTCATAAAAAAAGGTAAGCCAGTGGCTTTGACAGATAATTATGGACTCCTATTACACAGCGGAATATTATAAAAAATTAAAATATGTAAAATGTCTTTCACATTTCAGAAAAAGCCAGATACGTCTGCCTCAGTTAATTGACTCACCAATTTAATTGAAGCAGATGGAATCCTCTTTAAAGTAAAATATGCAATCTTTGGATTCCTTGTAATATTTATATTAAAATATTGTAAATATTGCTTTCATGCATTATTTGACTCTTCAGAAGAAGCCTTTGGAAATGATACAACATACTTCATCTTTTTTGTCTTTGTCATGCAAATTGAGACAAGATTCACAGTATAACGCTAAGCTATTCCAATTCTCTACTTTTATACTAATACAACTTGAAAATACTCATAATTACACAAAGCACAAATACAGAGAAGAAGTAAAAAGTGTCTTATGATTCTTTGCAGAGCATTTACTCTGTGCCATTTACCTATACTGCTGGGTAAAGTCATTTGGAAAACTTTTGTTGCCAGACTCATCTAAGCTTTCCAAGGGGCATAGCGCAACATGGTTCAAGTCACTTATGAAATGCTTTTTCTGCAGAAAAGGAGGGATCAAACATATCACTGCTAGGGAGTTTCAGTGTGGATAGTCAAATGAATGCTCAGTTCTTGAAGTGGAGGTTTTCAATAACCAACTCCAATGAGCAGAAGATCGGATAGTAACAGCCTATTTTATATGC
The DNA here is from genome assembly GCA_034781795.1 of Crypturellus tataupa. NCBI lineage: Eukaryota > Metazoa > Chordata > Aves > Tinamiformes > Tinamidae > Crypturellus > Crypturellus tataupa. The sequence goes on from JAWLRI010000516.1 coordinate 380,531, forward strand.
CTCAATTTCTGGACTCCCATAGAAAAAACAACAGAAAACCCTGCTCTTGTAGCCTCATTAGGCTACACACATATTTTTGGTAAAATAAATCCATTGTATTACTCATCCTAACTATGCACTCCTAATCAACTCCTATGCATCCTAACTATGCACTCCTAAACTCCAAAATTTCTCCTAATATAAATAGTAAAAAATAGAAAATAACCCATTTCAGATCTTCATCCATATTTTCAGGGAGATATCAGTTTTCAGTGTATTGAAGCTTGGCTCAATACACCTAAGTTATAGATGATTCAAAGTAGAGAGTCAAATTAAGCAAGACAAAATGACATTTCCCAGGATGGTCTTTGGCTTTTGCATAAATATTCACTTGGGTCTTTTGTCAGCTGGCACACTGTGAAGAAAACAAAGTGATAACAGCAATGGAATAAAGCAAAGCAGGGTGCCAAAACACTCTGAGCTCTGCCAGGCTCTACTAGCACACTAAAATGGAAGCAACCCTATCATTTTGTGCTCTTTTCTCCAAACATAGCAGCTATAAGGAGGGCTTACTCTGGGCTTGTCTCTGCTGCAACAACCCAATAGAAGTAGCTGTCATATCAAGCAAATGGCAGGAGTGTCCCCTGGAACAGCTTTGTGTGAGTGGCAAAGAGCACCCACAGGTGGTGGTGAGCCACGTTTGATGGCCCCGGTTCCTAATGATTCACTGATTTCTTGCCTTTCTCTTGTCTCTTCCTAAAGGCCAGATCCTGGAGGCTGCAGGCCAGAAGATCTCTTTGGAGGTTATCTAGAGAGGTTTCACTGAAGGCTGGGAAAGCTGTGCTTTCCATCTGGTATGTCAACATTGCAAAGGTCCTGCTACATGGCACCAGACTATTCCACTCCTCAGTGCTGGGATTTACCTGATTGCAGTCAAAAATAATGATACTTAATATGCAGCCACATATACTATATATTAAATGAACTACATGTTAGTGGTGTGAAAAGCCTTGAAAAAAATGACTTGCTGAATAGCAGAGGTTCACAGCGAGCAGGTGAATTTATTCATATTTCTATTTGCAGGTAGTAGGTTTACCTAATGCTAACTTGGACCACATCTACAAATGATGATGATAAAAAACACTCCTATGTTTCAGGTGATACACATCAGAGAACTCCACTACCAAACCAAAAACCACACTCAAACATGTTCCTGGGAGAAAAGTAGGCTAAAGATATTGTCTCTTTCCTTCCAGACGGAGCCTGCTCATTGTGGCTGCTGAAGATGATTATCTCAGACTCAAAACCAGCAGGAATAACCTTTGCAGATGCCTAAGAGACTATGACTGTTCTTAAAAAATATAGTAGCTATTGCCTATACACAGCTGTTATTTTCAAGGGCATTGTTAATTCAGGGGAAGTTTTTATTTATTTATTTATTGTTTTCACTAATGTAAGAGGTAACCTTGTACACCTAACATGTAATGGACAAAGAATAGGCTCATGTAAGAGTGATAAACGCGGTCACATTTAGAAGGCGCATGCAGAGTGTTCACCTGCGGATGTGCTCACGAAATTATCCTTTTCTTGGATATAGAGAATGATGGCACTATGCCAAATAAAAACTGAGAGTTTATTATTTACCACCATGATCCACTTTCCTACCACAGACATTTCTTCCTGATTAGTTCCTCTCTCAAATTTCCTTGTTCCAAACAATCTTCGGGGTGTTTAGTGGAAGTTGGCTGATGCCTTCTTGCTCTGCCTCCAGTTTGCTGACAAGCTCTTAAGACGGTGCACTGACCCTATTCAAAAAGCACCTTTCAAAGTACTTTTAAAAGGTACCACCTTATTCTGAAACAGGCAGTCTTACTTGCATGAACAACAAGGAGAGTAAAGAAAAACTCAGGATATCAACAACAGCTCAACCAAGTATTTGTTCTAGATCACATTACCAACTCTACATTCATCAAAATAAGCAACTATTTGTGTTAGCACATGTATTTTCGGACAAACATGCAAAGGAGCTTCCCTTCTAAACAAGATAGACTGGATTCCTAATGGCAGCACAGGTGAAGAACATTGCAGGGATGAAGACCTGAGAGGGAGAGCGGTAACCACGCAAAAACAATCCTGTGTTCACAGGAGTTTCTCAGTATCAGGAGTTGACTCATAATAGAGTTAGCCCCAGATGTGGCTCTGTAGTTGCCTTCTTTGTGAACTGGGAAAGATTTACCATAAATCCCTCTCCACACACCTACCTGTGCTCTGCTTTCGCATACTTGTTATTTTCTGCATTTGCAAGGTGACTGTCTTGGACCTTGGACGTAGAGAATCATTCCTAGTTGCTTTACGGTATAGTATGTGGACATACTCAAAGGACTGCTTGGAGGGCCCAGGTAAGAGCTGGGCTTTATTTATTTGCTTATTTATTTATTATTGCTTGTTATTGTTCAAATACATAGTTATAAAAGACATATAAATCACAAAGAAAATCAGAGACAGAGCAGAAGTGAACACACATGTCCAGAGCGGTGCCTTCACCACTTAATCCTGGGTTAAAATTTTGCCATGAAAGTTTACCAGGCTGTCTATAGACTTGCAAGATCAAGAGCCTACATTGCTTTGGTTGTAACTCAGTTGGGAAGTGGGCACGGTAAAACATGCTCCCTCCCAAAAGAATTAAATCCTCAAAACCTGTTGAAAGTTCTTGAAACAGTTTCAGCGCTGATGGGCCAGGCAGCTTGCCTTAAAGTCAGCTGCCCATTTCAAACACTCAGAACCATTAGAGCGTTAGGGCATACCATGCACATTGAAACCTGCCTTTGCAAATGTTACTTTCTCATTATTTCTTCTCCATCTTATGCCAGAATCAACTGCACCATGTTAAAACTGCAAGGGTCCAGGACAAAACCTTGGTCCACCAGTGCTAGTCATTTTGTCCCAAAAGCATGAGTGGATTTGCCTCAAAAGAGTTAATGCCATGACTTGCTTGGGCTTTTCCATAGAAAGCTAATCTTGCAAACCTGCCTTGTCAACCCCAATGTTGTTTTATCAGCAGCGGTGCGGAGTGGGTGGAGCTGGGGCACAGCTGAAACGTGAACACTGACAAATGCAGACAAGAAAGCGTTTGCAGCCCCTGTCTGTTTGGTGCAAGGTTTTGGTTCATTAGCCTTGAAATGTTTCATTAACAGAATGCTCTTGGTATGCTATAAACAAACTGCGAGTGCACGCAACAGTACTCCGTCAAAAATGAACATGGTTTATTCCCTTTTCTAAAATATTTAGAAAGTGAATGACAAAATTAAGCAATGGTCATATTTGTGTGATCTAAACAAAAGAGTAACATAGTGATAACAAGCACCTAAAAATACATTTTTTCGCTTCTTGTTCTCACAGTACTATGGTTTTGTTTGTGGCTCAGAAATACGATTCTCTCTGCCTTTTGTGTTCATTATTCACGTGTTTTAAAAATAGGAAAAATACGTAAATAAATGATGGTACATTTAAGTGTTCTTAAAACTACTTAAGGCCAAACCCTCTTTCTACATTTGATCTGAACGATCTTGTATGTAAAGGTCAAACATTGCAATCCCAACTGTGGTACAGCGTTCAGTGGAGGCCGGCAGCTTTTGTGGTGCATAAACAGGCTCCATCAAACCAGACTAAGACAGCCAGAGTTTTGCCAGGAAAAAAAAAAAGGAAAAAAAAAAAGACTTTGGGAGGGGAGATCATTTTGCATCAAATAAACAGAAAAAAAAGATATAAACAAACAAACAAACAAACAAAACCTGATCAACATCACAGCCCAGGTTTTAAACTCAATCTTCACTGAGATTAGAGAAAATTTTGCTCCTTGTCCCAGGTCTTATGATATTTGCTCACATATTTTGACAACAAGCTGTTCTGCAGGGCAAGGGAGAAACCAAAAATACTCTTGTACAATGAAGCCCTTGAAGTACTAGAGCCAATGAAAAAGAGCATTTTTTTTTCTGACTGTCTTCAGTTGTGGACAGCAATTAAGTTAATAAAAAGTTAGCATCCAAACAAATCTCATAAAAGAGATTTCATAATATTTTGAAAACGTGTCCTTCTGTAGTGTGAATCTCTTTAATGGTTTTCGTGAAATGACAGATCCTAAATGGATAATCCCTTGTATTAACCTTAAGAGGAATTGGGACAGTGGACATAAATCCAAGCAATTCCTAAATTACCTTAGATGAGTCAACTGGGCCCAAATACTTAGCAGCATCTAGGCTCTTAGCTCTCTCTCTTTTTTTTTTTTTTTTTTTTTTTTTTTGGTATGCAAAAGTCTGAAATAACATCAGCCTTACCCGCTTAGTTAATCAACAGAAAGATCAGAATCAATCCTAAATTCATATCAATTTTGCACAGATAATGTCTCTCTGCCCAGTTTCGGAACTGCTTCTTAATACCCACTGCAATCCGTGTCCTTGTACCCATTTCAGTGGAAGGTTGTCAGCTGCCCTTCAGTTTCTGTGGATAGTTATGGGTGCAGGCATATTTGCACCCCCGTATCCCACCTGGAAAGAAGACTAATACAACCAGCTTCCCGTGCAGGGTTGTTACAGGCATAAAGATATTCAGAAATCTCCTTCACTGGGAGTTGCAGCAAGTGCCATGAGAAATGGGGACTGATCCTGCAAGCCTTAGATACAGATACAGATACAGTCAGTGATCTCAGCAGTAATGCTAGCTACAGTATGTCTATTGTTAGGAGCTTTTCTTGCAAGAATTAAATTGAATTTTACCTGATCAACCCGTATTTACTAGTAGTGATTCTGCCCCAGGTAATTTCAGAAGAAGCAACAAGAATCAAACTGGGGGGAGGAGGCAGGGGGGATTTAGCCATAAATCTTTACCACCTAAGTGACCATATAACATTTTATTTGCATATCTAGCATTTAAAGGGTTACGCATGTAATTATTTAACGTAACTCCGAATAAGCTGTCTGATTTTCTTTCATCACGAGCCAAACATTAGGCTTCGAAAGGAATTCCTTTAAACTTCAATAATATAAAGGCACATGGCAATGTGAAAGCTACAACTCTAGCTTAAATGAGTCAGACATTAAAGTATTTATGACTGATATTCTCTGAATATACCAGCTTCAGACACTAATTCTCCTGTATTAGGACAGGAGCAGGAATATCAGCCATTGCACATCTGCAGAGCTCTTTCTTTCAAAGTCCAGTCTCTAAACACTTTTTTTTTTTAAAGAAAAAAAAAGAAAAAAAAACATAGCAAGCCATATCGGGCCGTCAGCACCTGAAGCAAGTAAAAGCAATTCCTTTATGAACATCCCACCAGTTATTTGTTTTGTGAGGCTCATGGAGAGTAGGAGCGGAGGGTGGGGGGGGGGGAAAGCCAGTGAAAAAGCAGTATGTCCCGGTGAAAAGCAACGTACATGAAAGAGAGAAAGAAATGAACTGAATGTTGTCTTTTCTTGATGAAAAAGCAGGTTGGATCTGAGGCTCTTTACAAACTGTAGCACAGGTGATCATCATTTGTTCTGTCAAAAGCATTTTCAGTGACACGAGCAGAACAATGCAACTGTGATTACAAGGATCAACACAGATTGAAAGATACTCAGGGCATTTACCAAGGAGATATTTATAGCACTGCTAAAGAAGTTTGCTTTCAAACAGACTCACAAGTTCTAGCAACAGAAAACTCAAAACCAGAGTTGCTCCACTTGGTTTGGCATTGGCCATGCTGGCGAGCACAGCCATGTCCTGCCACAAGTGAAGGCTGAACACGCCGGTTGAAATGTTATTGCCATGAAGTCAAACCCAAGTGCCGAGGAGGAAAATTGAGACAGTTTTCATTGTGAACTTTGATGTGAAGCATCACAGCTTTTGGAGGACAGCCATACCTTTGATCTTGCACAAACTGTGAGGAATCAACCACCTTGAATCCTAGTCGCTCAGCAGGTGATTTATAATGTTATAATATGACTGAAAGGACTTTTCCGAAAGTCATGTAAGACTTCGGGTAAAGGAAAAAAAAAAAAGATAACAACTGAGCAGAAATTTAAGCAATTGTATTAGCATGCTATTTAAAGTTCATACTAGGCTTTTTCTAGTTTTCTTAATTTTCTGGCAGAAACTCTGAAACAGCCAAGCCACAACACAAGCCTGCTTGGCTTCCAACAACCCTCAAACAGGCAAACGCAGCTCCCGCTCCCTAGAGACCAGGTAGGCAGCCATTGGGCTGGGGTTGCGTTTTGCAAGGAAAAAGCAGAGCCTGAGGGAAGAAGCAAATCCTAATGGGAAAACCACTCCCCCAGGCCTGACTTCAGTGAGGGGGAGAGAAAAACAGCTGTGAGGGGAAGGGTTTAATTCAGTTGATTAGGGGAACATTAGCAAATGAGGGTCCCAAGGAGAGCTGGTGCTGCAAGGAGAGCACCCCACATGCTCTTCCCTGGCATGGCTGGGGCCATTCTCACTGCCAGGACCAACCTTTGGTTACTGCCCGGGAAAAGGCCCCTCCAAAGAAGTCATCTTTTCTTTTTTATAAAAGTTGTTCACCCTATTTAAGCAAAATCCATCAAGTTTCCTGTATCCCAAACCCTCAACCTCTTTCAAAACCATGTATAAATTAAGCATTATATTCCCTTTTCTTGGTTATTCCTTACTTGAACACTGGATCCTGCATTTCCTCAGGTTCTTTCTTTCCTATACTTTCAGAGCTGTTACATTTTTTGCAACTTTGGATCTACCTTCCCAGAAAACTTCTGGTTTAGGTTTGGCAATTTTTTAAATGGTCTATTTTGGTAGAAGTTACTGCATACAAAATAATTTTTCAAATAATTGTTGTCATAATTTTTTTCCTTTGTATTTTTCAAGATTAGTATGATGCCTTTAAAATATAGCAGTGCAAGTTTTCTGCATGTTTTGAGATCCTCTTGCCATAAATCTTCTTGTTAAAATACATGCTAGGCACGTCTTAAGAGAAATCATGACTTGATCATCATCACAGTGAGATACAGGATATTTTTCAGATAGCGAGTTAATGGATGATGATACTATATTTGGCCAGCAAAAATAATGACACACTTTCCCCTGGTCTACAAGAACTACTCCCACATTGATTTTAACTTAATATCTCCCTCATTAGGAACCTGCACAGAAGTTTGGCAGAAATACCCAAGACATTTATTGGATCATTCGTTGGTAATAATAGATATTGCTTTTTTTTTTGCCTTTTTTTTTTCTGAGAAAGTACAGGCTAATCATAAAAAGGATAGCCCTGAAACAAAAGCTTTTTACCAAATACAGATTTTTATCAACTCCTTCACTGTTGAGGTTAAATATTTTATGGAGCTAAATAAAACTTAGACTTCTCCACTTTCACATTGGGAGATGCAGTAAAAGCTTAAGAGCCTGATTCTCCCTGCTGCTGAGTGTCTTCCATTACGCCTCAAATGCCCTTCACTTCACAGTGGACCCAGACCCTGATACAATCAGACTCTCAAAACCTAGGTAACTTGATCTCCAATTTCAAAATGGAAAACACTACACCGATAGCAGGGAGTGGCTTTCTGGGGACCTGCAGTGGTTGGAGAACCTGATTCACATGGTCATAGGCCAAAATAATATTAAAAAAAACCCTCATACCTTTGATTAAATTAAGCACTTAAATATGTTTCTATGTAACAAAATGAATGCTTAAATCCCAGGGAAATTTACAGGATGCAAATCCAGCTTAAATGCTGAACTCAAGCCTTGGGCTTGCCAGGCTGAACACATGTTGGTACCTGAGTGCTTTGAGTCCTACTTGTGGTCTGTTGAAGATGACAGGTTTGTTCCACAGCAGCGAAATCAGGGAGACACTCAGCAGATACCTCTTGCAGCTAAGAAAGTGATCAAATTATTTAATGGTGACACAATTGAGACTAATAACTTGACCAATAACTCATTGCCTGATTGTTTTTTTAAGTGCACTCGTGAAAATTAAAGCTCTGGGTCTGGGTATCGAAACCATTATCTATACAACAGCTCACAGAGAGGGTTATCTAATAACATGAGAAATCTATTAGACTCAGTGGAAGCAAGAACTAAAGGAAATAAATCGTGCAATAATGGTAAATCAGATCTCTAATTATGGCCCTGTACAGGAGGCCAGAGGAGACATATATCCCTAGGACTGTTACGTGGGGTTTCTTGGCTTTACTCCGTAGTTAGAAGCATTCAGTCATATCCTCCTGCAGAAATTCAATCAATCACACAGTAATTTCTAAACAAAGTGAGCTGTCTTGGGAAGAACATGACTAAGGAACACTGGTATAAGTTATTTCATCTAAACTACTTCAAACCAAATATTCTCACATTTTTTTTCTCTGCTGGTAGTGCTGCAAATCCCTGCATCTAAAGCTGTTTAAAAGCTCCAGAGGAGCTTCAAGCTTCCTTCCCTGCCACTGCCTACTTCACACGACAGGTTGTATCCGTATGCATACCTATGAAGTCGGAGATGGGGATATTCGACCTCTTTGGTCCCATGAGCTGGAAGGTCTCTGGGTGTTGGAGTGTGGTGGTGTCAGCATGGCTGAGATACCAGCTGGTGCACAAGAAAGCAGTGCAGAGCACAGACAGCACAGCTTATATCCATCTACAGCAGCCCAGGTAAATGAATGTTAACGAAATGTATGGGCAAACAATTAGAGACAGATGCATCTCACTTTCAGTGTCTAGAGCTTAGACATCATCACTTTCTGTGTCATCCAAGGAGGGAGACAGACCCTTCCAGAGGGAAAAATCATGCCATCTATTTTGGACCTCTTCTTTTTAGGTTGGCATCATCCTCCCTCTGTACTTCTCCCTGGAATAGCAGAGGCACAATGCTCAGCTTGCCCTAGAGAGTATAACCCTCACCCAGGTTTCTGAACCCAGCCAAGTACACAGAATGAACAGCCTAATATATATATAGAGAGAGTATGTATATAGATGACTATAATGCTTGATAACTATCACTAGATAGTTAGATAGCATCCTAGATCCAATGATCCACTATCCAAGATTTCCACATTTCCTCAAAAAATTTTGTTATTTTTTTAATGGGACTCTGGTCACTATGTCCTTAGGAAGCATCACGGCTGGAAGAACTTGAAATATTCACAGCAACTGGATATGCTCAGAAATTGATGCAATTCATCATAAAAAAAAATGATAACATCTAAATAAAAGTAAGTAAACCACAGAGAGGTATAAGTAACAGTGCTGAAAATACTGTCAGGCTTCTTTTAATTTTAGTTCAAAAATTTGTTAAGGACTAATTCTTTTCAGAAAGTAACACGATGCCTATTTGCTTTAACTTAACTGTTTTTTAATACACTTATTTTCTTAGGCACTCACTTTGGCTCAAGTCTTGTTCTGATTTCCTTCCACGATAATTAGCATTTCCCACTGGCAGGGTGAGCTTCTTTAGCAGTGTCACATCATACTCAGAGTTGTGTTAAGAGATCTATGCATTGGTAGAGCTCCTCTTAGACATTTTCCTCCACCTGGGGGAAAGAAGAGGCAAATACTTAGTGGATGCACTGCAAAAAGAAAGCTGTTCCTGCTCTCTAGTGCTCTGTGAAGAGCAGAGTTTGTAAGTGTTGTCAGTTAAAGTTGCATCTATATTGCCACTCATGCTAAATAAAACAGACTTCAGGCCGAATGGCATGACCTGGCCGAATTCACTTTGCACAACACTTGGTCCTGTATTTCTTCTGGAGCTTATGCGGCTGTCCACAAGGGCCTGAAACCTTGAGTAAATTTTTTCTTTCATTTTTTAAATTTTGTTCTTGCTTTTTACATTGAGGAATGGCCTCCAGATATGTTTAGGTATATAAGGTCTAGGATAGGATTGGAACACTATGTAGGGTGGAAGGAGCCCAAAGGGTTGTGATCTTGCTCATATCACCTCTTGTAAATGGTCCCTGGTGCCTGCTGTCCCCGACTAAGGATGAGGGAGCATCAATGTGCAATTAAACAGGACTGTTCCAGTCTGAGCCTGGGCCTTCCTCTATTTGCAAATACAAGCATAACCTGGGAGAGAGGATTGCACAGTAGCAAAGCGCATTTTTCACCCGCAGAAGAGATGGCTCGACACCCATCTCCCCAGACAGCATGCACATATGGTTACTGAATACTCAGGGGGAGTCTGCATCTCTATTCCAGTTAAAACAGTTGTATCTACAAGGAAATAATAGTATGACAGTGACTTCTGAAATATGAAGTTTCGCTTATTTTATGTACATTTAATGAAAGAAAATGGTATACATAGAACTTCTTTACACTGTTTCCTTGCAGCAAGGAAAATTTAGCAAAATCTTTGCACAAGATGTCTGAAAAATGCAAAAAGATAATACTAAACCTTTAATTGAAACCTTTTCCATGTACACAGGAATGGAACAGCATAAACTCCACGTTTCCACATTCACATATTACTGTAGACATAAAAATATTCCTGTGGGATCACACAACCAGAAATCACCTACTCAGGGGGCTATGAATGATGACTTCAATAGAAGATGGACATAAATTTTAATTAGTTGGTTATTTGATCTTGTGTTGTTAGTGATGGAGGATCTCAGAAGGGAATTAAGTATGCTTAAGACTGAAATTGCTTAGAACCAAAACACACTACAAGGTAAGTTAGATTCCACTAAATTAAAAGCAACTTTGGACCAATTAGAGATTCAATAAAATAAAGATTGCAATTACAATTAACCAATCAAAAAAATGCAAGAGAGATGAAACTGGCAATGGGGATAACTAAATTTATCCCTGGCTTGATCAGACCTGCCAAGTATTTTCAAGAATGTCTGAGAGAAAAAAAAAAAAAAAAAAAAGAACATTCCTAACATTTTCCAATGAAAGAGACAATTTAGAAATAGAAAAATTTGCTTTGGCTTTTTTGCTTTGATATGTTTTTCATCACACCTTTCCTCTAATATATATATCCTAAGCAATGTGTCTCTTGCATCATTTACATACCTCTCTTTGCCTGCTTTCCCTGGTATTCCAGTCTTCTCCCTTACTATCTATTACTTTATGTTAGGAACACCTCTAAAGTTGTCACAGATTCAGAGATAAAAGAGCAAATTATTTATTCTTTTCTAGTTTTTCAATCAATAAAATTGTACATGTGCAGCTTAACATGCAGGATACGTGATCACAGCTATGCAATACACAGAAATTTCAGAGAGCTCAAATCTCCTTTGTTATCTTCTGCAATTTGCAAATGCTGAAAACCAGGAATAAGAGGAAAATGAGTGCCAGTAGAAGGTAGGAATGACTGATTTCATTGCCAGGTACTGAGCTAATGTACACACTTGCGCATACAAGCTAGATATATGCTAGTAAATAAGTGGGACCTTTCTCTGGTCTCGAAGCCAGCTGGCATGGCCCGGCATGGCTCGAATCCAAGCAGCTTCCATCTCCCTGAAGGGTGGCTCACTTAGTGGCCTTGGGCCTCAACCTATGCCAGCACCTGAGCTGTGCCCAGACCACATCTAGGGGAGAACAAGCTACTTGGCAAAGGCTACAACTGTGCCACACTCGGAGCCAGATGTCTCGCAGTGGGGGCAATTGCCGGACAGTCCTCAAGCATCTCTGCTGTTCTGTGCGACTTTCTACAACGAGCTGTGGTCGTGCATGATTTTACACAGCCTAGATTGCTAAAAGATGTCCCCATTAGATAAATACATGCTTCGTAAGGGAGATTTGAGAAAAGTAGTTTTTAGAATTACAGGTCAAATTAACTTTTCCAAGCTGATTAATGACAAAAAATAACTGAGAATTTAGATGAACACTTGGAAAAAATCAAAGCAACAGATAGAGCTCTATTCTACAATGTCTAAGAAACTAACTGGAGAGGCACAACAAGCACTAACTACCTCTCACCTTAGGTATTGATTAGAAAATAGCCAAGAATTTTCAGTCTCTTCTAGAGCTTCTTCTGGCCTTTAAGGAAAAAAAAGAAGAAGAAAAAAATCCACTGTTCAATTCAGCTACTGCTGACCTTGTTATTGTCATCCTTTTTGAAGCATTCTAATTAAACCTGTTAGTACAACGTGCAAGACCATCCCAGCTTGTTGGCATCTTTCTATCATAACCACATATGATCTTCTTCTCTGACAGAATCTGTATCTGAAAGTACTTCCATGATATGTCACTTTCCTATTCTATTTTCTCCTCTGAATCCTTCTTTAAAAATCATTTCTACTATAGGAACAGTAAGGGCCAATATTCTTTTCTATTAAATAGCAACAGATCTATGGGAAAAAAAAAAGATGTGAACATCATTAAAAAAATCCCGGTAAATCCAAATCTCTGCTACCTTTCCCTTCACGAATCCTGATTCTACACAAACCTTCAAGCTTAATTGTATGACAATTCATGCCTAAATTCACTTTTTCTCCCTTTTTTATTATTATGAACAATTTTACTGCTACACACCTGAGGAAAGATTTGCACTCTCATGGCTAAGAGAGAAAAAATACTTTATTCAATTTTATATTGCATTACAGATGTTGCTATTTCCCTCTCTGCTCAAAGTTATGGAAGTTTCTAATGTTTGGAGAACTGGATCTCTATGGGATACTTGCTTTATGCAGTAATATAATAGAGAAGTTAGGGTAGTCTTACCACATACAAAAGGATATATGTACAAAAATGCTGAAAATATTTTTTGTTATTACATGTCGTCAATATGGAAAAAGTATAGTAAAATAATAAGAAACCAAAGTGTATTAGCAAACCTCAAGCTTAAAAATAGCAAAAGTGTCATAGTTATAATTTGGTAAGCAAAATGCAACTTCCTGAAAAAGTAATAGAACTCTTAGCATAAAAAAACCTGAACACATACTGAGAATAATAAAAACAAATGAATCAATAAATTCACGAACAAATGAATCAATAAAATAGCTTTATCTAAGGCTCTCAATAAAGCAAATCATGCCAGATGAACCAGAAAGCAATTTTCAGTCAGTCTGCTTAATTCATGGATGATTAGATTTCCAAGAGCCTGAAGTTCTTTACAAATTGAAAACTTGCAGAAAAAAACCTGATATGCACTGTCACGTAATACAGATGTGAGAATGAAGGGAATTTTAGCCAAAGTATTCTTACAACTTTTAACAAAAGCACTGTGACAGCCCTACTGTGTGATTTTCAAAGTAAGCGCAGGCAAATGCATGCACACAGCTGTATTTAAGCCTAACACTGAGGAATCAAGCTCTGAGGATTCGTGCAGAGTGGTTAGGACATAGGTCTTTAAGGTCTCATCGAGAAGATAATCTCCCTAAAAAATGATGGGAGCCTATTGCTGCACTCATCCATAGCTGGACAAGGCATTGAAGAACATGCTTCAGGAGTAATCCTCTACTGGCAGGGGGAGAGATTAGATGGCCCCATAGGTTTTTCCATCTTTAATGGTTATGATTGCACTGTAATCCGACTAGTGCCACTTGTCTTTGGTTGTCTTTTGAAGAAGACCTCAACCTTGGGGGTAGGGAAGAACACAATATTTCATTGTATACCATATTTCAGATGCTATTCTTCTAAGAGAGCTCCTCTCAGATTAGTCATGTCGGGAAAGGTTTATCATTTGCATTCCCATTTCTGCAGTCAACCCAAGTAATATGATTGTGGCATTAAACTTATCCTACAAAAGGTATTTGTTTAAGACATTTCTTTTCCATTATTACTCACACAATGAATGTATGCACTAAGTTTCTAGAAGTCTGCACCAAAAACAACTTTTAAGCCCAGAATCACATTTCCTCCTCCATCGGCCTTAATTCCTCTATTGAAACTTTTTGCTGACTAGTTGAAAGGGGCCGTTCACTCACTTTGCAAAACCCAATATGCGATTTATTCCCACATTTCAAAGGAAGAATGAGATGCTTTTAAATCTCTACAAAGGCACCAAGAAATAGTGATCAAGCCCAACTGACAAGGGGACAGATGTAGGGTGATGAGTGAATTCTATAAGACTCTTTAAAATTTGGATCAGTGAAGACAAGTGTCCTCCAGGAGTAGCAATTTCATTTTCCCCAGCACAGATCAACTGGCTGAGTAGAAATCTAACAATTCTGCTAAGGTATTTCAGTTTTCAAGATGTACAAACTCCATGTTGACATGGTAGAGATGAGAAGATAAAGCACACAGCCAAGAGAGGTCATCTGCCTTTAACTAATTACAGCATCTAAATCCAAAAAGCCTAACCAGCAAATGGCACTGGAACCTTTTCTCACTCAAAAGTATTCCTCTCACAGGTCCCAAGTCTGGATTTATTTTTCAGCTTCTCCCACGATCCTTCTGTCATAAACTTTCTCAGGTTCCATCCACAACATTTTTAACAACAATTTCTAAAATAAATAAATAAATAAACAAAAACAACAAAAAAATCCTTTCAACTCTTCCAATATCCTGTGGTTCTTCTATCCACACAGAAGCACCGTCTCTTATCTTGCTTTTAGCTCCCTGCAGATCTGTATTTTGGTTCTTCACCATTTTTAACTGAAGGGTCTGACTTGGCACTGTTTTAACAATGAATTTTACGCAAAATTTCCTATGAGATTCATTCCATTAAAAACGGGCAGGTTGCCATGACCTGCTGAGTTCCTACTATCTACTATCAAAGCTGGCAGATCCCTGAGCATTTCTTGTCCTTTTCTGACCTCAGAAAGACTCGGATCATGGCTAAGAACATGCTCACTCAGAAGAGAATAAAGAATAAAGATAGAAAAAATATTGACCCCCTACTTTGCTGGCATCTTAAATCTGTTTTGCCATTACTTGCACCACAAATAACCATTCTTACATCTGCAAAATTGGTGTAAAAAGGCAATTTGGAAGTCAGGATTATTCTGCCAATATAGGAATGGCCCCAATGGGGAAAAACCTCTGGTGAATTTAAGTACACAAGCTGCAAGACATTAATGAATTTGGCAGTTGTTTGTACCCAGCAGAGCTCCCTGTGAGAGTAAATAAGGAACTAGCTCAGGAATTTTTTTTTCTCCTTTTGGCTGAGGACACAGTTACCTTGTTTTCAGCAAACACAGAATTTATAGAGTTTTTTCCTGAATGATAAAAACCTCTGTTCTGGTGTTTCTGCTACAAAAACAATTTTGAGTACATATTTACCTGACATTTGGGGAAAAGCAGATAATTATTGCCACAAAATTTCTGAAGAGATTTTCAGGATATACTTTGCAACTCTAGGCATTTGTAATCATTTTACTACATAATACATTTTTAATGTATTTGCTTTTTTAAAGAATGAGTCAATGATTTCAAAATGTCATAGCTCTCCACTGTAAGCTGTGCAAATAATACAAACTAGCCAGCTTCCCTTTCCACAAAAATAAACAGCCTCACAATAAACAACCGCCCTTTGCGATCTTAAAAAATAAGAGACTTTCGCTTGCTCCTCATTCTTATTTTTTTCTGTTAATGTATTGCAGCAATTGTGATGACGACTTGCAGCTTTTTGAGGGTAACGTGGGCTGTTGTTCCTCTGTTGAACTCCAGTTTCTGTGCCCAAGGAAGGAGAGGAGAAGGGGCAAGGAAGGGGGCTAAGCAGCAGGAGTCCTGCTGCACAGGGGCTGCTGGTGCATGATGCTGTCTTGTCCTCCAAGCAGAGCAGGGTGTTTTTGTGCAGGACAGAGCCTGACCTCCCTTTCCAAAGGGTGTTTCTTCCTTCAGATCTGCACATGTTGCTGGCTGCCAAGGGGCCAGGTCAGGAGGAAAGATAAGGCTGAGGGAGTCCGCAGCTCCTGAGCCTTGCGACACAGGGTGTGTAGGGTCCCCTCTCCATTCTGTGCCACTAAGCCTTTGCTCAGCTAAAGTAAACTTTAAATAAAATAGGGGGCTTAAACCTTGAAACAAGAGAAAATTAGAGAGTTTATTTCTGTGAAAGGAAATTGCTTCTGGAAAAGCAACTGTAAACATGAAAGGAAGAGGTAGTTCTTTTAGTTTGTGTTTTGTTTGCTTACCTTCCTCCAAGCATGCTAAAGGAGGGAAGAAAAAAAAGATAGGCAGACATAAAGATACAGACGGAGATACAGAATGTACCCATTAAGTATCCGCGAGGAATGCTTTATCAGCTTGCTAGTCAGCTGCTGAGTTGTGCATTTGAGGGCATTAGATTCCCAAGAGCAGGGATCTATAGAGGATTCCTACCTTTGGAAAAGAACAAAAACACAGAATAAAAGCCTTAATCTTATAACCCTCAATCTAGCCAACTAAATCCCCAATTAGCAATTCAAACAGATTAATATAGTCCTTCCGTCCATTAGGCATACCCGACATCATGTGTTTGTGTATTTTAAACTTATATTTTTCTTGTGTGTAGCTCTTTTTCTCACCAAAGTTCACAATTCCTTTCAGAGCATCCTGCTTTCCCATAGACTGGAAAAGGACTCTTTCTTCCTCTCTCTCTTTTTTAAAAAAATTTTTCCTCTTTTTTCCTTTTCTTTTAAATCCAATCAGTGTCATAACTGCACTCAGGCAGAATCTCTCTCAAATTGATGTTCTCCTTTTTTGCACTTGTCTCCAGGGGAGTCTCTGTTTTGAATTACCTCTACCAGAAATCCCACTAAGAGCAGTGGAAAGGCTGGGAAGGGCACACCTTTCCTTAGTGCAACGAATTCATTCCTATTGCCACAAAAAAACAGGCGTTCTGCTGTTTTAATGATGGTTTCTCAATTTGCCTGGTGAGAAGCTGAAGTAAGGGGCTGTTCCAGCTCCGAAGAAGCATGAATGAAGTATATCTGAGCAAAGACAGGTTTGATCTTTCTCATATTTCCTAGAATTTCCTAGAAAAAAAGTAATCATTGCCAAAAGCCTCAGCCTTTGGACACACCAAAAGCGTGTTTCTGGAAAGCACGAATTATCTACAACCCTCAGTGATCACTAGAAGTGGTCAATGGTCTGTTGAATGATCCCTTGATCTCGCATTTCAGCAACCCCGTTGGGGAAGACTTGGCATAGGACCAGGCATGTGCGTGGACCTCTCCCATCCTTCCCTCCACAGTGCATCGAATTATGTGGAGAACACTTAGACACTTCTCTTCATTGCAAGTTTCATCCTCGTTATGTAGTTTTCTGTTTCTTTCCCTTTTTATGCCAATCTAAGTTAAAGTTGGCAATTTTGGCTTATATTTTCTTAAGCAGACAATTTTTAAACCTCCTCCTTTCATGTCAGCTGTGGAGGTTGATGGAAAGGAGGCTATGGAGGAAAATGAGTCTTGCAACGGAGCACGTCTATAACTTGTCATAACCTTCAGCTCTGTCTGATAAGTCAGGTTTAGGAGCACTGAGATTCTTGTCTATTACACAGACTTTCTTGACAGGTAGGTGCAATAACCCTAGGTAAGGAGGAAGATGTACAGGCCTCTCTCATCCTGTCCCACATGTCTCCCTTTTGCTGCAGACAGGTGGCTCAGAGGAAGACTACTTAGTGCATGAAAAACTTTGAAGGTGTAAAACTCTACACGCTTGGTAACGTGTCCTCCATTTCTGGTCCTGCACTCCAGAAGAGAAAAGAAATAAGATGTGGTAGATAAATGCAGGCAACCAACTCATATTTTCTCAGTGCTTATCTTTTTGTCTTTGGGAATTAACAGTGAAACTTGAAAGAAATTTTAATAAAAGGAACACAAGCTTGGGTATGTGGAGATTTTTGTAATGATCAGCACTATAGTGACTCTGTATGCTTCATCCCCAATCACCAACAACATTTTGCAACTACTTTGCTACACTGTAGCATTTTGCATATACAGGTGTGCTTATGTTGTATATGGACAACAATATGGACTGATCTGAGATGTGAAGCATAACAGTGATAACAAAAACATAGCTGCTTTACTTGACTACTGAGTAGGACGAAGCTTCCCTAAACAATTTTGATCAAAGGTGCCTTCCATCAAACAATCTCTTTGTTTGTATTATAAAAAAATTACTCAACTTTTTCTGAATTTTTATATGCTTTTTAAATTATTATTATTTACTTCAGGCTGTTAAGTTTTGTAGTCAAAAGGAAGCAGTTCTGCTTTGAAAAATAATATTTTTAAATATTTTCTGGAAAAAAAAATCTATTTTATCAGTTTTCACCTTGATCTTTAAAATATTCAGTCATTTAAAGACCTGTTGTTCTGATCAAACTTTCATTGAAGTTTTCTGTCATGTATCAAAATCTACAAAATTTTGTATTTTGGTGCAAGTCTCACAGTGGCTGTTGGCTTTCTTACAGCCTCTCTTCACTGCAATCAGGAGTTCGTTCAAAAATATCAGTTTTTTTCTTTTTACAAAAGTCTTCAGCCCTTAAGGCTTAAGGATTAAGAAGTGGGAAACATGATCAGAATGCATCTAAAAGCCTTTGAAACTAGGCAGCAAATAAAACCACCTCAATGTATGCTTGTCGTATTTAAATCTTCTCATCTATTGGTAGCTTCATGAATTCTCAGCGGTTCGTGTTGGCCATGCTGAAGCATCAAGGACAAGCTTCCCCGAAAGTAGGTTGGATGTCTCTAACAATAACAGATGGATATGCATAAAGAAGTGGCGTTCGGCGAGGGCCTCTGACCTTCTCACTGTCCGGAGGACTAGTGGGCAAACAAAGCAGATGGGACAGGACAATAGAGAATAAGCAGATGTATGGACTTCACGTCTGATGAAACCCACGTCGCTGCCGCTCACCCGCTCTCCACGCTGAGGGACGGATCAGCTCAGCAGATACCCACCCACGGCCGTGGGAAAGCGCGGAGAGCGCTCCCGGGGACGGGATGCTGCCGGCGCGGGCGGCCCCGATGGACACGTGTTGGCCCGGGGGCGCGGGCCGGGGGAGGGCAGAGCTGCCTGGGGATTTCCAGTGCTGCGTTGGAGAACACAGGCGTGAAGGAGGAAACACGGGCTGAGCCAAGCCGGGTGGCATCGCTCCCAGAAAAGGAACCTGGATCGGGATGCATCGGCAGCGGGGCTTTGCAACAGCTGTTCGCAACAGCTGGATCTGCCCACCTTGCCGTCCGTGAGACTGCACAGTCGCAGGGAAGGGAGCAAATTATCTCCTGGTTGTGCCCTCTCCGTAGGTGCGAGTCAGAGGGTAGTGAGAGCCAGCCAGCAAAACTAGGCGAACAGTGCTGGTTTTTAAATGGCAGCTAAAGACGCACGCACAAGTCAAGTGCGCGCTGGCTGTGGGCAGAGAACCACATGCTGCACTGATACAGCCCATGACTCACAGGCAATACTTGCACCAAGAGCAAAACGTTATTTTTTTTAACAACTCCATTACCAGGCTCCTTGCAAGATCAGGCACACGCTGCTTCTCGCTCGGCCTATTTGCTCTTTGCAGGAGTATTCTTATGCCCAGTGAGCTCTTAATTTGCAGTCAAGTTAAAACCTGATCTGGATCCTTCTACTGTCAAAAAATAGTAATGTCCTCTGAATTCCTTGTTCCGCAGAAGAGCCAAACCTCACCCATATGCTGGCAGGTTGTCCGTTTTTGACAGCTAGTGGCTTGCAGCAAGCACGCTTTTCACTGTGAGCAGCCAGATTAGGCCCAGTTCTGCTAATACTTAATTCCAGGCAGAATCTCTTTAACTCACAGTAGTCAACAGACATAATACATTGCAGGAAATACCCATTAGTGTTGTGCAAATCCTTTTTTTTTCCCCAGGTATTGATAGAGAGTCTCAGGCATTCTTATTTAAGAACATATTTGAGGCTATGTTTCACTCTCCTTTAGGTCTAATGGCATATAGAGGTACATTTATCAGGATTTAATTTTTTCCCCCCAAGTTGTTTATATTCCTCTAATGCCACTTTTACAAGGCAACCCATCATAACCTTTTTCAGGAGCGCATTTTAATAATAGAGTCAATAAAGTCTTCAGTTCCAAATACTAAAGTAACAAATGAGAGCAGTCGGCAATATTCCCCTTAAAATGTAATGTAAAAATATTGTAATGAATAATTCTGTTAAGAGGAAAAGAGCACTCTTAATCCTATCACAATATCTCTAACTATAACTTTTTAAATGGCAGATTTATCTTTTCAGTGGCTCTGACGCACAAGGGGGCAAAAGCTACTAACATCTATCAAAAGATAAAACACAAAGAAGCTAATAAAAAAGTAAAACAGCAATGAAAACAGTAAAAATGACAACACCTTAGTGCAAGTTACCAGAGGCTGCATTATCTAATAGCAATAGTTTTATGAACCCTCATGTAAATGTTCTGTGCAAATTAATGCAAATTCTCCACTTTTCCTATTATTTTCCTCCACCCTTCCTGAGTAAGATGGATTTTATGTCTTATCTATTTCCAGCACTTTCTAATGTGGAACTCATCACTCAAACCATCACTCATCACACATACAGATAGATACATAAAAGCTTGCATGTTTTCAGCATGCATTCTCAGGATGAATTTTTTGATGAGGAAGATGATGCCAAAGGCTTGCTAGGAGGCACTCCAACCCAACGGTCTAGCTGGGCATTAATGACAAAGGTGTATAAGGCTTAATGGAGATAATCTGCTCCTTCAGACCATCATTTCCCTTCTCCTTGCCTCCTAACTACTTTGGTAGAAACTTCTTCAGTGCACGGAGCGTCTAAATATGGGTTTGCATGGTATGGAGCACACTGGATGTCCCCCGATGAGTCTGCATTGCCCCTCTTTTATTCATGACCAAGGGCAGTTGTGCCTTGGCTCGCAAGTGGTCAATAGCTTCTTCTTCAGGAAAATACCCACACAGACAAGAAATTATTCATCTCAGAAGCCTACACAAGCCTATCTTCCCATCTAGCCTTGGGATTACGGGCTGCTCTCTGACAAAGCAAATGAAGACAGGTGAGACAAGAACAAGCTACCCTACGAGTGCAGAGCAGGAGCAATTAGGCTTGACTGGGTCCAGGACTTCTGGATCTTTTATGAATTAGGGGAGCTTTTTTTAAACTGATATTTGTGTGCCTCTCTTCTAAGAGTAATCACAAGCATTTTGTCCAGCCCTAATCATGAAATTTCATAGTGCACCTGGGCCTCACTTTCACTCAAGCACAGCTTCTTGGGTGGTGCCAGGGTTTCTGAGAGCCATACTTTTGGGGCAAAAGTTGGTCTTCGGAATTAAAAAAATCTGCAGCTCAGACATTACAGATCTTTCCCCGAATCTGCATGTTCCCCAGCCGCCACAGCTGCCACAAGCATCTGCTGTTCCTGGAGGGTGGATGATCTCCAACCTTGCCTTGGGTCCTACCTCTAGGTCCTTCTCTAATGCTGGCAGCATGTGCCATCGGTGTCCCGTGGTGGTGTTGAGCGGGGAGGGGAGGTCACATTGCACCGCTGGCACTCCAGGAGGTGACACATCTCTGCCATGGCCTCTGCATACCCATCCACGCCCAGAAGGGTGCGGGGTCCCATCGTGAGTACTGAGGGGGAACCCCCCCCAGACTCAGGCTCTTCCCTTTTATAATATAAAATTTTATTAGGCTTTTCCTTGCTTTCAGCCACCCTCACCTCTCCCTTTGGTTCCAGCAGCTCTGGGTGAGGTAGGACATTGAAGTAGGAAGGTTACGATCTCTCCCACCTCCATGGGGAAACCTCCTACCCCTGCCTAGACATGCTTTCTGACATCTCAGAGCCCAGTATCCTCTTGATCCTTGGCTAAACAACAGACCTTTACTATCACTCAGGAAGCTGAGCCTTTGAACTCAAATCATGTATGTTTAAGGTGGGGAAAACCATATCTCTGTGTACGGAAAAAAAGAACGAGTTTACTATTTTTTTTCTCAGTAGCAGTTTTAAGGTCTGATTACAAAAAAAAAAAAAAAAAAAAAAAAGAAGAAGGAAGGAGAAAATCCTGGAAAATTTCTTGTTGGATTATTTCTCTGTGCTAGGAGGAAGGCTCCTAAAATAGAAAGGACACCCGAGTATCATCAAATATCCAGCAGTTTTGGCTGAGAGCATTAACAATCACAGAGTTAATAACTTGCCTGTCTACTGTTTAACTCTTTGAAATGCATTTACTGAAGACAAAAACACACATATGCACATACACAAAGTAGCGCTGACCTGATAACACCACCTTAATGAAATTACACACTTCATGTAAAGATCGTTCAGCTGTTTTTATTGTATTACTTGGTGATTTCTTTTTTTTCTCTGACAGCAGACAATTGTTACTTTAAGAAGGTTCTCTTTAAACATACTGAAGTACATTTAAAAACCTGATAACTTGTATTTGTGGTTTTCAAAAGAAATAATTTTTGAGTAGAGCTACCTTTTTTGGCATAAAGTAATTGGAAAGTACCATAGATATCTCAATAAAACACATCAAAAGTAGCTTTCTATAGCTTGTTTTGACATGTCCACTTGTGGGTTGTATCAACTTTAACTAAACATCAGTTTTTCCCTCCGTCAGTACAAACTATTAAAAATATTCAACAGAAAAAGCAAATAGAAATAACTCAGTCCTGTGTTTGCCTATTTTCAAATAAAAGGAGATACAGAAAGGAGTGGTCACTACAGTTGAAAGTGCATTTTTCTGATTCATGTATTTGCTGTAACTATTTGCATAGGATTTAAATGTCTAAGAAAAATGCCCAACCATTTTAAAGGGAATGCTGCATTTGAAAAACCTGAAAATGCTAATCTGGTTTCATATTTACAAAGGTTTGTTTACTGTACGTGTGATCAATTCACAGAATGACAGAAAACTTTGGTAAACACAGTTTTGATGTCGAGACTCTTTGACCTGTTTATGGGGGAATAGAAACCTTATCTGCTCTAGAACCAATCCTAAAGGAGCACATTGTACTGATTTCATTTGAGATCTTATCCCTTCTCTCGCTTTCCTTCGCTCGCCTTCTCTCCCACCCTCCCTTCTTGTGAACACTGAATGCTAAGTTATTTCCTTGTCAAGGCTGCTTATCAGGACGAGATTTACATTTGATATCATTTTGTAAACATGTAGCAAATGGTTTATACATTAAGGAAAAAAGGGAGCAGACAGTGTTTTCATTTGAAGGGGAAATACATCTGAAGAAAATATACGGCTGTTGCTAATTAATATTCCGATAAATAATAATTAAAAAATCTTTCAATCACAGAACAGGCCTCGGAAACAGGCAACCAAATTAAAAACATCTTAAAATAGATCTGCACTTTCGCGTTTATCTTGCATGCTCAGAGGCACTTTCTCTTTAGTGATGCCACGCAGGTAAGTTAAACACACAATGGAGGATCTTTCCCTCAGGGCAAGTTTTCATCTCCTGCCTTCCAGTCCATCAGCATCTTGCCACTGTTGAGGCAGTGCTTAAAATGACAATGTTTGTCTTACAAGAGCAAAATATACCTGAAGCTTCCTTATACCTCATCCAAGTCATTTGCATGCAGAGTAAGTTAGCTTCGCTTCCAACGTCAGTAGGCAATCAGGTTGGGAGCTAATCACTGGGAAAGACAGAGAGATAATCTATACTGACTGGGCTTGCTTGCTGCCTCTGACCCTTGCCAGGCAAAGCACGCATAAACACACAGATTGTCCCAGTGACCTCAGTGGTTAAAGTTTCAGTGCTCAAAGATTCCTATATTTTAAATGTCTTGCTGGAGAGAGACCCATGAGAGTCCAGAGCTGATTTCAGGGAATTAGAAGTCAAAGCTCAGACCAATGCCCCTAGTGAAGTCACTGATAACATCTGCATCAGTGCCTTAAAATGAGAAACATAGATATTTTCTGCAGACTTGCATGACCTCCAGAAAAAGAATACCACTGTGGTACAAAGGCATAAATCGGTAGCAGATTTCTGCTGAATAATACCTGTATAACCCATGTAACCTGTAAAAGCTGTAACTAAATAGAAAACACTTATAGTCTTTTCCTTTAACAAATCATAAAATGCATCACAAGTATTTTGTACAGTAAAGGTATATGACTGCACTATATTGGATTAGGCTAAGTGGTAAACTTATAGTACACCACCTATGCCCTCTTTCTGCTTTTCCTTTATGGATCCTGTATGGTAATGCCAGGGAGCCTGCTCCTCAGTGAGAGAGAAACTGCTTTTACGCGCCCATTGCTGGAGCTGACACTCAGCAGCAATCCCATCCTGGCCGCAGCTCAGCCCTGACGCTCTGCTCAAGGGCTCGGGTTGTCCGCAGCCGTCCAGGAGATCTCCTCCCTTGCACTTGGGGAAAACAAGGAAACGCGCAGGGATCTCACCTTGTCTTTCCAAAGTGATTACTGATGGATGAGAGGGATCCAGGACAGCCTTGATAGAGTTCTTGCAGCTTTTCAGAAGAGATCTTCTTTGCTTCTTGCTGTACAGTGCTGAAATCCTATATTTTCCTGGCGTATGCTCTAGAGACTACCCTCATAACAGTTGCTAGAACAGAGTGAGAAAAATAGATCTATTCTGCTCTTTCCTCTTCGCTGTTCCTTGCCACTTTGCACAGTTTTGCTTCTACTTGCCTCTCAGTCTCCTCCTGTTTCTCTCCTGCAGCCTGCATTATTTCCTCCTCGTCATCATTACATCTGTGTTCTTTACTGATATACTTCTATTTTCCTCCACTTCCTTTTGCTTTTCCCTCCTTCTTCCCCCTATTTCCAGAGCTGTTCTCTCAACCAAGCCTCGTCCTTTCCTTCCTGTTGTGAAGTGACCGATGGGAACCTGAAGACGAAATTCCCTCCTAGGGAAAGGTGCAGAATCCCAGGGATCTCACAATGTGTTAAAAATAAGTTGCGGTGATACAACATTTCCAGTGTCTTCTCCATTAAAACTCCCAAGGCAATTCTAAGAGTGAGGCAGAAGGAAGGTAGCCATGACAACTAAAGGCTTAATAGTATCTGGTGCCTTCTGCTGATGAGGCTCTTACGAACTCTAGAGTGGAAACTAATGATGGTATCTCCAGGGTGATGCACATCTTCCACTATGACCTAATGGACTAGAACAGAAAAGGGGCAAGTCCAGCATACAGAGCAACATTTTGAATGTGAGCCAGAGAGTTATGTCATTAATCATGAATTGAAAAGGAGATAATTGGGCCATATTCGGGTCTCAGAGAGGTTCTGATTAGATCACCTAGGTTAAACAGTTCAGAGTTTGTGCCTCTCTCTGAGTTGACTGGACAAGGAACCATTCTCTGGCCAGATTTGGGAGGTAGTTTGTCTCATCAATCTTTTGAATGTAGATGTCATAGAAGGTAGCTATTTCCATCCAAAGTATCATTGTGGATGATCTGAATGTGCTCCTCCACGGTCCTCCATAAGCAATGAATGATACCATGCAGAACATGACCTTTTGAATGGTCAAATTAGGAAAAAAGAGTAATCTGAAAGTCAGCACTAAAACTGGTTTAACCCACTGGTTAATCCCACTGACAGGAGGATTTACATAGGCTGTTGAAAGAAAGCAGGACTTCTCTGCGTAAAATCATGAGTTCCCAAATCCCCTTCTCCCTTGCCAAGTTCAGTCTTTGTGAGTCTGTAGTGATGCCGTAGTGAGAATTGATCCTAGGAACTCAGGTGTCCCTGCTAGCATCTTACGGTGACATGCCCTGGGTGATAAGAAAAAGATTCAGAGAAGGTGGGCTAGTGGTTTCATGATGCACATGAAGGCAAGAAGCCAATCACTCCTTGATATGATGGACTCCTACTACTGGACCTCAGTCATTGAACATGGAAAATAGACTAAGCAGGAAAGGAAACTTTATTTTTTAATAACTCAATTAAGTTGTGCATGATTTAAGATGCTGCTGACAAGAAATGCACTTAGAAGTTCTAATATTACATCACACCAAGCGGCAATGGGATAAAGGTTAAAGTACTTAGCTTCCAAAATAGTATAGAGCCAAAATCAATCAAGTAAGAACAAGTCCTGTCTAACATGTCTGCCCATATCCTTAATAGTATAATGGTGCCTAATGCAAACTCAGATTCCCTTAGTTAATATCAAGGATAGCACAGGTGCTGTGCTATTTACTGTCCCTGTTAACTTCTGAACCTATTCTAGAAGTCAGATGAACACTTGGTCAATCAATTGTGATTTTAAACAGATGCAGGTAAGAGACCAGAAGATGGGTTCAAGACTCATTTTAATTTCTCACTCTTCATGAAAAGTGCAGTACAAACTCTGAATTACCCTTCACTTTCTTCTTCTCCAGAAAATACTCACAATCATTGATTGTATCTCTGGCAAACTGGTCATTTCTTAGGGATTCTGAGATCATACTTCTATAGATTAAAAACTGTGGTGTAGCTGTTTGGGAAGATCTATATTTCTCCTTGAAATTCAGGCCTAGGAAGCTTCTTTCTTTTCTTCAAATGTTTATGTTCAGAGGTTTCCTTCATGCCTTTTCACAGAATATTCTTTTATGGTTAGTCATATAAGGACATGTAAACAGTCATACTGGCTACACTTGTATTGGCAAATTAAACATGGTAGGGGCTATTTCCTGGTCCTGCGGCCAGCTAGCACTATACAGCTTGCTTTCTGTACTGATAAACTCTTACCTTTAAAGTAGATGGCCATCAAATCTGAATAACAACAGGCCTATACAAACCCAAGCCAACCCAGCGTGTTTTTGCAGTGAGAAAATTTTCTTGCAGTTGACATGGATCAAAACCGTGCCAGGGACTACACTGAAAAATTAACTCAGCCGGTGCTCCTGCCTGTGTCATGTCTGTCAGGTACAGGCACAGCCAAGGGCTCAGGCAGCTAACCCACTGCCTCCAGCAGCATTCAGGAGAGGACATTTGGAATAATGCATAAGAAGCACAGTAGATGATAGAAAACAATGCTACCGTCGCATCTGATCTCCATGTCTGGCAGTCAACAAATATTAACTGGATGGGTACACTGATCATCCCGTGATATTCACTGTTTTCCATTTTGTCTAATTTGAAAACTGTCCAGCCCTTTCTGAGATCACTGAACTTCTCTGCTCTACCACTTCCTATAGAAACAGGTTGGTACTTTTGTATTGTGCAAGAACAAGATTTCTTCTGAATTTTGAACCTGCTACCATGATGAAAATAGTGAATCACCATTTCCTCTTTACCTTCTTTGCAGCATCCCTGGTTATTTAGATGTCTTATCATAGTCTTTTAAAAAAAAATTATTCTTGTCCAAATTAAAGAACCCAGTGCATTCAATCTTTACTTGTACACAACTCATTCTTCCAGTTACTCTTTTCTTCTTAGAGAGGAGTAACTAAAATTCATGCCGTAGGCAAGGTTTGTATGTGCCATGGATTTATGAAGTGGCAGGAAAATCTTCTTCATTCTTTTGTGATTTGTTTTATTCTCTACCCTGGTGGCTTATTAACACGAATAAAGCATGTTAAACCTTCATAATATAAGGTAATAATATCAGAAACATGGAGATGAATTGTGTACACAGACTACAGCGACATTCAGGGAGATCTTGATTCTAAGGTGCTTTTGATATTTGCATTATTACAGATTTTTTTTTTTCAGATTTCAGTCCTTACTTTATTCTCTCTGCAGTCAGCTAGAATTAGATGTTATATGAAGAGCTTTTTCCTAAGGAAAAAAGTGGGAAAACTCTTACTGACTTCATAAACAGAAAAACAAATCCACCCGACCTCTTTTCACAGTCTTCAGTTGGAAATACAGTGAACTCTTTAACTGCATCTCCGATCCCTTCTTCAGGCTTTCTATTATTTTGGGGCAATTCTGAAACCCTGGGAGTAAGGGAGCGAATTTTGTCCAGCTGGCCCCACTGCCAACATTAGCTCAGAGAGACCCTAAAGATAACTGTGTCTCTAGCAAGTGTAGAAAGACTTCACCCTTATAAAGAATTTAGTACATTTTTGAATACTGTTAATTAATTCCAGGAGAAAGTATTAGGCAGACTTGTGTAATTGTGCTGGTCCACTAATCTAAGGAATAGTATTTGTTTTGACTTGTGAGTAATATATGATACATTTTTTCATAATTATGAACTTCATCATAAGGATAGGCAAGGAGATTTTAATCTCGAGTTGATAAATTTTGCAGGGCTGGGTAACAGGTGGAGACATTTATCTCTGCACTAACTTGATCGTGTTTATGAACCAATTGACGAATCCCTCAGAGGAGTTCCAGGCCCGCCTTGTTACTTATTTATTAACCACAAAGATCCATGGGAATCTAAACTGGGTTTACAATACAACTTGATTATTCAAAGCCATAGCTGCCCACCATTCCCTCTTCTCAAAATACAAATTTATTCTGGTCTGTCTATTAGTTACAATGAACAATGTCTCAATGGTCAGAAGTCTCAATTATCCAAACAAATCCCTTATGATTTTAGGATAATTGAGCTCAGCTACTTTTGTGGATTGTTGAAATACCAACATTCCCATGTAATTCCTCATTAGGATTTAAGTGAACTTAGATTATATCTTAGAACCCATCTTTGATCACAGAACTATAATGCAAACATACAGATGACATTATTCCCACACAATTAGTCATTCACCTTTAAGTGCATTTTAAATATTAAGGATGATACGTCTTCTTGTAAACTCTCCCTAATTTACCCAGGGAGCTTAACTATTACCAGTCCTTCAAAAGAGTAGGATGATGACAGTCTGTTTTTGTTACCAGAAAAATGAAATGCAAAAAATACTAAACACCAAAAATACCAAAACAATGTAATTTACAGCAAGCAGTAGCTACTGTCAATAGAAACAGAAGCTTCCAAACAAATCATACAATTTATTTTACTACTGAAATTACATGAGCAAAATTTGTTAAATGTAAACAGTTATACATCAAGCTCAATATGGCTAAAGGATAAAGTTCAGCATCAGTGAGTCCATATGAATAATATGACCCAATTGGAAAAGGGCACCAAAGAAAGAAACATTTCCCAAGCAATTGGTTATCACTGAGACCTGCTGGCACAGGGCACAGGGCATAGTGCCAGGAAAGAATGCTGCCCGTTGCTGAACGCAGAAAGAAAAATGTCTAATCTGTACCTACACCTCTTCCCCAAGTGAACGTCTTACCTTTGGTTCCGTGAATAGAAAGAGACTGTGGAGAGGACAAGGACAGAAACAGTCCACATAGTCCTAGATGGGAATGGTATGGAGTGGATGGACATATACATGTATAAGTATATATGGGCCAGGCACCGGTGAAAATCAGGCATATGTCTTTCGCCTCACTTTAGCAACAACGCGGGGACAATTTGGGTCGTATGGGATAGGGCAGAATTCTGCACTCAGTTAGGACTGGGATCTCAGGCTGGGAGTGAGGAGAAACAGTGGCAGAGAGCGGAAGCGAGAATGGTAGCAGAGGAGACGGCAGGACCAAGGGCAGGTATGCAACACTACAAGACATTACTTCAAAGAGTTGAGGAACAAGCTCAGTAGAGCCTCTGAGTTCCTGCTTCTTGTTTCCCTCATAAACTCTATATGCAAGTGTTGTCTTCTAAGACTTTACAAGCGAAGCTTGCACCAACATAGGCAGTCTCCATGTGAGTTTTCAAAATATTTTCAACATGTGGTCAGTCACCTGGCATCATCCGGTTTCTGTGTGCACACACACACCAAACATTTAGAAACTACTTCATGGACCTGAAGGCCTGATCCAGACAGCCCACAGACAGGTTTGAATTCCTCAGGCACTCCTAGCAATCTGCTCCTAGGTAGCTGGGGTGTATTTCAGCTTGCAGAAGCTCACCATGGCCGTGCTGGCACATACATCTCCCACCAGCAGACTGCTGCACGCACGTGTTAAACAGCTCTGTTGTTGTCTCCCATTCATGCATATACAAAAGTTTTTTGGTATCTGTCCCTTTTACAGACACCTGAATCAACTGGAAGATTGCTAGTGGTCCAAAAGGCTACATATAGATTTCTTAAACTCAGTTCCCACCCAGCCTGCTGCTTGAGCAGGGTGTGCCTCGACTGTGCTATTTCCTGGGGCTACTGAGCAGGCAGAGGAGTGCTCATTTTGCTCCTACCACTGCTCGACTTGCTCAGCAGTCTCCTCTAGCTGTCAGTGAAGCAATGGGGAGGCATAAGCCTCTTCCCACAACAAGGAATAGAAAACACCACTGGAGCCAGGGTGTCTTGGTGAGAGTAGGCAGCCACAATAACAGTGCTGAGGCTGGCGAGAGGGCCCTGGGTAGGGGGTTTAAGCTCTCGCCATCCTGGTTTTGGAGATCTCAGATAGTGATTACAAAAGGAGTTGCTCCTACTCCCAGCCCTCCCTGCTTTGGAGGGTTGCTCTACAGAGGATCTTCTCCCTCATCAGTGGAAGTTGTTATTGCAGAGACCAGGGAATGATGTGTCCTATCAGCCAAAGGAATCTAGGATATCTGGCCAACATTTCCCTAGAAGCAAGAATGAAGAGTCACAGTTCCTTTTTATTTTTTCACAGATATTTATTT
Organism: Crypturellus tataupa; assembly: GCA_034781795.1. Taxonomy (NCBI): domain Eukaryota; kingdom Metazoa; phylum Chordata; class Aves; order Tinamiformes; family Tinamidae; genus Crypturellus; species Crypturellus tataupa. Next base: position 410,918 of record JAWLRI010000516.1, read on the forward strand.
CCTATATAAAGACTCTATGAAGCTTTTCCCCTGGAGCTGGTAAAATTATCCTTTAGGACAATTCCTGGTGGAAGGCTTCTAGAAGAACCTGACCTTTTGGACCTCATTGGAAGAGGGCAATGGAGATTATAAAGGAGGTGATAAACAGCCCACTTAAATTATAAGGCTGAATTTGAGTGGAAAACAACAGGCAGGATGTGCCTGTCCTGGGAAATCATCAGCCACAAAAGCCTTACTACAGATGAAGGCTTCTTGCCTTCAGTGGTTGTTTACTGGTCATTTTTTAGAGAAAAATTAGCATATGGACTTGATATTTTTTTGGAGGCCTTCAATGTCACCACAGGAGTGGTTTACTAAACGTGGAGTTCGTCTCCTTTATCGCTGGAAAACCGGATTAATGCTATAGACACTTCATACCATCAACAGAAGGAGACAGATAGCTGTGTAAAGCAGCTGGGTCCACCCTCCAGACAAGCCCATTTCCCCCAGTTTCACAAGGGGACTAAGTGATTTGTTTAGACAAGGTATCTCTGAGACAGCTAAAGTCAGGTGAGTTGAATCACAGCCAGGGACCCTCAGAGTATGGTGACCACCTCTACCAGACATAGATATGCTCAGGGGAATGTAACTCCAACACACAATTTGCATCATTCTAGGGAGCAGAGCCCTCATGAAGATGTGGGCGACACAAGCCAGGCAGCAGGACAGCGGGGGCTCCTGTGTGTCCCCTCAGCTGTTTCCGTTCACTTTGCTCCCGGCGAGCCCCGGCATCATGAAAACCACTTTCCCTCCTCACAGTATCCTCCGGGGAGGCTGCAGCAGGAAAAACACCTTCCCTTCTGCACAGCAAATAGCCCCTTGGGCACACAGCCTGGCTGTCACAGCGGACGTGATCCACCTGCCTGCTCAGTACTTAAGCTGCCCCTGTATTTTTGATTTACCCAATTCTATCAGAGCTGTAGGAGCAATGACTGAGACTCAGAAGAGCTAACACAGAAAATTCCCTGACTGTCAGGTTTATAACTCTTATATCCATTCCAAGAGAGTTAGCTTTAGCCCTATTTCCTCATCGCTCAGGAAGACTGAGACGATCAATTAAAGTTTTCCCATGCACCCTCTTGGACAGATGGTTGAACCATTTTAATTAAGTGTATGTATTGGACTGACAGAGTTGATGTATCTGACGTGACAGACATTTTCTGTGTTCATTTAGGTTTTTCATCTTTCACTCTCTTTAGTATCCCCAGAATTGTGCTATTTGCTCTATGCTCTCAGAAGAATTATTCAATACACAGTCGATTGCTTGGATTATTAGATTTTTATTACTTGTTATTGTTGGTTTTGGCCATGATAAAAAGCTCTGCAATAGCAATTAGTTACTACTCCTGCTTTCATACTGGAAGGGTCTTGTTGTCTTCCTCTGTCAAAAGAGGAAAGAAGAGGCCAGGTTTTAAAAGACTTTTAGGTGTCTAGAAAGGCAAATAGATGCATAGTGAGATTTTTTTTAAGTGCTTAGGTGCCCAACATGTCAAATTTCAATGGGACTTAAGTGGCGTTGAGCTGTTTATCTGCAGCTCTAGATATCTTGCCACCTTGTGGGTCTGGCTCAGTGGAGCTCTCATGGTGGATACTCTTTGCTGGTTTTTTTTTTTTTTAATAAACTAGCCAGATGCTCTTGATCCAAGCAGTTTTAAATTGGCGTGTCATTCTTTTTTACTCCTCTACATTCATGGCCTTGCATGGGATGGTAGTTACGGCATATGGCACTCCTGGCCCTCAAATTGAGGGCAGGATCTCGTGGAATATAGGGTTCTTTTTTATACGATTTTAAGTACAGTATCTGAGTAACAGCATGTTCCTTAAACACGTGTATGGCTCTGCAGCTGGAGGTTTTTCTTTTATTTTTTTTCAAGTCTGTTCACCCATAACTTTATTGTGCCAATGTTGTAATAAAGATGTGGAAGCAGACAATTATCAGCTTTTTTTGTTCCTTTCTCATTCAGTGGATATTTGTATAAATATTTGACATTGCTACACTCTTTCTGAGTACTCTGTCTTTAGAGAGCCACTTCACAAGATTTTTTTGGTCCTGTTTTAATATTAATAGAACATACTTTTACTAGGTTTCAGTGAATATCAGCCAATAACTGCAAAAAGCACCATACACTAGAAAATCTTGTAATGGCTACAAATCACTTTTTTCGAGTGCCATTACTGGCCTAGATGTATTTTTTTTCTCTCCTAACATAAACCCTTGTACTGTTCTAAGCTTCATGACACAAAAAGCAGTGTCTCCTGCTTGTGGGAAAACCACACTGGAAAACAAGTTCTACAGAGAACTGTCGTCTGATGTGTTTATTATTGAAAGGGGAGGTATCATTATCCTCCAGATTTTCCAGCACTGCATAGTCCAGATCCCTCAGCTCTAGGAATTTAGATCATTGCATGACTCTTGAGAAAAAGGAAGAAGAGGAAATAGTCAATGCAAGAATGCAGATGTAAATTGGGCAGTTGCAGAGGACCTTATGCTTGTGATATAACAGCTAGATTGAGAGATGCAGGAAGAAGAAGCCAGGCTGTTGTGTTCAGGGAATCCAGGAAGACCTGAGGTTTAAAAATAAACATATCCTCCCTTTGATAGGAAGACTCTGTGTGTATGTGTGTGTGAGAGAGAGACAGAAAGCCCCAGCTACCTTCAGCTCTTTGCTAACACATATGTGTAGTCCAACCACTGCGTGTACAAACCCTACACTCCTTCATACACTTCAAATACCTGCAGGCATAGATAAATACCTGGATAAGCACATACCTCTTTGCTTGCTTACATGGGAGACTCTGCTCCTGCAATGAAGGCCGAGTGCTTTCTTTGCAAAGCCTCCCGGTCCATCTGCATATGTGAGTACTCTGTGGGTACAGCCACGCGGCAGAGCGTCCTGCTAACATGCGCTGTCTGAGGGCTTTTGGAGAGCCGGCTAATGATCTTATCAAATCACTAGCAATTGGTTTTGAGAGGTGGTGTGGAGAGGCAATGAGTGAGGGGGGAAGGGAAGGAGAGGAGGAAGGAATATCACACTGCTCTGCAAAAAGAGGTGAAAAGAGTGGTCTTGGCAACCGCTGACTGATACACGCAGTACTGAGCAATCTGCAGCTCTAAGCTAGCAATAAATGAGAATTTTTAATTTTCTGTGCAGAATTAGGGTGAGTGCAATCCACTGCATTGTCAGGCCCACGCATGTGAGTTCAGCAAATAGATTCACTCCTGGCTGACCAGCATCAGCAACAATTCATTTGATTTTCTAAGAGGAGCATCTGATCTGCTCTAAGAATATCAAAAGAAGCCAGTAGCTACGACTGACATTTTTATACAAGCCGTTGCATTTTGATATTTAAGCTTGTACTTTTCTTAAGCCTTGGTCGAATTTTTTGAAAGAAAAAGAAAAAGAAAAAGAAAAAGAAAAAGAAAAAGAAAAAGAAAAAGAAAAAGAAAAGAAAAGAAAAGAAAA
>JAWLRI010000516.1:414518-447851 GCA_034781795.1 Crypturellus tataupa
AAAAGAAAAGAAAAGAAAAGAAAAGAAAAGAAAAGAAAAGAAAAGAAAAGAAAAGAAAAGAAAAGAAAAGAAAAGAGCAAGCCATGCTCCTGATGAAAGCAGCTGTCATTCAGCACTAGGACTTGCCTTTCGAACAGCTGTACTTGATCTCAAAACTCTCACCTGCACAGCATGCTAGGCTGAATCAACTCTGCTCTTTGTCTCACTGCCTCAGATAAGCCTGTCATCAAAGCGAAGAGATAAAAAAGAGACAATCATAACTCTAATGTCATATTTGACAGAGGAAGCTGTTAGTCAAGTAGCTTTAAACTGTTTCTCCTCTACATGTATCGAGTGATTTCCTGGCACAGCGACAAGAACTTATCACCGTACTTTTTTAATATGAGAAAGGAAAAAAAAATACCAGAACAGATATGTCATCACAGACACACCTTTTAATGGACCTTCAAAGTGAAGGAACTGGAGACTCTGTTTCATGAAACAAGTGTCACAACTATCTGCACAGAGCTTTCTACACAGGCCACTGCAGACAACACATGGCAGATTACTAGAGGTAAGGAATTGGCTCAAGTTGCCAAGAAAACAGGTTTCCTACGGCCAGATCCTGAATTTGCTACTTAGGCAAAATGCTAAGTAGAGTAGGAACCAGTCCAAAGACAGCTTCCTAACGAGAAACTGAAAATAGCTTGCTCATCATAGCTGGCATTCCAAGAAAGGTGAACAGGAGAGCTGGCCTCAGAAGCTGCAGATGGGGATGTAACAAATTTAGGCTGCTGACTACTGTCAAGACAACTGAACTGATCCATCATATCGAGTCATTATCAAGCCTATATTTGGGTATCACTGAAGTTCCACTTTTGCTAGTGCAGTAGTTGAAATATTGCAATTTTGTTTACCCATCACATTTAACTCAGGGACCTCAGAGTGCTTTTAAAAATCATATTCATAACTTCCTGCTTGAATTGAGCTTTTGCTTATAGAAAAGGGAAAAGCAGAGTGAGCTGGACTTAATTCATTTACCTGCCCCAAATGATCTTATTAAAAACCTTAGTATAAAGCATATAGTACCTTGCCTTGACTGTGAGCTTTAGATATTAGCACTGGGTGTCTTTTCAACAACTTTCAGCTGAATCAGTGTCAGAGATGGTAAATTTGGCTCCTAACCCATTAAGTTTTGAAGTTAATGAATACTTAAACTTAATAAAATAATAGACTCAGAGTGTACTGCTCATTAGTTATATGTGTCTAAAATAGTATTATATAGATAACTCTTGTACCTACCTCACCATAGCTTTGGATTCACCCCCCATAATTGAGGTCTCTCCAAGTTAGGCATCTCATCTAAGCCATGGATCTCGACTGCCCCTAGGGTCAGTGGGATGACTGGAAACCTCCACAAATAGGTCACCTTGTCCTCAGGTAGGTGCACAGCATGGGAGGCTAAATTGCTCTTATGGTGCTGGCTCTCCTTCTGGACAACATACGCCAGATAGCTTAGGAGAGACATATATCTTTTAGGTGGCTAAAATTAGAGGTGGTGAATCCTGTACTTATAGGCAGATATTTAAATGTCATAAGGGCCTTGCAGTGTAAACAGGTGGAGTTTTTCAGAGGTTTCTAAATGTCTAACTCCTATACAGCTCATCAGCAACAAGGCACCTCAGGAGTATTTGAAAGTCTTGTAAACACCTATCTGCATTCTTAAGTGATAAGTACTTTCAGGCATCTGATCCTAAATCTCAACAGAAAAACAGAAATAAAACCACAGCTACATCCCAGAGGTATTGTAAGGATAAACATTTGGGCTTGTTGAGATGGCAATTCATTTTCAGATGACTTTTGAGTTTTGAAAGCTGGTTTCTTCTTCAGTAAGGAAAACCTGATCAGATCACTTGAAACGTTTTCATGAAATGAAAAATCTTAGATACTTAATACACACACACACAAAATCCAAAAAAAATTATTTTGCAATTTAAAAAAAAACAATACTTTTCTCCAAATGCCAGACAGGGTGCTGGGAAAAGCCCCCGTGTAGCATTTTTTGTTCCCAAATTTCAGTTAAATTAATATCATTTCCTCATGTGTTTCAGTGTTTGTGGAATTACAGCTACTCTTCTTTAGGCCATTTAAGGAAAGATCAGAATGAGAGCTCTGCATTAAGGGTTTTGCAAAAAGTTAGTAAGTTGTATGTGCAATTACATTGCTCATGATACATGACTGTATGAACAGGTCCTGAAGCTGAGAGCCAGTTCTTTCTCTGTGATGTTGCACAGACACCAGACACTGACCACCTTCTAAACGATGTTCTCACCACTGCTGTTGGATTTCCAGAAAATACCTTGGGCAATGGGCCAAATTGCCTAAAAGTTCTGCTGCTATTTCTTGACTTATTTTAAAGAACTTTTGCTTAATTTTACAAACTTTATACCTTATAATTATGTATAATGATATATCTTATTATGGCCTTATAAAAGCTAATTATACACCTGGGAATAAAGGAAGACTAGCAAAGAACTCTTATTCCATGCACAGAGGGTTTTCAAACTGGAAACCATGTAGCACACCACATCAGATTTATTATCTGAGCACAGCACCCCTAAGAAATACTCTATCCAGTCCCATCAGTTGTCATTTTATTCATTGGCCTAAATTGGACCCCAGCACCCTGACACACTTGAAGCATTAGGAGTCATGTTGTTGGATATGCAAGTCGAACTCTTGCAATCAGAGCAGAATGACAGTTCAATTACTTTGTTTTACATGGGGCCCTAATGGAAACACCTCAGAGCACCGCACACAAACAGAAAAATTTAATGTTGAGGTTCTGATAGGAATGATTTTTCACAGCTATCAAGTTAATAGAAGGCCCTGAACTCCTCTAGCTGCTGCCATCCCTAGTAATTACTGCACTTGCTGGGACTGATTAATAGACACAAGGAGGAACAAAAATCTCCAGTAGAAACTGAATATTTTCCATCAGCAGCATCAGCTCTATCTGTGCCTCCGATGCCATAGGAGGTCTGTCCGTCTCTCCTTGCAGTCTCCCACGCTTTCAATGCCAAGGGAGAACCACTTACGTTGATCGAAGGGAAGAGGGAGATTCCCTGTCGGAAGGAACTGGGTCTGTTTTTAATCTTGGCCAGAGATTAGACTTCCAGGAATATGGGCAACAGTATGAATAAGGAAAGGGGAATAAGGAAAGGGAACAAGGAAAAGGCAATAAATGGTAAGTGGTGGGGACACCCCACACCAGCCATTTTTTTTTAATGAACCCTATGTGTGCTGAGGGGTAGGAGAACGGAGACCCTTCGATAATTTTTACATCTGACCTGTGAAATGCAGGTCACTCAGCAAGCATGAAACATAATACTTCCTAAGACCCAGACAGAAGAAAGGTTATTCCTACTGTGTCATAGCAGCTAAGCCACAGGAAGCTGTTTAAACACTCTGCCAGCTTTCCTGAAATAAAACAGTTTTAGTTTCATGCGTATAGTGAATTTTTACCTTACACTTCTGAATTTGAGCCACAATTATCTTATCTGCAGGGCGATTAAATGGTTGGCTGTACTCCCTCCTTCTCTGCTCCTTAGCTAGAGAGGTCTGCTAATCTCCTGGGGCTCTTGGGGACCACAGCAATCACCATGTCCTACCTTGCTGCTGGTTGCTGGACTGGATTTTCTGGAACATGGATTGGAACATTTCTGGAGAAGTTTGCTGCTGTTTGTGCCCGAGATCCCATCCAGCTGCCCAGTTTTCATGGGCAGCATCATGACTTGCAGTTTTGCATCCTTGCTTATGTTCTTCTGTGTATTTACTTCCTCCCCATTTATACTGACTTTACTTCACAGTGCTATTTTTGAAATCACACTAGATCAAATTCTCTACTCAGTTCCTCTTGCATAATCACTACTGGACAGCATACATATAAATGAGGGTGTAGTTTAGCCCACCATGTAGAAATTCATATGTGCTTAGATATTAAGCACAGGGCATTTGCAGATTGCCTTCTCAATATAATCAGACTCTGCTCTGAAATGGCAGTGAAATGATTACCTTTAGGATGGTGCAGAATTCAGCATTTTTTTTTATCCTGCTATTGCATTCAAGTATCCCTTTTTCATGTCATTTTTACCCTTGCTATGAATGGTCAATACAGTAGAAGGTAATGAACCCTTTGTGAACAAAGCGTTTACCCACTTGTTGAGAAGAAGCCTGATGGTAAGAAGATTGCAGTTATGAGTGTATTTTAGAGAAAAATGTTTTGTGCCCATGCCTGAAACATCTTTCTCATGGGTTTTTAAGGTGAAAATAATAATTCAAGAAAACTCAAATTTATGTCAAATTCATGATTATTCTGCACACACACATATTCCCTGAATGAATAATATCACTGTGTAACCAGTTTGGGTCTGGGGTGAACAGCAAGAGCTGGCAAATAGAGCCAGCTCTTTACTCTTCTCACACTGAGCTCATCAATCTCTTTTCCACCTTCAGACACCAAAGGTCAGTTCAACACTGGACTAGTTACTTCCTTCTTCTAAGGCTGCTAATAGCTAGGCTGTTGCTTCATCTGTTATGATGCAGTAAAAGAGATCTTTGCTGGATCCAACTTCTTCCTTAAGTCTTGAAGTCATCAAAACATGTATTATGTAGGGAGTGCTTTATCCTGTATTGCCAAAACATGGCAGAAGTAGAGCTACTTTCTCACTCTTACTCTTTAAAAGCTGCAGGTGACTGTATCAGCTCCAAGACTACAGAAATCTCTTTTTTACATCAGAAAGAACATGAGAGTATGGCATCCTCTTAATGCCCCATGAAGTAGAACACTTGTCTGTGGTTGAACTTCAGTCTTGCTAGCCCAGAAATAATAACTTACAGCTTGAGGCCTAGGCACATATTAACATTCAGAAGACTGACTACCTTGTGGTTCCTACTCCTCACAACCAGACCGACGGTTGGGAAATGACCTGCAGCTCCTTGGCCCTATCAGAAGCTTCACTAGCTGTGCTTAGAATCTCTTAGAAAAACAATCTTGTTATACATCATTACTCATATCTAACACAAATGACAGTTAAGCTACACTATCTCTGCCTTCTGGTATATCTATCCTGGACAGATTCCCTTGCAGGACCCAAACTATATGGAGATTTTGCAAGCCATACACCTGATCATTAAGCACTGTCCCAGGACAACATGGTCTCAACACTTTGCTTTGATGCCAAGCAAATTGCTATGGAGCGACTTCAGCCAGAAACAGCACAGATGTTTTCTGGGACTTAATTTGCAGTGCCCTTCTGGTTGCTGTCTGCCATTTTTGGAGTCATCTGAGCCACCACAATGTCACATAAAATTCTGTAATTCTGATGTGAGAATTACCCAAAGCCACTTGCACTACGCAAGACGGGATCCAGTGATGAATCAGACCAGCATTCCTTTGCTCAGATGCATGAGATACATAAGAAAACTTCTGCCTACGAAAACTTTAAACACTAGCTATTTGGCTGGTAAAGCTAAAGAAGTCAGAACATCAAGAAATCAGAACCACAAATTCAAACTCTCTGGCATTTGGAACTACTTCACAGAAAGCTACATTCTCACCGCCCACTCTCCAAACACACTCAGGTGCTGGCATTTTCACCCAGACTAATTAACAAATAGTGTGGCAATTAAATCACATGGCCTCACCATTGAGTTCAGAAAACTCCCTTACATTGCCGCAGAGTATAGCAACATAACTCATAAAATTATTTTATAACAACAATTTAAGTGAAGCAAATATCATGAAAATACAACACAAATGTGATAATTATTCTAATTTATGTGATAACAATGTTACGTGTAAACTAAATACTCTTCCCCAAGTCCATCCAACTTTGAATGGCTTACCTACTCCAAAAATGCGCCTTGAGTATCCAGCAGTTATATATATCTGGAGTGACGTATGGTGACTTTTCTATATCTTGACTTTGCAAAGCCTCCCGGGACAGTTCTACAGGGAAGCAACTCCTTTAGAAGATTCTCCAAGAAGGAAAGGTCCGGCTCTCCAAGGGCATATCCCATCTCCCCAGCAAATATTCCTTGAAAAATAACATTTTACCCTTCCTGGCTGGTCCAGGTGACCCATCAGTGTCGGCACTGACGTACTTTCTGCTCACCACCCCAAGTTGACTGGATGGGTAAGAGACAGACAGAGGGTCTGTCAAAGAACAGGCAGTTCATAGCCCCAGAGCCCCAAAGGGCAGAGGTATTTGCTATATTTGGTCAATGAAGCATCTACCTTCCTGTCTCTCAGATCTTGACTCTTGGACAGTTGCGATGAAGATAAGAAAAGCCTCAGGAAACTAGAATATGCTCTTTTGGAGAAGGTATCCAGAGGGGGAGTTTAATATACAAACAAGGAGAAGGAAAGTAGCATCATAAATGAGAAAGGCTTGGGGTCATTTTTTTTCTTATTTTTAAAGCAGAATTAGTTAGTGGTGAAGAGATATAATTTCTATGAAGCAAGAACGAAAAAGTCCACTAATTACATGCTTTACGAATATGAGTAAGCCCAGCATTTTCTGAGTCACAACAAGCAGTTATAGAGTGACAGGGAACTCTTTTAAAGTGATGATTAAAAAATAAAAAAGGCATTTGGAGTCACTGAGCGTGCAGAGTTAGCCCAGGTAACCACATGATCTTATCATTACTACCCTTCATCTGTCTGCCGCCCTCTTCCCACCTAGCGTTTGATACACTCACTTGTTGCATCTTGTCTTGCAAGTGGCATGACTTCAATTGCACTAATTGTGTGCATAAAGTTAACCATGCATGTAAATGTTTGCAAGATTGGAACCTCAGATTATAAACATTGGAGAGGACTCATCTCCTACAATGTATTCATGGAGCGTTGGATACAAGAGGGACCCAGACATAAGAATTATTTCATATTAAAGAAAAGAAATTATATTATTATTCTGCTTTGGTATCTATTTTTTGATTCTCTTTGATTATTTATCTCACATCCTCTCTTCCTTTCTGTGCTCTTTTTTATTTCTTTAAAAAGACATAAGTAGTAGAAAAGGAGCTCAGGGTAGAGACAATTCTATTTTACTTCAGATGGAAGGATTATTATTGTGTATTTTCTTATCTGAATATAATTCTCCCAGGGTAGCTACCGTACTAATATTATACAAAATTGCGTAGGTGTTGCAAGAGGCTGTAATTTGCACTAGAGGTTTAAAGGTTGTTATTATTTATTACCTGTATTACTGCAGTATCTTGCAGTCTGGTGGGGAATCGGGGTGCCGGGTTCTGCAAAAACACAGCACGGAAAGGAAAGTCCCTGACCTAATACCAGCCATTAGCTCCACAAGCAGATCAGAGAGCACCCAGGTGGGGCCCGGGGCAGGGAGCCAGCCAGCATCGGGCCGCCCATACGCAGAGACTGGGGACGCCGGCACCCGAGTCTGGTCAGAAGAAGCCGCCCAACAAAACAGGTATGGATGGCAAACCCCCAGGAATGGGGAGCAGCAATGGTGAGGAGAAGGACACGCTGAGAGCTGTTTTGAGCAGCAGGCTCATACTATCCAGGGTAATCCACCTGGAGCCCAGCCTTGTCCCTGCCCCAGGGAGCCTGCACCCAGCGACTGGAGGCAGTGCACACGCACGGGAGCGCCGGCGGCAGCGGGACAAGGATGGTCAGCCCCACAGCCATCACAAAGGCCACGCTACAAGACGATGTGAAGGAGACCCCTCTGCCTTAAATTTGCAAAATGACTCACTCACCTATAATAACATTACCTAAAACTCATACTGAGCTGTTCATCTTCAAAGCACTTTGCAAAGATTAACTAATTAATTTCACTGTCAAATCTTTTGCAGATCTAGTAATGGTATTTGGCTCTACCTCAGAGAGTAATTTTTTTCCAGGTACTGGCAGGGTAAACACTCATAATGATATAACCAGTGGGAAGAACATTTTTAGCACTTGAATGATAGTTTAATGGGAGACAAAGGTTAGGGATTGACCCTAGACCAAAGGGCTTCATTGGGCCACTCTGAAATCAGGACTCCCTCTTGTTCCTGTAGCATTGCCTACACTAAAGGCCATGTGGCCCACACATACTGGATTTCAGGGAATCCCAACTAATATGCCAGTTGGTCGCATATATATGCACACGGTTATGGCTGTTTTTCTTTTCAGGTTTCTCAAATTGTCATGCAATATCACCTAAATTTTCCTTCCTGAGAACTCCCTGCTTTTGTCAGTCACTACTCGACCCACCAAGCCCTGCTCGAGCTTGTCCCCTCTGCCAGACACCATCCCATGCCACGGGCAAAGAAAACGTGGTGAGAACCTGGGTCCCATGGAGCAGTTTCACTTTTAGTCTTCAGACTGCATTGCAAAGAGATGGATCAACTCCTACAGGCATCTCCTGCATGCCCAGCTCAGCTCGCTGGGGCTATGCGAGCTCTGATTTATGGAGGCTGGGCCTGGATGGGAGCATTCCTCCACAACAACTATGCCGACACCGGTATGAAAAATTCACGTATTTAGCAGCCAAATTAGACTGAAAAAAAAAGCCTTTCCATGTGGACACTGGAAAGATGCTGATGGGAGAGGGATTTTTGTCAGTGTGGATTATGTTGTTCAAAGTCATTGCGCATCTACAACACTAGAAAGTCCCCTTCCATTGCCACATGCTACATCAGTACCATGGGGGTCTGCTGGCACAGGCCTGTTGAGTCGCAGGGACAGGCACCTTCCCGACCGGAGTGAAAATAAGGACTGATGACTTCTGGTGTGTTAAGCCAGTTTGCCACAGTTTGTCACAGTCTCAAAAACATTGTTCTAAGTGAATACATGATTTTTCTTTTTCTTTTTCTTTGTTTGAAATTCATACTTGTCTGTAATGCACAAAAATCAATGAATGTTGTTACTAGGTTATGTGTTTCTCTTCTTTTTTTTTAACAAAATGTTAGATCTATGCAAAAATGCTCTGACTGTACTTATTTCTGCTAAAGCAGCAATTAACAGAGAAAACAAGAAGTTTAGTGATGCAAAAATCATATGCAGATAGATCTGGAGAGGACCTGAGAAAATTGCCTACCTCATCTCTGCAGTGAGGACAGCAGAACGTAGACAGAATGGGTCATTGGGAAGTGAAAGCTTTGATTTCCAGTGATGGAAAAGGGTAAGGAGAGATGTCACCACTGTTATAATCATTCCATGGGGAATTACAGTGTTTGTATGCTGGGGCTGCAGAGGGACTTCACAGGCTGCTTGTGAAAGTTTAACACTTAAAAAAAAAGAAAACTAAAGTTGATGACAACTCTTCAGACCGTGTATATGTCAGTTATTTGCATTTCACATCTCAGACTTAAGACATCAGATAAAAATGTTACAGGAGATAAAACATCTTGTCAAGACACCTTGATCTCTCCTTTTGCACCTGAATTTCAATATTGTCTATATTATTCATGGCCAAGTACAAAGCTAAGTTCCAACAGGGAACCTCATGGGGCCAAAATCAAGGACACATTTTAACACAGTTTGTAGCGTATATTGCTAAAAGTTCTCACCTTCATTTTCCAGAGGTTAGGTGTTTCTGGAACAATGTAGTGCAAATATCATTAAATGCCACTGTTTAAGCTTGCTGCCAGCATTTCCTTCGTCTAGCGATGGCACAAACTTGTCATTCCCAATCACATAATCACAGCATCCAAGTCTGAAATCTTCATGCATTCAAGGTCCCAAGCAAGCTCAGTGAGAATTTTTGATGCCAAGATGGGACACACTAGGGTGCAGTATTTTTTACATATATGTATGTGTGTGTGTGTGAGTGTGTGTATATATATATATATATATATTTGTGGATTGCCTAAGAGCAAAGAGCAAATTACATCCATTTGGGGCTGCAGGAGGAAAACCTCCCTGCTGCAATGAATGAGACTGTGTTGCTGGCCTAGGAGCTGTTGACCCTTGTGTGTCCTCTGTTACCGGTGCAATCTTGGAATGCAGGGAGACTCCAAAATAAGAGTGTAGTGTTTCTCGGTGGCCAAGAGAACAAAACTTTCGGCTTCAGGAATGTGAAGTGCGGTTGCAGAGAGCCATCAAGTAGCGATAGTAACAAAAACACCAATGGCATCTGTTATGGATTTGTAGCAAAGAAGATCCAGCTAAAACACACAGGATCATTCTTTCAGTCAAGACAACCAAGACACAACTGCACATGCCTCTGAAAGCTAAATGAAAAAGCTGTGTTAGTGGCATGCAGGGATTTAAAGAAGGGCATCTGCAAACATACCCTTGCTCTACTCTACATAAAGTCTGTGTGGCTATTCACATCTACAGCAAAGCCTCTGCACCCCCAACCTTGCCTGTCAGATCCCTCAGATAAGCAAAATCTAAGATGGAGACTCCAGATTTTAGTTTTCATAACAGCTGGTATCAGTAAATGCTAATTCCTATGAGAGTTCAACACCCCAAGCCCCCTCCTCCTCTTGCATTTCCATGAGTATTCTGCCCTGTGTTCACCTGCTTCAAAAGGACTTCAGTTTTCTGCTGTGTGATACCCAAATGATCATTCTGGGTGCCACCTCTGAGAACTGTCAGATGACAGCAGCCAAAATCCCTATCAGAAGAGCTATCGCTGTCTTTGTGTCCCTATGGTCCTGGTTCAGTGAGCTACATAAATACAGGCACCACCCATTCGGGTTTCCTATTGGCTTGGTAGGGATTTGTGTGCCAGGAGTTATGAAGGTGCTTATGCTCCTGGCTGACCCAGGACCTAATTCACCTCCAGGGTCCAAATTACATGTCAGCCCACCACTCTGCATCCAGAATAGGAAAAGTTGAAGTCTCCCTATTGACTCTGATGAGTCCAAAATTCACGTGATATTCTGCTGCCTTAGCCCCCGTGTCATAGCAGAGCTACTGTCTTAGAGTAGACAGTTAAGGATATACTCTCTAAATTGCCCATCGCAGTAGGGGAAAATGAGATGTAGGAGGGAAAGACCACGTCACTCTCCAGCCTCCTCCTCTTTCTTGCACCCAGCCTTGAGCTCCCTGGCCTGCCCAGTCCAGTAGAAACTGGGCTTACGCGTTGTTTTCTTAATTCAAGACACTGTTTCACTCACTGCCTGTTTCCAAAGAAAACAGAGGACGTGCATTGTGAAGTGACTTAAAGAGGGGAGGGAAAAAATTATTTAAAGACAACCTACATATTTTCACAAGATTTTTAAAATGTGTTTCCTCAAAAAATTGCTGATTAAGTAATTTGCCCCCAATCTCAGAACTGTGAGGTTTAATGAAGCTGACATTTCTTCCCCTCCAATGTTCTGTCAGACTAAAAACCTTTTCAACTTATAATAGATATGTATGGTAATAGATATCTGAATGAAAGATCAAACAGACATTAAGTACTGCAGAAATAGCCTGCTAAAAAGATGAAGTCACCCTCTAATGACATTATTATGACATGCAGATTAAAAGACGAACCAGTAAAGAAGAAGGATGATAATGCTATTGTGTTACTTCACTAAGGTATTTTACCAGTAAAATAAGTTACTTGCCTTCTGCATCTATCCAGTCAACTGACTGATGTTTCTGAAGAAAAAAAAAAATGCACAGGCAAAAAGAACTATTCTTGTAGAAGAATTAAAAAGCCCACCAAGCAAACCCTACCTGTATTTGGGGTTGGTGCGTAGTATCAGATGAACACTGCATTTCAAACGTTTGATCCTGTGCCTCCAAAAATTACAAACACCATAAACCAAAATTAAAAACTTCGCCAGCAGTCTAGTACACATAGTAGGTTCAAACTGAACCCCCTTGAGGAAAGGATAATTACTACCTTGTTGCAAAGCAGATGCATTTTTGGAAGCAGATGCGTGCAAGGTGACCCTACTCTGGGAAACCACATTTGAAGCAAATATTTATTTGTATAACAAATGGAATACTTTCTACCAGCCCATCACACAGCTAAGATTAGCTCAGACCTTTATAGTGACACTACATAGATAAAAAACTGAAAGCGAATTTCTGCTGGTGCAGTTTCGCTGGTTCTTCAGCTGTCCAACCACGTGTGGGCTGAATTGGTGGAGAGCCATGTTGCAGTCTGCCAGCAGGAAAACCTCTGCGAGAAGCAGAGAGAGGGACACTTACACGGCAAAGCATCAGCAGGATAATTCCTCATTGCAAGGGGAACAACTGAGATGCTTTCCCTGAGCACAAAGAGGCTTCTTTACTTTTGTGGATGTAGATGAAAACATTCCCTAGGGAGATGAGTGGTCATGGGCACAGACAGTTGGTAGTGCAGCCTATTTCCATTCAACATGCAATGGACAGTGTAGTTAGATGTTTCTGGAAGTGTATTTCTGCAGATGAGGCAAAAGAACATGGGGCAGATTGAGACGTCCCACTACAACTGCCTAACTTTGCCATAGCCACTACTTCTACCCACTGCCTGCACAGAGAGCCAAAATCTGGCAGACCTGGGCTGTGGGTTTCTGATCTGCTTATTGCTTTCTTGAACTAAGTTGCCATAACAGTCACGACAACTAAGCAAGGCACCTACTGTAGGTGGTCTGAGCACAGCCCACATTGCTGGTGTGTTGTTCCCTGCCTTCATCTACTCCTCCCCACCCCATGAACCCAAAACACCTCCAGTTTGCTACAGGCTGCTGGGAAACCGGAGAGCCTGTTCCCCTTTGCCTACCTCAACATGGACTCCCAAGTGTGATTCCTCTCTTAGAAGTGCCTATAAATACGGCACTGCAGGGTTATGAATGGACTCTGCCCCAAAGAACACAGGTTGCACTGCTCCCTTTGTGCTAAAGCACTTTTTTTCCCAAATGTCAGCATTGTCCATCGGCTAATCCGAGAGCTGTTCTTTATAAACGTGTGCTCTCTTGATGTCTCTTACCCTTGCAGAGAGGATTCTGCAGACCAGACCAACTCCTAAACTCCAGGTCTTGAGGAATTAAAGAATCCTCTATAACATAACTTCTCTGAAACAGATGAAAGCAGCAATATACCTAGCCCTAAGTGCATAGCAAAATTATACAATCTGCCCCTTTACAGCCATATGTGCATAGAGCCAGGAGGATAAGGAACTGCCATTTTTTGCAGTCAGTTTGTGAAACAAAGCAACGCTGTAGATCAACAGACAGAGGTGAAGTATGTACAGAATCAGTACACAGCAGTAGAATGCATGCTGCTAGTTTCACAAGGCATTTCTTCCTGTACTGAGCACCCTAATGAAGCAGTCAATACTTAGCTGTGTTTTTCCCTATGCTCAGCCAGCGAAGGCTGTACTGGTTGAAGGAATTATTTCTCCATAGCTCCGTTGGCAACCAACAACTTCAGGCTCACTTTGAAGATGTTTGCGTTGTTTGACATGATGTGGCACAGTAGTGATGTTTGCCTATCTGATGATAAGTAATTGCCACTCCTGATGTATCACCATTATGCCTACCTGCTATTCTCGGGCTTTACTTCCTTCCCTACATTTTTGCCTAAGCAAAATTACAAACAATTGCAATATAGATACCATGACAGAAATAATGTTTTTAAATGCAAATTGAGATTGTGGCTATCTTTATACTACTATACTAGAAGTAGACAGAGATTATTGAATAAAAAGCAGACTGGTCTTGAGGCCAAGCAGGAAAACTTCCTCCCCTCCACCTTGCGATTAGTTCTAAGTCTCCTCTGGGTTCCATTTGCCACCCCCATGAAAACATACTCTGTTTTTCAGCTGCAAGTGGCTGAAATCATGAGAAAACCGTGCTTCAGCCTGTCCAACTGGTGTTTTCCTAACATGAAATGCAGGGTGTGGGTATCCTACATATCCATAGCAGAAAGCTGTGCAGTACTGACCCACATCTGGCTCCTATCCCAGGGCTGCCTTATGGTCATCTGTCCCCAGAAATATGCCCAGGCGATGACCAGGAGAGTGCTGCTTGGCACAGATACAAATCATTTGAAGGAAAAGGCCAAAAGTTTAAATTTAAAATGTGGATTGGCAGATGGCAGCAGTCTGACACCTGGGGTCAGTGCTTGGGGATGCTTGGCTATCTTAGATGTCCAACTCAGCCTGCAGTTATTCTTTTTTGGTGCCTGTTTTTATCCATTGAGTATAAGGAGTTTCAAAAGTGCCTGTCTTAGGTTTATATTTTTTAACCTTCACATGGCTAAATAGGGCAGATAAAGCCTGTCCTTTTCTTCTTTGATAGACAGATGACATCAAGTAAACAACCTTGCAGGATCTGGAATCTGGCATTGCAAATGATCTGTATCACAGTATGTGTTGCAGAGTATCAGGAGGAAAGGAGATGCATGTTTCTTAATCCGAGTAGTTTATGGTCTAAATAAACAGTTTATATGCATAGTCCACCATGGATCTTGTGGCAATAAATTAGTATAGAGTTGTCTGATTGAGCTCTGTCTTTTCAATCTTTCTCAAGAATTAAATTGAGGTACAAAAATGAGCATATTCCATTTTCCTACAAGAAAAAAATAAAAATGTATCACATTGATCGGGAAATGCTGATTTTTGCAATTGAGACAAGACTTGATTTCAATGCGCCAAATTTGCCAGCATAGCAATCAAATTTAAGTTAAGAGCCAGACTCCGATGCAATCACTTTCTGATGCAGCAATCTGTGGGACCCAACTCCCTCTGGAGCCTTGACCATTGCGTCCTCATTTATACTAGCGAATATTGATTGTACAATGGCACAAAATGCAAAAGCTGTGATTGACACCAGACCTTCATCCATGTGACAAACTGGAAGGCAGGAGCAGACTGTGGTCTGCAGATCAGTGGTTTAAGGTGAGTACTTCTATACTATCCAGGAAAGGTAGCTAAGAGAAGTGAGGTAAACAGGTTTACCTTGGACTTTGAAAGCAGCAAATAGAGGTGCCTAGAGCGGAGCCTACGCTTTCATTAGGGCAGGGGGCAAAGTTCACAAATCAAAAAAGACCAAACCCCACTGCAGCAGAAGTTGGGGACAGCTCAACTGCATTGCAGGAGAGTCAGGTCTGCCCATGAGGGCAGTGTAGAGAGGCAGTCACTCCACCAAAGGCAGGTACCTTACACCCATTTATCAATGTTTACAGTGCCCAAAGCACTAGCCCTTGGCCAGTATCTCTGGATCTTTGCGGTGTTCTTCTAGCCACCAGAGGGCACACATTTTTTATGTTTTAAACTTAAATATTTAGGGGGATGATGAAAAAAGTTCATCCAGTTTTGAGGAGCAAGACAAAACCACTCACATCAACACTGAACTGCTTGAAAGACACCTAATAGGCAGTTCTGAAGACTCCATAATCCATTCCAGTTCTTCCTCATTTAATTGTGCTGAAAGAGCCCATGGCCCCACTCTCTGGGCGCGTCATCAGCAACTAAAGACCAACAGACCTTCAACCACAATAAAGGCCTGTTGTTTAAGTTGTCTTGTTATATTCAGGACATTTTGTGTGATAGAAGTAATAAGATACTGGGAAAGCACTAGTGTACATGGACTGAAAGGGGAGAATAAGGTTATCAAACATATTATTAATAGTGTAACCCTAGCAGGATTTAACTTTAGCGCTAGATTATGCAGAGCTAGTTAAAGTTAAGTGGGATTTATAGTACTATTTTGGCCACCAGAGGGTTCCCATATTTTTCCACTTGTAAAACTGAAGCACTGAAAGAGCAAGGGTAGAAAAGATACCTAAAAATGGGTGCAAGCAATAAAGATCAAACAAACTGCATTCCCTAAGTAATGCCAACAACCTGCCTGCAGGTCCAATTTCATTACTGCAAAATTTAGTAACTGCATTTTGCAAAGGAAAATAGGTATTTTTTACACTGATTGCAGCACCTTCATTCTTATTTGTACCATTACAAATGAGATCAAGATCCATGCAGTTGACAATAAATTCCATGTATGTAGGACACCTATTAAAGGTTTCGTGTGATGTTAGAGTGAGTAGATTAGTACAAAAGAAACCCCACAAAGTAAATAAGATTTCAAACGTTGTGGTATTGTCAGGGCAAAACCCCAGATTCCAAGTCAAGTTCAATCCTGCAAAGCTAGTAATGGCAGTGATATTTTCCTAACTTGGCTTCAGTCACTACCGTGACTCTCAATTCTCAAATAATAGGTGATTCATCTTAATGTTATTTAGGGAAGGAGTCACAATGGCTTTGATAAGTCAAATGATGGTCAGATATTTTTCTTACAGCTCATTAATTTTCCCAAGAAACAATTGACCAAATCCTGCTGTCAGTTATGCTGCTGAAATCAGTGTGCTCGTTGAACAATGTTGGAGATGCTTTTTAATCTATGCTAGAGCTAGATACCCCTCTGACATATAAAAGGTTTGGACTTTTTGATATGCTTCGTCAGACCTCTGATGTCTCCCAAAAATATGTTGGCTGCAGGAACCTAATAAGATGTCAGGTGGGATGGTAATATCAGAGATAAATCCCAATTTGAGCAGGTTCTTTGGAAAGATTTTTTAAGGTTTTATAGTCCCACCAAGAGATTCAGATCCCTGGGGAAAAGAAAGGTGGTGCCAAAGCTTGGAGGAGTGCAACATCTTTCTTTTAAGGGGGCAGACATGAGGGTGCTTGCTCTTCCACGGCTCACAGTTACTAATGTAAGTACGGTTGTGGGAAGGGACCGCCCTTGGAGGTGGGCTTATGGTTTTCCCTTGTTTTGCCATCAGCAGGAGGAAGGTTGGATGAACTGTGAGGGCCAAAGAGCAATTCTTGAGCATTTTGTTCCTTCTTGAAATTGCTTAGAGATCTTCTCTGCTTCTCATCAGTTGGCATACCAGGAACTGCACCTGCTTGCACAACATGGTCCAAAGGTTCATCAGAATCAAAATCTCTTTCCTTATTAGAGGTCAGAGTCTGGTGCCTTCGATCATAGCAAGGGGAGACTTGCTGCACAGTCCGCTGATTTCAAGGAAGCTGTTCATGAAGAAATCTATTTATTCAGTGTGAATAATGGACACAAGAGTCTGGCTTTCGGTAAAACAGGCATGGCAGCTTCACAGGTGCTACAGCGTTCGATATTATTCTGAGGTTTCAATTTTTATTTCTAATAAGATTCTGACCTTCTAGACTTCATACAATGCATTATAATTAGAATACTTATTGAGAAGCCTAATATAATATTATACCCGCTGGGGAGTCAAAAGTGCAAATAGTAAAAATATCAAATCTCAATATTTAATTAATTGAAATAAATTAAATTTCAACCTATTTCTCATTTATTTCAGCTTCTTAAAAGTTGCATATGAACTTTAGTATTTATGAAGATTTCCCTACAGATGTTCCGAGTGGGAATTTAGAACATTTTGATAAATGTTTATAGCCACACTTTTCAACTTTTCAAAGTCCTTCTCAACCAGGGTCTCTGTGGGTCATTGTGGGACTAGTTCTTTGAATTTGACTGCTCTGTTTAGGTGTTTAAATAAAACCTGAACACTTGAGAAACTCTGTACTTTTTTTTTTGTGCAAAAGACTTCTGAAAACCTATCCTTTAAAATGTAATATCTTCCCGATCAGGCTGTTCTCAAATAACATCTTTGCCCCAAAACATACATAGAAGATAGAAGAAGTCATAAAAGATAAAAGCTGCTTCCGCAATACAGTTGAAGAGTGAAAGGTGGATAGTATTAGGTTTAGTAAAAGACGAATCAGCTTCCATTTTTTTATGATTTCTGACTTTGATCCAGTGCAGATATGGTCTTTTTTTGTTGAGATATGGAATCATGCAAAAAAGTGCTGTTGTAGGTGTACTAAGAACTGAAGCAATGGTCAACCTGTCCTCAGAGCCTACACTCATTTTTCTCATTAATGGATAGTGATTTGTTGATAAAAACAAGTAAATGAAAACAGACACTGAGCAAATGAAATATCAGTGATAAACCTGAACTTTCTCTGAGAACTTTATTGCGGCAAGACAGTCAGCATGGCTGCAGTTTGTTTGCAGAATTACTCTTGTACAACTGTGTTTCTCACAATAAAGAAAATTTACAGTACTCAATCATATGCCACAGGCCCTTTGATTAAGCATGGATTTACAGTACGTGATAGCCCACAGCAGCTTAAGTACCATACGATGTGTTACATAAATGCACGTTCATGATTATTACATATACCAAAATAGACAGGTACTTGATAGAGGTTATTATGGTTTACAATTCCCTTTTCACTTTCCACTCTGTGGTAATAACTATACATGCATTGGCCTTAAACACCTACATGTTTTAAGCACAGGTTAAATTACAAAAGAGATTGCAACATCTTCTTTGTCCATCATCATCTAATAAATCAACAGGTCCATTTCTGTGGATTGATGTAATGGCATTTATGAGCATTGGCAAAGTCCTATCCACTTAACTGATGCAATTAAGTAGTGCCGTGCTCTTATTATAATAATAATGGATTGACTGATGAGTAATTTATTTCTTTCCAATGTAACTGACAAAAATAGATTATATTCATAGACAACGCAATGTATTTGGATCATAAAACTGCTGCCTTCTCAAATTCACCATTATCTTAGATTTATCCTCACCAGAGAGTGGTGGAAAACACTTTAAACCAAGGACCACGTTTAATGAGGAATATTAGCCTCAGTGCCAGCAGCTTAAGTGTTAAGTCTCACAGAGGAGGTGAGTGCTTCAATAGCTGTTTTTCCAAAGAGACACACTGCTAAACCTTGTTGTAAGGAACCAACTCTTAGGCCAGTCAAAATGCAGGAAAACTTTTTTTTTTAATACCAGTTTGGCACAATTTTAGTTGGATTTCAAGAAAGCACTATTTCCTTATTGCCACTTGTTACTCAATGCATTCTCCCCTGCACTCCTTTCCTATTAATATTGCCTAGAGGCCTGTGCAAGTCAGCACTTTCCTCACCCTCAGCATGACCTTTTGGAGTATCTTGTTATTTCCCATGTTTATGGCTGTCATTTCCACATGTGAAGATTAAGGGCCAAATTATCTGTTGGCTGTGAACTGGCATGGCTTCATTGACTGCAGTGGAGCTGCTCTAATTTACAGTCTGCAGGAGACCTGGAGATAGGCCAAAACCAAATGTCCGCCTCGAGACACCCCTGTCTGTGCTTATCCCCTTTCCTGCACAGGCTATTTCAAGAAATCCCAAAGCTCTCAAGGGTATACTGCATCCATTTCCATCACATTTCCTCAACTTCATTTAAATTATGACAGCAACAATTCTGTATTCCACTAAGTATTTGCCAAATGTTCTAAATTCTTATTTCATATTTTCATAGAGTTCAAGGGCAAAATACGCCACCAAACTATCTCATTTGACCATCTGTATAACACACAAAGAAGAGAAATTATAGCCCAACACTCTTGCATTAGCAGAGAACTTATTAACCAGGTTAAGCCCAAATAATCCCAGCAAGATTTCCAAATTCTGAGGAACAACAGAAAGGGACAGATCCTGCCTTTGGCAATCTGACCTCATGGAAAATTCCTACCTAACCCCAAAACCTGGAAATCAGCATGACTGATTTCAGTGTGACTCTCACGAACAAAGCATACCAGTCAAGACTCATACAAAGATGATTCACCATGTCACCTGGGAACACTGTGCTGTCCCATCTGGAGGCCGTGCTTTACCTGTGTCGTACTTTCTATGCTGCAGTGTGTGCTTGTGTGTGCATTTGTATGCAGTTCTTCAGAAAGGAGAAATTCTTTCCTTGGTCCCTGAAACCTGAGATCGGATGCTGGTCATTGTTCAAAAGCAGTTGCACTTGTTAGAGTTGGTGGACAACGCAGAGGTGCAGACCTTGTCAATGGGAAATAGGAGATTTCCCAAGTGCCAAAGCCAGCAGAGATCATCACAACTTCCTATATCACCCAATACTTCTCACTGAGACATCTTCAGTAACATGATGGGCAGCAAACCTGTTCCTACATGTTTGTTGAAGGGGGCTCCACCACTGCTAAAAAAAGAGAAATTGGACCTTTATTTCTTCTCATCAAACAGTGGCAAATGCTGCAACTTTCCATACTGCTAAGAGACTCCTCTTCAGTGCTACTTCAGGAAGCAAAGATTTCTTGCAAATGCACAACATGATCACTACCATAAAGCTAGAAGATGGGGCTAGCAGCTTAGGTTGGCCTGGGAGGGAAAGAGACCTACTGAGGTTTATTTATTGCTGTAAGTGCATGTTTTATGATTAAAGTCAACAAAGAGGCTAGCTTCTGTTCACTATACCCAAATCTCTAATGCAGGGTTCACTCATTGCCCTTACCCCATGAAGACCATGTGTATTTAATTTTCATAGCACAACTGCATGTTACATGATGACCAATAAGATCAGCTGTGCTGATTTTGTATCTGCTCTGAAACCTCTAAAGAAGAGAAGCATCTGATCTCTCAGAAGGTGTGATCTATGCCTGCACTCATCCACTCATATATTATTTATCTTGATCTACAAGTGATGTCTTATAAAGGAGTCCATAGAGGAAAATAAGAGCCATTTGTGCTACCTTTCATCAGAAATGTTTATGTAGAGTCCTCTCTCTCTGACCGCAGAGCAGACATCTCATTCCTGAAACTACACCTCCTCACAGGAAGAAGCACTAATCGTTCTCACCGCTGCAGAATGTCTGATCCGTACCACCTCTTAGACTTTCTTCTGTAAATGCTTCTTGCTCCTTTTCGCAGAGGATGTAGCCAAATACGCTTGTCAGACCACTTATGTTAGGTCTTGAAGCATCAGCCTTCAATGTCCAATCTTGGTCTGATCCATGTAAACTGAACATAGCTTTTTGTTATGTAATAGTTGTTCAAGATATTTACAGTTCTTAGACAAAACCCTTTGGCAGAGGGGAAAAACAAAGTTGAAATTACATTGCACCGCCTATGGTAGTGTTAAATGCCAAATCATGAGAAATTCCCATATAATGGGTATTCAAACATGCATCTTTTAGATGCGAAACAAAGATGTTGGCCTCCAAAAATTCCGCAGAATTGATTCATTGTACTGGCTGCTGATATGAATCAGAAACACGGTAAGAAAGCCAAGAATCCTGAAGCTGATAGACATGCCTGCGGTCCAATGAAGAGAAGGTAACAATTTCTGGCTTATCTATAGTCCAACTTTTGCACTGTGCTGCTTCGAATTTGCAGACCTGCTGTGACACCCCAGTCACCATAGAGTTAAGTGCTGGAATGTGATGTGCAGGTGAGTTAAGAAAAACTTTTTGATTACCCATGCTTTGCATCTGGAATTTAAACCAGAGGCTGGGTATGAAATAGTGTTGGATGTACTTTGGAGATAAGAATTCACTCACTGTGCTAATTGAGTTCATTTTTCATTGTTATTTTATTTTTCTCGTGGTATTTATTTCAATTCAATTAAAGTAATTGAAGTTAATTCTGAAGACATATTTAGCTTATTAAAACTTGAGAGTCATAAAAGTAATTGGCAGTGGGTTTAATGTTTTCTGAAAGTGAAAGAGCAATGATCAGTCAGTTTGCAATAATGAAGCAGTTTCTTACTATATGGGCAAGGGATGGTCGGGATGATATGGAGAAATGCAGCAGAATTATTTTGATGAGCAGGCAATGAATGTCACAAAAAGAACCATGTTCATAGCTTGAGGAAATACACAGCTTGAGCTTGAAGACTAGTGTCATCCTCAGGTGGATGGATTACTCTGTCCCAAATTAACCTCACAAAGTGGAGATATAAAACTTTCCTGGAGGAAATCTTGGTTAAAAAAAGAACAATTCTTATTCTATGCCTAATTTCAAAATTCTGTCCAGGGCCTTTCATTTCGGTAACCATCTCTAAGAGGCCTCAGGGATCAAAAATCAAGACAGCTATTGCCAAGATCCGTGAGGAGAATGAGGTCAGAACAGAAGGGTTTGTAGATACTGAGTCCACCAGAAGATGTGCACAGCTGCTGGAAGTTCTGTTCTGTTGGAGATCAGAGTCTTGGGGGACAAACGTGTTGCATCCATCACACAGTGTGTACCGCAGTGCAAGGGCAACAGTGCTTCACAACTTCATGGATCCATATGTTCACGCTCTGTTCCCATTCATGCCCCTACTGCAATAACATGATCAATAGCAGGACGATGGCCCAGTATTTCTTCTCCTTTATGCTGTCCGAGCACTTCGGATAGCATTTGGTAGAGTGGATGAACCCATCTCCCCAGAGATGTCACACTGTCCCACATGTCACACTCAGCCTGGGACTGTGATTATTTCCTGATCTTTCCGTGTGCCTCTGAAGGCCTTGCTGAGTATCCTGATTCAGCTTGGGGGTGAAGACTGGAAGTAGTTTGGAAGCACCCAAATCTGAAGTCTCCTCAGCAAAAGTGCCTAAGAAAGAAAAGAAAGTGGTAGGATCAGAGACACTCAAAGCTCTGTTGTCTGTCTGTGCCTCTTGCATTCTCAAGCCAAACTTTTCATGTGCATGGCCAAGTTAGACCTAAGATGTGAACTGCCTTACTTGGTGAGGGCAATCAAGGGACCAGCAAGAAAAAGAGAGCACTCCAGTGTGACACTGTGGCTATTTCCGTCCTGCACTTGAATTCCTAGCATTTTTGACAAGGTTCTTTACTAACACTTTTTAAGGGAAGTGAGCGCTTGCGGATAAGAGAGGAAATTCTTGCACAGAATAGTGGTTAGTGAAAACATGGGAAAAAAGGAGTTGGAATAGGCAGTCCAGTTTCACAGTGGTGAGGGTTTTTGGTGGAGATTCACAGGGATCTGTTCTGGGAGCTACACTGTCCAAAATAATCATAAATGATCTGGGGAGTAACTGAGTAGCAAGATGACAAAGTTTTGTGACACAGAAATAATCAACAAAAAAGGCCAAAAAAAGTGAAAGCAAAAGTAAAAGTGAAAGGTGATTGTGGCACCCTGCAGAAGGATTTCATGTTACCCAGTGACCAGCTGATAAAATCTGCCAGACAAAATTCAGCACATATGTAGAAAAAAATACCTTAAATATCTGAAAGAGGGTGGGCTCTAATTAGCTGTTATCACTCAAGAAAAGGGATAACAGGAATAAAATTATCACGCAGCAGATTTAAAGCAAAGGAAGCTTGTTTCATAGTTAAGCCGTGGAACTCATTGCCACAGGACGGTATAGACAGCAGAAGTATAAATGTGCTCCAAAGTCAGTCAGACAAATTCCTGGCTTAAAAATTCATTGAGCGTCAGAAAATACAAAGATGCAGATACAATCTCTGGCTCGCAATGCCCCTAGGGCATAGACTGCTGGAAGGGTGTGCCAGAATAAGGCATCTCGGTATAGTTACTCGGCATTTATGCTCTTTCCCTAAATATCTGCTACTGGCCACTGTCAGAAAGACACAGTATTGAGCGGTAGCAAAGCTTAGTTATGAATGTAAATATGAGTCCATGGTGCAATGCGCCTGGAGGTAACCTGCTGCTTCGAACACTTCTTGCCACTGCTGCAGCACAAAATCGTCAGGTTCCAAATGTTTCTGACTTAACAAAGTTAAACAAAGGGAAAAAAAAAAAAAAAACAGTTTTTTTTTTTTTTGCTGCTATATCTGTAACTGCTGGAAAAAATGGGTTAGGTAGAAATTGATGTCTCTCTCTAAAGTGCAAAATCAGTTGTGCTGAAAAGCAATAGGGTACCGGTGTAAGCGTGTGGGCCAAGCAACATAATGTAGAAGAGTATTGGCTGTGTGCTGCTGAGCAGAGAGCAGGCTATCCCTTAAGTGACTTAAAAGGCTTATTGAACCATAAACTAAGTTAACAAATGAAGTCCAGACAGAAATGCTTTGTAAGAAACAGTTTAGTGGAAGGTATCAAACAAATCTGTGGAGCCATAAATGCCAGTAATATTTTCCTTGAAGCTTACTTTATTTTATTTTGTCACTAGAATCTGTGGAAAAAATATATTTAAATGACTGTAGAAAAAGAGACTTGTTTGATTTTGGCGTTTAACGAATGCTTTGCCCGGTCTGTCAGCATTTTCAGTCATTTTACCAGACTAGTCACATAAATTTGCTGGAAGTGCTCAGATAGCAGGAGATAGGCACAGCACCGGAATTTCAATAGGAGCAAAAAGTTAATGAATCTCCATCCGTGTCCGGAAGCCCAGCACTGGATAAAGTCCAGCTGCGCTCCAGCCCAGCCAGGCTGAGCGAGCCGGGTCTGTCCTTGCTGAGCACCACAGTGCACAGTCCTGGCCCCAGCTGAGCCCGGCACAGCTCGGCTCACGAGTGGCTCTGCATAGCCGTGGCTTGCCTTGGTGCATTCGTCCATCTTCCTGTTGCAGTCTGTGCAAACTGGAAATGTTTGGTCCGTTTGCAGGTTTTGAAGCGCCTCATTAACTGTTGCATTAACTAGGTAACTTCTCCTTGCAGTTAACAAGTCTATTACCCTCCTCTCTCATCAGCACAGAAACTCTTCCAAAAGTTAATAGATTTGAAGGGAAAAATATGCCCTGGAGTACCTACCATTTCTGGTTATCTGGATAGTCTGTGCTCTGCAAATCAATGCACTTGAGTCTGGTTGAATCTATAGCCAGACAGTCTGAGAAAAAAATAAATCCAGCTGAGGTTTGAACTTCTTTCATACATCTTAATAGGAATATTGTGCTTAAACCCCTTTGTGACCGTTTAAGTGATAAGACTATTAAAACCAGTAGCAAAAACAGTGCTCATCATTAAAATGCGTTTTAAGTGTCAAGTGGATACAGTGTTAATCTTGACTATCAAGAATCCTTGCACAAAAATTCACAAAATCAGGACAAAATACATTACTAATTCCAGCTTATTACCTAGGGACAATTTACGTTTTTTTCCTAGTTAGTTTTGATGAAATATAAAAATTTCTGCAAGGACAAAAATCTTATGTTTACAGAAAAATGAAATACAACAGATTTTTTTTTCTCTCCCTCTCTCTCTTTTTCCTCCTGCATATTTGGATTTCTCCTGTTCACAGTCTATGACTTTCAGCTACAGGCTATGACTGATCCCTTGACAACTCTAGTCTCTGCGATAAATTGTTCAAAGTCAGACCTGGGGCTGTGTCAGTTCCTAGAATATCTGGGTTTTATATCTTCTCTAGCCTCATTTTAAATTTAAATGATAACAAATGCAGCCTGACCCCAGATGGAACAGAAGACAGTTTTACATCAGGTTGGTGTTTTCACTAATGCGGCTTTGGTGAGCACTGACAACCCCTCGACCATCCATCCCGCACCCGTCCGTCCGTTGTGAGGGGACACTGGGCCACGTGCCACGTGGGAATGATGCACGATGCCAGTTTGCTGCTGCTATTGCCTGGTAGGAAAGTGGTGGCATGGTCCGGGGAGCAGATCTATTCCCACTCTTGTCCCCCAAATGGGATCTCCATTCAGTGCCAATATATGCATTAATTGTGGTCTTCTACAGCACCCGTTCTGGTTAGATATCTTTTTTTGCCTCTTTGACCCCTCATCACCCCTTCTTGCTGCCTCCTCCAACAGTCAAGCTTGCAAACTTCCTGTGTGTAAGTAGGTTTCACAGTAAGCAAACAAGCCCATACACCCCTGGCCTGTGTAGGTGTGTTCACATATTTTAATTTATTAAAAACAAAATGAAAATCTGATAGAATTAAAGAGGTATTTCAGAGTCTGTGCTGATTAATGTTTGCAGTTGGCATTGCAATTTATAAAGTTAAAGAAACAAGTGGCATTAAAAAGAAAGTGAAAAACTAAATGAAAATGCAGGTGATGATAGAGTCCAAAAGTGCCTCCCAAATTACCAAATCCTTGGAACTGGATACCACTGTAGCTATGTTTTCTAATATTTTAGAGCAGTGGTTGCCTGCTGTACTCGAGCCTTTGATCTCATAATTTTGGCAGCTGACAATGAGATAATAAGTGTTAAGGACAATACAGCAAGAATAAAAATCAGTATATTTTTGAGAGAGACACTGAGATATGATGTGATCAGAGAAGCAAAGTATATGTGAAGGGCAAACTCTGTTCTCGATTTTCTGATGTTAAATGCAGAATACTGAACGTGGCCCATTGCAGTAGGCTCAGTTCAAAATGTTAATTCAGCAAATAAAGGTGAAAACATTTATTCAACCTTATTAAAAAAAAAAATCCCTGAGCTGATGGGACATTTATTATGCACAGACCCACACACCTCTTGCTGCATCTGTTTGCTAATCACATAATGTATTAACACTGCCAAATGAGGACAGGGACTATATAACAAAGCATCTGAACAAAGCTATTCTTATCCAGAATAAAAAGCTTGAAAAACACAACTTCAGTTTTGGGTTTTTTTTGTACATGTTTAGTTCCTGACTACATCTGGACACTGATGGTCTTGGCTTGGTCAGTTTGGCAGAAAAAACAAACCCCTTTCTTGACCAACCTCTGCGAACACAGAGGCATTTCTGCATGGGGTTGTAAGTACCAAGATGAAATAGGATAGACTGAAATGAACTTTCACGTATGTTTTTGGAGCTTTTACAGGACAGTCCACCTTCCGTTGTGTTACACCAAGTGAACACCCCTGCAATTCGATGACAATGTTCAACAGAAGCAGAACCAACTCCAGATATCCAAGACTGCTGTTTGCCACCAAAAAGTCACGGGCTTTCCACATGGCACACGGCTGAACTTCAGCCTAGAACTTGGCCCTGGACCAAGCCCAAGGCCAGTAGAGACTAAGCTTATAGTTTTTCTAAAGATCCGATCCTGCCATATGTTTACCAGTGATACCATAATTGTCTGTGCGATGCTCAGCCTGCTATGGATTTTGCAGCAGCTGTCGATAGCCCCATTCATCACGGACCCTGATAATTGAGGCTCTCCATCTGCTGCAGGGCCACTGCTATCAGCAGTGATACTCGTGTCAGGAGCTCACTGAAGAAGGGCCTGAACTTGCTTCGAGTGAAAAATCGATGGGAGGATTTTTGTTGACATCGGTAGAGGCAGCCCTAACCCTTTCGGTACTGAAATCAGGAACAACAGCAGAACATCCTGGCCTCATCTTCCTTGTGCCTTGCAGAGCGCTGCCCAACTCGCTGTGCTCAGAGAGCCCCTGCAAACACATTCTGTGCATCACCGGGCAAATCCCCACCGAGGAAAAGGCCAGGAAAAGCAGGAGAAGCAGAAGTGCCTGCAGAAACTGACGCTGTCGGCTCTCGTGGGCAAGAGGAACAGAATTTGAGTTATGCATTTGGTTTAAAGTCCCTGACTGTATCAACAGTTTGGTGTGTTTACAGGAAAAGTGCTAAAGGAATTAATCTGTTACTCAGCAACACTAATCAAGCCGTCTACCCCATGCAGTTCATAAAGTCCTACATCCCTGCATACCTTCATATTCATGTTCACAGTCTGCCCCAATCCATCTCCTGTCTCATGCACAAAGGGAAGTAAAAAACAAGGTCCGCGCAACAAAATTAGCTATTTTAATAAAGCATTTCTTTTCCAAACAACTATTTTCTAGCATATGCAGTCTTCTTGTTTTTCCTACTTAAATAAATGGATAAAATATATATAAAAACCATTTTTCTTCTTTCATTTTCTACCAAGAAGAAACTTTTGAAAACCAAGGCGAGTTTGACCTCTTGAACAAAGAGGAGAAAACTGTTGTTGTTGTCCCGCTGCTGCGAGTGCACATGAGATCCAACCAGAACTTCACATCAGAACACCCTTGAACTTTCAAGGTCAGGTTCACGTCCAAATTTTACCGCTAAGGCTAGTCAAAGGCTGTGCTCAGATGGATGTGGATAGCTCCCACTGAGTTCAGTCAGCATTCACTGATTGTAACGGTAATATTTTTATTGCATTTGTTTGTTTCAGTGCAGATTCTCAAAGAATCTGACTTTGTTTTTGTTCTTTCTTGTACTCACATCATTGAAAAAAAAAGCCATTTAAATGCAGGCTTTTAGGTGCACTTCATGCACAGAGCGGCACAGGATTAGGGAGAACAGAACTTTAGGGAGAGCAGCCGTCTTCGCAGTGTCGCATCTACCACAACAAAACAGAGCACCCAAAGTTCAAAGGAGATAGTGCTGCCTGGTCGCAAGACACAAAGCAAAGCCACTTCTCATCAGAGGAGCCTGACACGCTTTCACACTACATTTGGCAATCATCTTGGTGCTTTTTGAAATGTTTTGTTCCTTGATACATTCCAGTCTTGTGAGATAAGCAGAAATAGGTAACATCTTCTATCTGAGCAATTGCAATAGTTGAAAACGGCATTTCTGAATTCACTGCCAGGGAAGGGACTGAGTACCCCCCGCTCCAGATTATTTTACAGCTCCATAAAATGGATGAAGGTCATATAACATGGCTGCATTGAAGTTCCTGGGAACACTGCAAAAGCAAGTTGTTTTTGTCTTCTACGGTGCCTCCTTACTTCCCCCAAGCAAAGGGAGGCAAGTT
Organism: Crypturellus tataupa; assembly: GCA_034781795.1. Lineage (NCBI taxonomy): Eukaryota > Metazoa > Chordata > Aves > Tinamiformes > Tinamidae > Crypturellus > Crypturellus tataupa. The sequence continues at coordinate 442,931 of JAWLRI010000516.1, forward strand.
ACCTTTTTTTTTTGGTGGTGTTTTTTGTTTTTGGTTTTTGGTTTTGTTTTTTTTTTTAAGCAGCTGAAGCAAAATGAGTAGGGGAAAAGAAGAAAAGAACAGAAAAGAAAACAAGGATGAAGCATGGTTAGAGTGGCTGGCTGAAATTAAAGTAGAGATGGCCCTAAGGAACACAGACTCTTTTTTTTGTGTGTGCTAAAAGGAATCAGTTCATAACAGAAGAATGAGATGAGTGATTTTTTGATAAACCTTGATTTTTAGAAGAGATATAAATATTCCAACTAAAAAGATACTTTTGAATATTTAATGAACCTTTATTTTTGTCCATCTACTTTTAGTATATGAAAACAAGTCCATAACCCAAGAACACACTCTCCAGCTGCAGTGTAACAGATGTGCAAACCATTAGTATCTGCCACCATTCCAAGTCATTAAATCTGAAACCCTACAGGAGGAGTCAAAGGTACCATCAGGGGACCCGTGGCAGCTATGGTGTTTCTACTGAGCTGATTTCACTGGAAGGGCCACTGCTTTGCCTTGAGGCACATCGGGGAGTGAGGATCTCAGATCTGGATTAGCTGTGAACAAAACGATTAGGAAAATGAACTGCTTGAGTCATAAGATCTGCTTCTGGAGTCCTTAACCATGGTGAGGAGGAAATTAATTGTGCTTCACTTACGAACTTAAACACAGAGAAGGACATTGATGGTATTTGGATGCATGAGAGGTTGGCTCCAGTAGCAAAGTGCAAAACTGAGGCTGGACGCTATAACTCCAGAGGTGGAAACTAATATGAAAAGTAGTTAGGGTCCAGGCAGGGAGTTCCTCCACAATGCAATGGATGCATGGATCCAGGACTCAGGAGCCACATGGACATTTGCATGCAATACTCTCGAAATGACCTGGGCAAAACCAGGCCAGTCAAACAGGAGCAGAAACCACACACATCTTCCCAAAACCCAGGCAAAATCTCACTGTGTGCCTCAGGTGTCCACATTCTCTCTTCAGAAGATGCTAATGCTCCCAAGCCAGAATATGTAGGCTTTATGTGTGACAAATTCAGAGCATTTTTGTAGACTGCATGCCATTTCAGCAACCGGCTGACTGTCTGATGTTGCACGTGGGTGAGTTTTTGCTCACTCTCTCGCCATCCCTCTGTAAGCAGGGCAAGCAGAGGCAGGGCAAGTGTCACAGGCAATATTCAGAAGCAATTCCGGAAACTTTATTGCTCAGAAGTGGCCCTCGGCCAGCAGTGAGGAAAGAGAAGAGCTCATAGTTGTGTGCTTGCACACACTGACAAAACTGCTACTGATGAATCAGAAAGAGAAATCTGGAGAGGTGACCTTGGGAGGTCACACAAGACTAGTTTTTCCCAACAAATATGAACATTTGCAATCAGATTGTGGCCTGGTGCCAGTCACTGTTTTATGTGCTATCTCATCAAAACATATGAATTTTCAATAACTGGTTTAGAGGCCTACTTGCTGCAGTGCTATCTCTCCCAAACTCCTACAGGTTTTGAATTGTACAGATACAAAAGCAGGGTATTGAGCAAAGCTGGCACTTGGATTTTCATTGTTCCCAACAAACATTATCCTGCATTCTAAAAATCGCCGAGTGGTCAAGTGCCGGAAGGTCACTAAGCAACGTGGCAAAACTGATGACAGAAAGGAGGCGAAAATCTCTGGAAAATGAAATTCTTCCATTGTCCAGGCTGGAAGGTCAAAAATTGCCATTTGAGATTGCTTGTGCTAATGCAGGCTCCCCCACCCTAGGTGTCAGCCCTGCAGAGAGAACTACTGTAAATATCGCCATCTGTGATGTTCCTGGTGAAGGACTCTGCTGATACAAAGGTTATTACTCATTTATAAACATATGGCTATTGTAATCATTCGGTGCTCTATTAATAGTGGGACTTTTGTTTCGATGGAGCTAAATTTCAAAACAAAAATGATTTTTTTTTTTTTTGCTGCTCGTCACTAAAAGCACATTATCAGTTTAATTTATATTAATAAAAGCAACAGCAACCCACTGTGGTAAATTATTAGATCAATAGATGTGACTTGACATTAAAACAGATCCTGCTGAAAGTAATTGGTCTGAATGAGCACCACCCAGGGCAGGCTGACATCAACTTCTGCAGAGACTGGGAAGGAGATTGTGAAAAAAAGGACAGTGGATTCTGTTGTTCACCGTTGTCCAAACCAGGAAAAATAATAAAAGTTGTCAGGGAATGTGAGTTTGCTCAAGATGTGGCATTTGGCCTTATTTCTGCTTTTCTGATCTTATAGAGATATAATACTGAAGTTTACAGTAGTTGAGGCAACAGCAACTTTTTAGGGATATGTTGAGCATATTGTTAAGACTCTGCAAGTGTGTTTTTAAAGTATGGATTTTGCTGTGTGTGCATCCTGTGAATATTGTAGCATGTGCTTCTGTGCACATACATGTCCCCAAATGGGACCTCCATTCTTTCATACATTCAGTAATGACTGTCAACAATTTCTACAAGAGCAAGAGTTTATCTAAAAGACCCAAAACCTAAAACTTCCTGAAACACAAAACCGGTTCAGACCCCATACCTAGCTTGCTTATTTTCTATTTCCAGAAGCAAAGCAACTGGTTCATCTAATTTACTCTGCATGTCTACATCAGGCTGAGATGAACGGCCTCCCAAACTCTGTCAACTTTGTCAAGAGGCTTCATTATGCCCTTGATTAAGAATTGTAGTGATGGCAGAGCCCATGTTTGCATAGCTGTCCCTAGTTCTATGCAAATGCTGAAAAAGGCGTATTTTTTCATTGTTTTATTGAACTAACTTGTAGCAAACCACCCCTCCATCCACAATAAAAGCATGTCCTGATTCCACATACCATATTTCTCTTCCCACTTTTCACCAGAAAATCAAACACAGTTAAGAATTACCGCTATAAAATTCTGTTTTCTAAGAAATGTCTTTCCTGGTAGGAGACTTATAACTGCCAGATTTCAGCTACCGGATAAAAACCTTGTTACTGGTATTGCCTTGGATTACTCTAACACTTTAGCATTCAGCCTGCATCTCATCACTAATAGTGTTTATGTAATGCAACTGCAAAGTTAGGCAGCAGGTTACGTCATCTCGGCTGAATGAAAAGAAAGTTGCACTTTCTAGTTCTTAAGCCAAGTAGTATGTCGTAATGTTTGAGTTACGGATGTCAAAATCCAGCGACCAAAAAATGAAAATAGTGGAAATAGTAATATTGGCTTTGGGATTCATAGAATCAGACTTGCGCAGTAAGGATGAAAAGTTACTTCAGCCTGAGTTTTCTCTCTTCCTTCTTTTGATGCTTAAATCAACTTAAAAATCCTTTCCTTTTCTGGATTGTTCAGGTAGTACCTTTTATAGGCAGTTTTAGGCTAGGACAAGTATTGAAGACCCTGAAAGGCAGGAAAAGCTGATGCTTTTTCAGAAGAGAATCTATTAGAGAATCCCCACATTCATGAGAAAACTTTAGCAACAGGGATCTGAATTTTTTCTGTGAAACCCTGGGAATACCCACAGTAGATCCAAGGGCCTCCCAGGGACCGGGAGATTTCATACAAACTATTCTAGTGCCTCAGCCACAAACTTTTCCCTGTGAAGGGACCAGGAAGTTTACCATTCATATATATTCTTTTCAATTTATTCCATTAAACCATTGAAAAAGGTCTGTGGACATTCTTGCTACAGTTTAAATAGGAGCTTAATTAAGTTTATCTTGAAGCTGTTCCCAATTGGCCCAAGATAAATCTAAACATCTATACAATGAAGATATATGTTTTATTTTAAAATCTTTTGCTTAACAGTTGGCATTTTCTCATAGGGCATAGATCTGAGATATGCATCTGAATATTGAAGAATTCAGGTCTGGTGTTTGAACTTAGCAAAAATCAGAAATACTCAAATTTACTCATTTTTTTCTCCAACTAATAATTTGAAGCAAACCATTTTCTGCAGACATATTTTAACACTAAGCTCCTAACTAACTAAAAGTGCTCTCTCAAAAGCCTGTTTAAGGTTTTCACCAAGGAAAACATCTTTGGTGCAGATACAGTGCACAGTGACAGGGCAGGGAGGGGAAATACCTGCTGCACTTCTTCAGCTTTTCTCAAGAAAAAAAGAGAAAAAAAAAAGAAAAAAAATCCCTAATAAACACTGTAAGTGCGTTTGCTGAGCCTCTGCTCACAGGCGTAATCTTCTATTGACACATGTATAAGTTACAAGGGGCGAAGCACTGCCCAGTCACGGGCTGACGTTCTATCAGCCAGATTTCTGGGATTTTTGAGCAGTGTACTCTGTATATGGCAACTGCGGGCTAGTGTTTGCCTATTCTTCACTGCTTAAAGCCTCTGGTTTTGTCTTGAGGGTCCACATAAGGTCAGCTTCCCACCCCCCAACAGCGTCAAAGAAAACCACGCCGAAGGTGGAAGAAAATGCCTCTCCTTGCTAAGCAGGCAGTGTTGATAAAACAGCTCTCTGTTGGAATAGCTGTAAGGGCAAACAGAGAGGAGGTTTGCCCATTCAAACAAAGTTAAGAGCAAGCAAATTCTCTTAAAGATGTACCTATGTCTGCGATCTTTGTTTCGTTTTCAGTTACTTGATAGAAAATAAAGATAAAGACAAGAGTGGGCTGCATTGAAAAATCCTCGGTGCTCCTGAGAATGTTTCTTTTGGGGTCAGCAGCTTAAAGGAAGGCCTTATTAGCTAAAATGTAGAATTAAGAGTAAAAAAAATCCTTATAGAACTTTTTATTGTTGTTTTGCAGTTTTTTCACCTTTGCTTTCTAATTATTTCTCAAAGAAAGAAAGAAAGAAAGAAAGAAAGAAAGAAAGAAAGAAAGAAAGAAAGAAAGAAAGACAAAGAAAGAAAGGAAGGAAGAAAGAAGGAAAGACAGAACGA
>JAWLRI010000516.1:447951-478559 GCA_034781795.1 Crypturellus tataupa
ACGGAAGGAAGGACGGAAGGAAGGAAGGAAGGAAGGAAGGAAGGAAGGAAGGAAGGAAGGAAGGAAGGAAGAGGATTGGGAAATTCACATGTTTTGCCACATCTAATATACCTGCTTTTATGTGCTCAAGACTTATGGAAAAGTGATCAAAGTTGAAGCTGTGCAGTTTGTAAACACAAGACTGTGATTATATCATGAAATTTGCATATAATTCTGTCACTAACTTCCACTTGTTTGTTCTTTTTTGGAATTTCAGATGGCATCTGGGCAATGACTTCCCTAAAAATATCTTCATTAATAAAAAAAAAAAGGATTGTGGGATGTTGCTTGTGTTGTCTGGCTTGGAGATGGGATTTGACTGGTTGGTCCGGTTTCTGATTTAGATGAAGGTCAAACTGGAAATTCAAGATGTTGTTAGAACGGGACCACAAATGAGGAAGGAGTTTAGATCTAAATGTTGGGGGAGCCCAGAACCGCCTTCACCACGCAATCAAGTAAAACTCTGAGCTCCCAAACAGAGACACAAGCTACGAACTTGAACTGCATAAAATGCAGTTCCTACTGCTTCTGGGGAAGTATCCTCTGAAGCTGGTGTCCTCAAGGAGTACTTGTATCTGGGACATGGCCAGTGGATGCCAAAGCATACCCAGCTCAGTAAACCTGACAGGTAGGCTGATCTCCTTCTCTTCATCAACTGGAGAGGGAGCTGGCTCATGTCATTGCAAGGTCACTCTCAACCATCTTTGAAAGGTCATCGTGAATGTGGCCTTGAAAAAGTTTAATGTCACTCCAGTCTTTGAAAAGGGCAGGAAGGAGAATCTGAGGAACTATAGGCCAGTCAGCATGACCTCCATCCCTGGAAAGGTGATGGAACGCTAATCCTGAATACCATGTCCAAGCACATGAAGGACAAGAAGGCTATGAGGAGTAATCAGCATGAATTCACAAAGAGAAAGTCATGCTTAACCAACCTGAGAGCTTTCCATGACAGGATGACTTGCAGTGCAGATGAAGGTAGAGCAGTGCATGTTGTCTGCCTTGATTTTAATAAGACTTTCAGCTCTGTCTTCCTGATCTCCTCATAGGCATACTCTGGAAGTGTGGGATAGATGAGCTGAGCAGTTAGGTGGATTGAGAAGTGGCTGAACAGCAGGGCTCAGAGGGTTGTGACCAGTGGCACAAAATCTCTTTGGAGTCCAGAAACTAGTGACTACTCCAGGGGCCAAGAGTGGGTCCAATCCCGTTCAACTTACTCATCAGTGTCCTGGATGAAGGGACGGAGTGCACCCTCAGCAAGTTTGCTGACGATACAAAACAGAAAGGAGCAGCTGATACATCAGAGGACAACTCTGCTGCTTCTGCCCTCCCGGTGTATGTTTCTGATTTCACAAGTGGTTATGGGGCTTGACTGGCTTTTGCATTCACTTACAAGTGTTATTATCTGTGACGTGGACTTCCCAAAGGCTAGTCTGGTTAATCAGAGCAGGATTGCATCAGAAGATAAGCACTGACTGCGAATTTCACCTTCCTGAGAACTGTGAGATCATGCTCAGAGACAGAGCACTTAAAATGAATTAGTGTATTCCAACACAGCAAAAGCTATAAATAGAGTGCTTATAAATAAACCATTTTTGTCCCTCACTTAGGCACCAATTCAGCAATCTCTGTGTCTAATACAGGCACAGACTTACATCCCACTGATTTCAATAGGATACAGGCCCTTGTTTGCAATTAGGCATCCAAGTAAGTTTTTCTGCATTTAAACCATAGCCTTAATTTCATCCATGTATAAATCCCTCTGTCTTATGAAATCAATAGAGTTTAAGAGCCTAAATCCCTCTGAATAGCTAGGTCCTATACTTTAGAGCAATGCCAGCATTTTAGGAATGAGAGGTAGCTCTTTCCTCTTCCTAATGCTGCTGTTCACCTTTCCTAAGTGACTGCCGTTTCTTTCTTAAGGGAGGTAGTAGGACATCGCATAGGACATTGTTCTTATTCCAACACGGAAGCAGCCTCCTTATGTTGTGGAAAAGAAAAACACAACTGTTACAAATTTTCTGAAACAAGGTTTTATTTGAAAGCAAACATGTGTAGTTATCTTGTAGAAGCAACTCTAAACAGACAGTGACATAAAATGCATTTTGATAGATGAAGCCAAAAACACTGAAAATTCAGAGACATGTAATTCAGGACTGGCAATAAGCTGTAAAATATGTGGCTCAAACACACCTGCTTGGCCAAGCCTACTGGGTAGAATGGTACCCAGGAGGGGATCAAAAGCCATGATATGATCACATGGAAACTTGAGCACTGCTGCATGGTGCACCAGTATGCACCACACACATTTGCAGTAGTATGTGCAGCCTGAAAATCACCACGAGTCTTCGGCAGAGATGATCAAGATGTCCAAAATTCTCTGAATCTGTAAGTAGACGGTGATACAGATGACAAAAGATTGTAGTGATTAAGACATTGGTTCTAATGCAAGGGAACAGGGTCTGCACCAGTGTTTCTGTGCAAGCACAGCAGCTCTCCCTGGGCAGCTCTGCTAGCTGTGCATGGGCTTGTGTCTAAGCCTTGCTTGAAAGCTCCTGACACACAGGAATACCTTAGGTGACAAATCAGCTCCAACACAGCCTTTCTTCACCTGTAAATCATAAGCATAGTTTAGCCCTTGCCATGTTTGCTAGTTCAAGAAGTGTTGTGTGGGTCTGTGCCTGGGTTGGATGGTAGGACCTCTCCACCAGGCCCCACTGCCTCTTTGACCATCACCTCTGTTCGTGGTCTCTTGTCAGAGCAGAAGGCTCTGCCTTGGAATGGCACCTGCTTACTGCGTCATATATGCAGTTTAGTTTAGCTGCAGGTTCATTTTCTTTAATTTTACATGCTTTCACCATTTTTACATGCACCAAAAATACAACAATCGGTCTTGTTTTTAAATACATCAGCTATCTTCATTGTAACTTAGCACAAGAAACTGGAAAATCTATTACATTTCACATGTAGTAGAGGGCCCAAAGACAAGCAGTGTCCAATAACAAGACAAGACACTGTTTTTTTGAAAGAGTTTTTTCCCCAGCTTTAAAAGCTAGTTTTCTAATTGAACCATATCACTGGTAAGAATTTTGTTGCCTTAAAGAATTCTGACATAATTAATGCCATATATTAAGCTTAATGGAGCAGCTGACTTTATATACTATGAGGTCATGCATTCAAAAAAATTCACTTCCCCTGTCAAGATGCCAGAACACGTTGATCTTCAGGTTGCAGAGCAAGACCCTTGCTGGAGGAAGTGAAGAATCTACTTTCTCATTACTTTGTGACAATTTAAATTACAGAGATCCTTATACTTGTTGATACTCAGGGTGGGAATGGTTGCTGTATCACACGGCCTGGCAAATGCCACTATTGGGCTTTGTGTGTCCTCTCATGTGTCTCTGAAACCTGAGCGGGCTGGCACCAACCATCTAAGCGCAGAAGTCCTTGTGGAGCCTCCTTGTCTTCCACGGGATTTGCAGTAGCCGTTAGGTCCACTGTGCACACCAGCACACCCATCAAAACCCATTTCTTGCAGATGATTCTGAATTATAAATTCTCATTATAAATCGAATGCTTACATGATGCTCAGGACTGCGAGTCATTTCAGAGAACTCCAGTCTGCAGCAACAGCAGAAAGTGTTTCCCAGCTTTTGGGTCTGTGCTGATAGTGTCCAGGACCTCATTCTCATGTTCTTTTTAAGAATGCCTAGTCCTCTCTCTCCTCTTAAAAAAAAAAAAAAAAAAAAAAAAGAAATCTTTCTACAGCCTCATCTTTTTAAAGAAAAATGGTAAGAACATTGACAATAGTGGAACATTTCACTTTGTCTTGGTTGATGTTAAATATCTAGTGCTTTAAAGTAAATTTATAGCAGCTTCCAGCCACAGTGTCTGGAGATACTAAAAGAATCTGACAATGTCACCTGGACCTTAAGAACAATAAGCACATTCTTCTTGAAAGCAGGCAGATTAAAATACAGGGCCGAACTCCACGCCTGGAGAAATTTACCCAGCAGAGACATTTCTAAGATACTGAACAAACCCTGCAGTGGTTGAGTCCTCAGATATTCTGTATTAAGTACTGTCTCTGGAGAGGTGCTTAAAAATTCATAATACTGTGTATCTATTGATGTATTTAACGGAACTCGGGAGTAAGAAAGTAGAACTCTCCAGCACTGTCAAGATAACACTGCCAAATTTTCCTTTGGATCTATGCACTTCCAGATGAAAACCTGAGTTCCCTCGGGGCACAGATATTATAGTTGGAGCTGACAGCTTGGATCTCTATTGTGAGAAATTATTCATGATATTAGCAGTTCTTTCCTCTTAAGGTAAGCATGTGAAATATTACATCTTCACTCAGATTTCCTGCAATAACCTGGTGCATAACTCAATATTAGGGGACGTTCATCAGCAGGAACAAACGCATATGCGTTAGCGTGGCAGTATAATATAACAAAACTCAATACCAGGATGTAGCTGTTGAAGTGGGCTTGAAGAGAATAGCAGCTATATAGACAGTACATCAAGTTGGGAGCCTTTTAAAGGAGGCAGTTAGATACATGCACTGTGATGCTTTCACACTATATATCAAGTCCTTCCTTATGAGGGGAGGGCAGCTTTACAATAGAGCTGCACTCTCTATTGCACAGTGAAAATATTTGCCCTTTTTTATCTGTTTCCCTTGTCTAGCTTTGTCAATAACCGATTTGTTGAATATTTGGGAGTAAGCTGTATGTTGCTATTGAAATGCTCCCTCTGAAAACTCTGATATCAAACATGCATGAAACCGGAGGTAAGTTAAGCCCTGCTTTGGAAAAGGGCAAAACCAGTAAGCTTTGCTTACCCATAGCTCCGAGCTCCTGGTTTTCTTCTTATGTGACTCAATTCACCGTTTTACCTTTCACAAGTAGAGAGACACAGGGAGAGGAGACACGCAAGGGGTGTTAGTCATACCTACATAAATGAAAGCAACGGATAAAGCATTATGCCTAGATAAAGCTCAAGGTAAATGAGCTTACACTCTTCTCTAGACTTGACCAAAAATTGATAGCACCTAAAATGTTCTGCATTCTGCAGTTTGTGTCAGCCCCACATTCTTGATATTTAATCCCACTCTCCTCTGACCAAGTAAACAAGGATGCAATTGATGATCTGATTTTTAGACCTTTGCTGCTGGCTCCTCCGTGTAACCAGCTTGCAGAGAGAGGACGCTCTGCTCAGTTATGCAGATCTTGAAATATAAAAACCAAAAAAGACCTTGTGCAAAACTTTCAAGCTTAAACACTTTCCTGATCTCATCTGCTTTCTAAAAAGCAGATGGAAGTTTTAAAGAAAAACTTGCTCTGTGGTTTACATAATTTTAAGTAACCATAAATACATACAATGAACAACTGAAAAACCGTAATGTATGAAGCATCCTTCCACAGCCAAAGCGAAATGGGTTTACAGAAATATTTGGTTAACAATGTCCTGTTCCACAGAGGCTTGAAATTAGAGAAGTATCATGCCTTATTTATACCTACATTGGATGGTTTTCTGCCACAACTGTCTTTCTGGAATATAGTAACCCTTGAAGAGTCCAAGCACGTCTAGAGGCTCAGTAGATCCATGTATGTATGAGGATGCCCACTGCATGAAGGCTTCTCAGTAACATGTGTAAAAGTAAATGCTGCTGGACCACAGCTGAGATGCAGGGGCGTGAGGGAGATGGGAGATTTTGCCATGGGAGATCTGCAGTGCTGGAGGAGAGGTAGATGCACAGGGGTGGGAAGAGACCTGGGCTTGCTGCTCGGCAGAGCTGGGGCAGCTTGGGGCAGCTATTCCTGCTGCTTCCCCCTCCATTCCCGGCAGGAAAGTTCCTACAGCTCCAATCCCGGCCCCTCCATCAGCAGCAGCGGTCAGACAAGCCCCGAGCACAGGCGAGGTGGCAGTAGGACCACGTCAGTCCTTGGCAGTCCTTGGCCACAGGCAGACGCACACTCTGCTGACCCCCTGGCTGAGCTCACAGTACTGCTCTGGAGGAGGTAGCTTTGTTTTTTTTCCCCTCTATTTTCTTCCAGAAAATTACAAATAGAAAGATGAAAGAATTTCCTTATGACTTATCTCGTGGCAAGGGGCAAGAATAAAATGTGCACTTCCTGACGGAAAGCCCTGCCTTTACCCATCGGGCCACCCGGACGTCCCACTGACATAGCTGAAGAATTACATGGAATGAGTCACCCGTGACTGTTTGTGTTCGAGGGCCTGGAGCACACGCTGTGAGCTACAGCACGGGGCTGCAGCACGGAGCAACTTGCGGATGCCCAGGGAAGGTCTCACTTGCATTTCCAATCCATCCTCCCACTCCATCTTTGTCATAGGGCAGCGTGCAGCACAGTGGCATTTTTATGTGTTTTTTTTCCCCACCCACTCTGATTTCCGCCTCCATTTTGACCTTTCCTCTGCCACAGATGTGCCCTGGAAAGACAACTGGGGATCCACATGGCATAAGACCAGCACCTACCCATTTGCAGAAGTCTGGTGGTCTCCAAGACACTTTTCTACGTCTTTTCAACTACAGCTGATAGAAGCAAAGGAGAGAACTGATATTTGCATTTATAGAAACAGATCCCTTAGCGTTTTAGGAAGAGAAGGTTTTGCTCTCTTTAATATAATTTCTATTCACCTGTGTAGTCTCTAAATACATATGAAGAAGAATGATATATCCATGTCTTATGTAACTGTAAAATCTACAGTCCATGGACTCATGTAGTGTTACAGTTTATAAAGAATGAATCTGGCAAAGTATGTTTCTATTTTTCATGTTATATACAGAATAGTACAAGCTCACTAAGTGGATTAAACAAGAATATCAAAAGGAAAAATAAAAGTCTTGCTTGGACCTAAAAGTCTTTCAGTAGGGTAAATCTGCATAATATTTTGTAATCCACATCTGCTGGCAAACCAGTGCTCTCTAGGCCTGAAATTTGCTATGAATGATACATATTAGGTTAAGAAGTCCAGAATTAAATGCAAAAATAAATAATCTTGCTTTGTGTTTAGAGCCATAATAAGGCTATAATGGATTATTAATTTACATTTAATAAATGATGATTCAGTTGTTAGAGTCCGACAGGTTTTATGTAACCATAGCTTACAAACATCTATTACACTTCCTTTTGATGTGCTTATAGCCATCTATAATAATTATGTATGTAACACACTCATAAATCCACTGACTCTATATTAAACCTCTCTGAACCTCTCTTCCTAAATGGAATCTTAATACAAAAAGTAAAAAAACATATTCCATTATGGAAATACATTCAGAAAGCAAGAGACATTTAAAGGTAACAATTTCAACTACATGTGAGGGAATTGCAGTATTTGGCTAGCTACATGCAACCAATGTGTGCACAAAATAAATTCCAAGCTAAAATGATAAAAAATAAAATCAAGAAATATAATCTGGAAAGAGAGAGCTACAAAGAGAGAGATACTCCGCTTAAATGTGTCTCACTATGTTATTTTGAAGAAATGAGCTTTTCCAGAAAATATTTTTCTTCAAAGTCAATACTGAAATAATAAACAAAAATGTGTTATTCTAAGGAAAAGGTAAGAACTGGGTCAAATCCTGCTTTTTGCTGTAGCCACTTTCCTGAGTATAAAATTTGGGTGCACAATAAGAAAAGCACAGTATTATCTTGAAGAGAAGTTTGCCACATACAGCTTTAATAAAGAGCAAGTTTTGTTTCTCCCATTTTTCCCACAATTCATTCCCATGGGCTTCATTGACCAGAAGCTGTAACATAACTTGAGTATTTTAAAAAGAAATAATTAATGAATTAATACAAAAACAAATCACCTGGCCACTTTTTCATCTTTTTTTTTTTTTTTTTTTTTTTTTACAGTACGGGATTGTCTGCAGAAGGATTTAACAGCCTTTCTTAGTCTGTCACTATTAGTATGGAAGGAGACATTTTCATTTTTCAGAGATGCATTTATACTGGATAACCCTGTCCAAGAATCACCTAAACTTGATTGTTTAATCATTTTTTTAAAAACAATGCAAATGGCAGGCAAAGTTATTTTGATCACCAGCACAGGCTGAAAGGCCTTGCTGAGATTTCATGCCAGACAATAGAAGAAAGACTGCAAAGAGATAACAAGGAAAACATGATTAAATCACAGAAGTGACATAAAATCAATAGAAGCAGGCAAGGATCAATAATTCTTTGCTCTGAGTAGCAGTCAGTAGCGCTTGTACTCATTTTCAGATTTTTCCAACATTATTCCCTATTTGATTTGTGTGCAGACAGAGATTTTTTTTTAGAACATTGTTCTTTTTAGCATTTTACATTAAGATTATCCTTTTGTAGATATTTATTGTCTAGTTCATTAGCTACATTGATTAAATTTGTGTTGCCTTACAAAGAAACCTATGACTAACCATAAGATAGCAATGTAAAGAAATTATTTAAGGAAAGTTGATGTGAATTTGTAGCCATAGTAAAGAGATTTTTTCAACTTTTCCTATCTGTATAGCACATTTCATATATTGCTGTATTTAGTGCATCAGCTTACATGGATTTGTGTTTGTTACCAAAAATTTCAGATGATAATGACAATTAATTAAATTAAGGCAGTCTAAAATACAACCAAGGTAGAGATATTTACCATCATGGAGGCAGGAGGATCTATTGCATTTATGCTGGGGGTGGGAAATGAAGGCTGCCAGACAAATTGCATTTTGCAAATTACCTGTATCGTAAAAATAAGCACAAATAAATATCGAAGACCTTTTTTTTTTTTTTTTCACAAAGCAGGCAAATCCATACCATGCTCCAGAAGAAACAACCATACCGGTTTGGACCCATGACCTTCAGCTCTTCACATGATGGGACAAGGAGACTCTGGTTTGCCACCTGGGCTTGCAACCAGCACAACAGCTAAACCTTGGCTCCTGACACCTGCCCGTGTGCCTAATCGCCTTTGGCTCTATGGGCAGACTGCGAAGAAGCCTTAAAGTGGCTGCAAGACTTTCACGCGGCCCAAGCTGGACTAACTTGCCTAACATGAGCTGTGCCCTCCATGGAGCTATCCTGCTGCATTTGCAGCTGCAAGAGCTTAAAAACTACAAGTCAGGCTACAGAAAATATAAACCTGGCTGCAAACCTCAGGCAGGTAAGAAAGGGTCCTTTCTCTTTGCAAGCTGATGTTTGTACCAATAGGCTCCATACAGTCTAGTTTCTCTTTGCATCACCAAAGTTTGATTCCTTTTGTGAAGGAAGGAAGGAAAAGCTGAAGTTCTTTCTTTGAGAACTCTTGTAGCTGATACTTAAAACCCCATCCTTTCCCCACTGCAATCAATCTGTGTTTTGATATCTTAAACTCAGTGGGACCAGGAGTTTGTCCCAGATATTTTAAGACTTGGGAAAAATCTTTGCGGTAGGTTACAACAGGCAGCTTTATGTCGTAAGAGTACTCAGGCTGTTACATTTAAATCCAGTGAAGAGTCCCTTCAGCTCATCACAACGGCCCTGCAGAGGAATTGCATGGACTTCTCTACAGATACAGCAATATGAAGTCATGGGAAAAAAGGCCCAAGAATGATAGGAAGGATTTTAAATCATGTAGCTCCAACTATATCCTCCCTGTAAGAGTATGCAAAATCTTGTTCCTTCTCCCTAGTTCATTGATTTTATTCAGTTACATATACATATGAAAGTTTAACAATAACAGCACTTAACTGAACTGAAATGGGACTCTTGATCTTCTGCACTTGATCTTCATTCTGACCAAGCAAAAGAGAAGATTCCTTGGAAGAGCCCACAGTTAGCTCGAGATGGCAGGAATTTAGAAATGAAGATGCTGGGAGGGCAACCAGAAAAGAAAGATGCCCAGAGCTCTAAACGTGGGCATGCAGCTCAAGCATCTGTTAATCTTCAAGCATAATAAATAGCAGGAGAAGCCCTAACAACACAATACACATACGTTTGGTGACTTCTCCCTGTGGAGCATGCAGACACAGGGAATCCCTGGATTGGTGATTAGCAAAAGGGGGAAAAAAAGAGATGAAAACAGGTGACATTTCTCAGAACGACGTAGCATGGTGGAGAAACACCTGAGATGATAGAACAAGGCTGGTAGGACTGTAAACAATTAGAGGCCATTGTCCTATTTAGAACTTAGTATTCCAATATTTTTTAAGATGACTATTTCAGTGGTTTCATTGATAATGCTTTCATGTAAAAAGGGTTCTTGGGATTTAGATTTCATGCTTTGCTGAAGTGGGTGTTCCCAGGGAAGCTGCAGATATTCAATATTACCTGAAGGTATTCAGTATTCAGCAATATCATCTGTAAACATTTCAGAGAATTTTTCCTATTGCCAAAATATCATCTTCTTCCAATAAAAACATATTTTTTTTCAAAAATGGGGGTGTATTAGCATTGCCTAACTTAGGCAATAATGATGTCCTCAAGAAAATTCATGTATCTGCATGTGCACAAGGCTATGGAAATTGTTAAATACTCACGTGTAAATAGTCAATATCTAAACACACATTGTTTGATCTGAGTGCCTTTGGGTACACCAAGCATCAGACTTGTGCGTGCCCTGTTTTGAACACCTCATTGGAAAGCCCTCAAAACACTGTAACAAAATATTCGCATTTAGCATGTTGTGGCTTGTCATGTGCAAGTACATTATTATCAATCCAAGCTAGTAAAAAACACTCTGATACTCATCTCATGACATTTTGGCTTATCCAGTGCCCAACACTAGATACAGTCCAGAGAAAGGGAAGAGAAGACACTGACAACCGTCAAATTAAGTACTTTGGAAGCTGCTGAAAAACAAACACAAGTTGCCAAGGTATGAGAGGAGCTGCGTAGACATTAGCTTCATATAACATTTTCTTTGCAAGATTATCCTTCTCGACACTGAGAAGGCTTTTGAGAATGGATAATATAAATGTGTTACTGGGAAGACAGAATGCAACATCTGTGCTAGAGTCAGGGCACCTCACTCACAGCACAATTTCTTATCTTTTATTTGCTTGGCCGCTGCTCTCAAGCTCAACTTTGCTTAAGCTGGGATCTACCTAACATGAATTTTAAGTATTTTTGAAAAAAGAATGTAATAGATAAAGTGGAAGAAATGTTTATATATATTAGGGCAGCAGGGAATATATACAATTTCTTGTAGTGGTTTTCTAAAACAGAGAAATGCAACTCTATATATTCCCTGTTTAGATAGAATATTAGTGTTTGGCAGGGAGACAATCAAGGATACACCAAATTATACCAGTATGTGTGAAATTCCTCTTGCAAAAGAAAAAGTAGCACAATTATTCAACAGATATTTTATGAAAAATTTTATGGCTTTTTGTGCCTTTCTGACCTCTTTCCAGGTCAGAAAAGTCCACACACAGTAGAGAGAGCATTTCCCAAACTGATGCGACTTTCAGAGCTAAAACTTTAGCCTTGCAACTAGAAATGCTGGGGAAAATAATATACAACTGGATAGTCACAGTGCTCCCATCAAGACTTTAGGATTATACCAACAAAATTTTAAGCAAAATTCAAATTCAGTCGATCTAGCGACCCTTTGCATCTCCCTTCCCCACCAGAGGTGAAGATCTTCCTCGACCAGCAGAGCTGGACTCATGGGATTTTTTAGCCAGACAGGGATATTAGTGTGCAGCATCCCCATATACATGTGCATGCTCATACACATACACATACAGACACGCACATTTAAAAGGCATTCCTGGATTGTCTACGCCTGGGGTCCTGCAATGAGCTTACACCTTGAGAGCTCAACCCAAAATTGTTTAAATCATAGCTAATGCATTCACATAAGATTGCATCCAAGGATATTTAGAAAGTAATATTTTTCATGGATTGACTAACTTCTCAGACAAATGCCACACTAGGAAATTCTGGTAATCAATAGAGATATCATATTTGGGGAAACTAACTTGAGGAACCCTGCAATGAAGGAAGACACTTTTACTTTGATACCAGATAAACTTCTTTTCAACTTCATAAAGAACCTAAGAGATTTCCCTTTCTCCTTACCCAAGGAGCCATCAACAGGATCTCAAGTTATTCTAATGGCTGACAGCTCTTCTGACAAAAAAATGAAAAGGCCTCCGCCTTTGGCCTGAGCGCACACTGCACGTATAAATAAGAAAAGAGAAATCTGTAGATGCTCAAGAGTAGTATGATAGACTTTTTCTAAAGGTCTACCTCTGGAAAATCCATATACAGAAAACATGAATTTCTGGAAGTTTCCTCTGTTTTTTAGCATGAAAAGAGCAAAAAATAACCCAAATCTTTTTTTTTACTTTTGTTTTTTCAAAATGCTAAATTTTAGTCCTTTATTTCTCTTGCTGTGACAAACAAGCACTGCCTTCAGGTTGAAAGTTTTCACTTAACTAGTTTTTAATTACAATCAGAAGTTTATAGTCCAACTATATATAACCCCGTAAATCATCATTAAAATGCCTGGAGTCATGAAACAGTGGCAAGTACAATAACCACTGTGTGTATATCTAAAGTGAGAGATTTATATGCCAGCTGAGACAATAGCACAATAAACCAAATGTTTACAGTCCTTAGGAATATCAATGTCATTTACCAAGTATGAATAATAAAATCAATATTGTTGATATTAATCAATATCTGGGTGTAACCTGCTCTGGACATAAGGCAGGTATTCAGATAAGACAGTTAGCTATGCCTATCCATTTTAGTAAATAAAAATATATTTCATTAAAGATATGTCTTTTCAGCCATAATAATGTGCTGGTGTGCCGATGATTTGTAAACATATAAAATACAGCAACGCAGCAGCTGCAGAAATACAATAATCAGCCGCTCCTCTGCTGTTCAGCCGAGCCTTTTATTTGCCCATAATGGCAATAAGAAATAAATAAATAGCCCAGTACCTGCTGGTGGGGAAGGCCGACTATTCTCGAGGATGTGCTTCGCATCGCAATCCTCGCTGCGTGCAGAGCGAGCCGAGTGACACATTTAACGACTCCCTATTTATAGGACACGTAGAGGATGTCTATGCCGGAGCCTTGTACCTAGCCTGAACTAGAAAGGCATTTATAAAATCGAATCTGCTACCCTGCGCTCGGACTCTGCTGTGAATTACCATCCCTAGCCGTGCCTGCCTGCTGAGGCATGATGAGCTCACTGAGCCCTGTTTCAGCTTGCGTTTTATGCAACTATCCTTCCATGTCCAATGCACACACAAAATAATAAAGAGGTAAAGAAATACATCACCAGTAAAAGAATATTTTGCAAGATCAGCTTCTAAAAGGACGTGTTGCTTTGTCTGTACAACACAGTCTTGGCTCAGCAGTCCTGTTGCAATCTCAGAGTAATGTTGGGAGAATTAATCCAAACTTGCACCAGTGTTTAAAAAGAAAAGAGGGGAAATTGGTCCTTTGCTGATCATAATCTTTCTCTGTTTTCCCTCTCATTTGTACCTCTTTTATGGGGCTGCGACATACCATGGCATTTGCAGGTCACAGTAGCATGCATTGGGTGTAACACTTATTTAAGCTTATCTGTAGAAAAGAACCTGGCAATGATCTACCTGGAGCTCTTTTACTGCTGGAGATGATCCAGGTTTCCTTTCCTTTCTGCCTCCCCCCCTTCTCATCACATGAAGCAATTATTGAGCCTACCTCAGTGAGCTTGCGTTTTACAGGAAGGGGACTGAAGGTCCAAGGTCAACAGAACATAACTTCCTTCAAGACAATAGAATTATTTTGGATTTCATATTGAATTACAGAGAGCAGGTTACGATCCCGTGACCAGCACTTGAAAAAAATGAGAGGCATTCAAATGTATAGTGAGAGTCTCAGTGCACCAGGTAATTCAGCTGAATAACAAGCTGCAGTAAAAAAAAAAATGGACTCAAAATTAAGTTTTGCTAGTGAAAACTGTTAGAGAGTGGTTTATTCACTGAAATTCAGTTAAAAGTCTCACCATAATGCTTGCATGCTCCCTACCTTCTTAACTAAAGTCAGAAGAATCACCCACATTGTGTGGAGACCAGCAAAGTAACATTAAAATATTAAAAACTCTTTCTTCTGCCAAGCGCAAATAAGTGTTAAGCTGGCAAAGCTTGTAGCCTGGCAGAATCTTATGATTTCAGTGCTTGTGTTTGTCCAATAAAAATAATTCTGAACATTTTAGATCTCGACACAGCAACTGGCAGCTTAAAAATAGAATGCTTTGGGATATCAATTTTGCAGGCAGACATGCACTTTCACGGGAACCAGTCAGATCCAGCAGGGCTGGGGATGCTCACGTAAAAGGTCTATACTCAGATGAGTTCAGCAATCCAGGACACAGGCTTCTGAAGAAATAACCTCAGTAGCAAGACTTTTGTCTTGTCTCACCCCACTGAAAAGGAAAATACTATAGAGCTGTAGAATTACTGATTTAAAGGGTGAGATGGCCTGGATGATTTAAGGAGAAATCAGGCAGATCAACATTTTCTATTTATACACGTTCAAAAAGATCAATCTTGGTAGGAGGTATATCTATATTCTTATGTAGATAGGTATTTGTAATGTGTCTTAGAACCCTAAAGCTTACTTTTCAAGAGAGAAAAACAGTCTTACAGCCAGCTGGGTGTATTGTTCCCACTGTTGTTATTATTTTTCTGACAACAAATGAACACTTCTTTCATATCACTCTTTTTTCCTTGGTACGCTGATAAAGTCTTATCCAGAAAAGGTGTTCAAAAATAGCACTTCAGATAGCGATAGATCCAAAGGACAAGAAGTTATAGTCCGGGTGGAAAATTAGCTATGACAAATCCAGCACTAAGTCTGTGAGCTGGCAGGGAAGAGACCTCGGAGGACTCTCCACCGCAATTACCTTCTCTCAAGTAATTATGCAACACGAACTCCACCATCCCACTTGGACTAACAGGTTTCTTCCTAGCTCCCTCTAGTGAACCCAGAACAGGGCTCCTACTTCGTCCCATAGAGCTGCCCTCAGAGTAGGCCAGGATTCCCAACAAATCCATATTTTCCTTTAGCTCAGATATGGAGTGCATGTAGACCTGTAGGAGTGTCTTTCTTGACCTAATTTACTGATGGAACAAGTCACGGCCTTTGGAAGTAAAGGGTAAGACCTATTCATCTCGCACGAGAAGTTAGGCATTTGCTCTAAACCAGTTATGTGGGCTCCACCTCTAGTCAGACTAGAGAGACATAAACACCTCCAGAAGGCTATTTGCTCCTCTCTATCTCTTTTCATTGACAATAGAAAGACACTGGACAGCGCATTTAGATTAGATAATTTGGTGTCGAGTGGACAAATTTAGGTGAGTTGAGTTTCTTGTGATAAGATTGTTCAGCCTTGACCTCACCTTTCAAAACACATTTGTTTGACTGGGCCTGTTGAAGTTTAGCCTTTCTGTTACTCTTCTTGTCAAAGTATGTTCTTCTTAACAAAGTTGGCACCTAACTTCAGTCCAGAATCACACATGAAAATTTTGATTGAACAAATCAGGAGAAAAACCGTCTAACAGTGATGAACTCAGCACCATCACAGAACAGGCGGTACAGTCCCCTCCTAGCTTTCCCAGTGTAAAAGGGAAAATAACTTGTGGATTAAAATGTAATGTGAAATGGGTTGGTAGATGGTGTGTTTTGCCTCACCTAGGAGTCTGCAATAAAGGATAGTGGCTCTTGCCACTGTTGCCACTATTCATAAGGGCATCCTTTTATTCTACAGAGGGTAATGTGAACAACACCCACATAATCAAAGAAGATTTTAATCCACTGCAAATTCTGACAGTAACGGCAGCATTGATATAGAAACATAAATCTCTGAGAAAGAGGCCAAGAGTTGCTGGGAGAAGTTTCTCCTTCTGTGAAGTATCCCAAGAAAATATTTTCTTAAATATCTTCTTACTTTCACAGATGAGGTTTCTACATGTACTTAATAGACTGTTCATACACAACTCACTATGAAAATTGAAACAAGCAGACTGATTATTAAAGGCTGTTATGTAGCAGCACCCAAAGGCACTGACCAAAACAGAGGTGCCACTGTGTGAGGAGATGCGTAAGTAGCTTGAGGCCAGACTCCCATGCTGTTACTCCCATTGGATAGTCCCAAATGTCTCAGAGATGCCAATGGGCTTGCTCAAGCAGTTTGTTACTCAATAGGAATAAGTGTACCCAGATTGGGTTTACCCCGAGGACCTCATGAAACTGAAGAACATGGGTGAAATATTTGGTCCCATTAAAGTCAAGGGAAAACAAAACAAAGCAAAACAATTAAATTCAAAGAGCAATATTCAACTGAACAACAAGCAAAGAGAGGAGGACACATCATTTTCATGACGTAGTCAGTGGCAGCAAGCTCTGCTTAGGTACCTATTTTTAATTCCCAAGAAAAAAATACAACATGTAGAGAGTCGTGGAGAAAGAAGAAATGAAAATATCTACAATGTTGTTATTAGCATACCATATACAAGTGCATTTATTACCTCTACTGTACACCTTGCATTTTGTTGGGTCTCTCATTTGAAAATATGACGTATGTTGGTTAATTAGATAATATCATTATTTCTCTTTCCTGACTGAATAAACCTGGCTAGAGTAAGAATTGGTTTTGATCAAAACATTCTTCCATTGGAAACCACCAGTGAGTTGAAGCCCTTGGTTGCAA
Organism: Crypturellus tataupa; assembly: GCA_034781795.1. Lineage (NCBI taxonomy): Eukaryota > Metazoa > Chordata > Aves > Tinamiformes > Tinamidae > Crypturellus > Crypturellus tataupa. The sequence goes on from JAWLRI010000516.1 coordinate 464,685, forward strand.
CAAAAGCACATTAATTTACTGTTAACTCAAGTGTTGAGCAGAAGTTCGGGTCCAAATATGTGTATGTGGAAGAAAGAGGGGGACAAAAAGTCTTATTCTAATGACTAGGCCATGACGGGGACCTATTGAAAAAATATATATATATTGTACCATTGTACCTCTAGTAATGAATTATTTATACGAATTATCATGTTTTCACTGAAAGACTGAAAACACTCACTCCCAAAATAGATCACTGTTTAGGCCACAAACTAGAAATAGGGGAGATGCAGCCTTCAGTCTCTGTCCTCCATCAGGAGACTTCTTTTAGTCCCATGGAACTATGGACATGGCTTTCAAGGATAATTTAATGTCCTTTGGGATTTTTTTTGTGAAAAGTTTGTTGGTGCTTGCTGTCATCTTACTATGGAATAGATTAAAGTTCTCGTTAGACTCTATGTTGGGGAAAATATTCAGGCCAAGTCATGTCGCTAAGGCCTCGCATCACTTAGGCAATTAGAGCCACCCAGCAAGCAAAACTGTAGCGTTGGGGAGAAAACTGCTATTTTTAGCATCATTCTTTGTAAAAAAAATAGCTTTAAAATCAACTATGCAATGACAATTTCCTCATTTAAACCTTCAGCAGGGCAGGTAGAAGCAGGGCCCAGGAGTGAGCAATACCCACTCTGGGCCATGGGGTGGGGACAGGACATAACAGCGCTATTCCAGGAAATACCTCGAAATGACGGGGCTCCTTTGAATAAGAGCAGTGTCTGGTTGCACCATCACCCCTGCCCAACACCACCCGGACTTTCAAAGAGAGTGGCGCAATTCTCCGTGCGTGTGCTACAAAGGTACCCTCAAATATAGGTCTGGCTCAAGTACCTTCATGTCAGGTCTCTTGCAAAAACTTTTGTAAGCATTATCACCCTAGCAGCTGTCTGCCCGTATAAAATGTTCCACTTTTATGGTAGAAACAGTCAACTATGGGGTGAATGTGGCTTTCCACCAGGATGTTTGTATGAAATCCTCTTCCCTTAAAATCACCAAAGTATTTGCAGACAGTGAACATAACAAGGACAAACAACATAAACTGCACAAAGCTATTTTTACACCTTGAATCTTGTGTTTCACACAATGTTCTGCATTAAGAAGATAAAGGTACATGATACTTGTTTACCAAGCAGCTGGAAACAAAGCAGGAGCAAGTGTGCAGATTCTAATACTTTATGTGTGTGTGTGTATCTGTGTGACACAGCAAAAACTTCAAGAGATTGCAAAGTTCAATGCTATTAAAGAAAAAGAATTACCATCAGCAGTAGGATAAAAACAATAACAGATTGTAGCATTTGATTCATAAGCTGGAAAGTTATTACAAACATTAATCAGCAACACAGTAGGGGAACACCTAGAAAGTTATTGTTTAATTAAAGATAGTTGACATAACTACATTGAAACTGTGTGTAAGCAAATCAGAATTCTTGACTAGGATGTAGCACTGTGCAAAGGGCAACCCATCATATCTAAGTCCTGGAGGTCCAGCCATTCTGTGGACAAAGAATAGACCTGTAGATCAAAGCCATTATATGGTCCAAGCGGAATCAGGTTAGGGTAGGAGGAAGAAACTGGAAAGGACTAGATTTCGGAGAGGAGATGATCACGTAGGGCACGTCAGTGGCCTGACAGAAGAAATGAGGTGTTTGAAGTAGCCAGCCCAGGTATGATTGAGAAGACAGTCATTAAACAGGGCTCCAGACCAGAAACTAACTCCTTGAAATAAGAACATGAAATTAATGCTAAAAATTAGATATACATATATATAATGCACATACTTACAAGTAAATATATATATATATTATATATATATGTAGTACAAGAGAAGATAATGTGAAGGACAAGTAAACAATATGAAACAGAAGAAGTAGGATCTTCCAAAATATTTACTGTAAATCTGACTCCCCCTCTTCAATCCAGGGTAATTTTGCCACTCCCAACAAAGACAGCAACCTGTTTGCTGTTATATTTTACATATATATATACACATACATCCATGCATGCATACATACGTACATATGTTATACCTTGCCATGATTTCACTGATGGATAGTGGTAGTCACTGTAATATAATATATAATATCATATAATAATAATCATAGTTTTGAAAAAATGCAACAGAAAGAGAGACTTGATCAAGGGCATTCAAAGTAATATTACATTCAGGAAGCTGATCTACTTCAGCACATTAAGAGAAGATTGTTCATTTTCGTTTTAAAGGGAAATACACATACAACACGCGGCCTGATTTTGTGGCTTTTAAAGTGCAAAATTTCCACTGATTTTCTTATTGTAACATTTAGGCCCTGAGGGAGAGTGCTAAAAGGTCTAAGCACAGTAGGGATGACAGATGCCAAGAGATTGTCTCCATTACTGATATACCTAAAATAGGAAAACTTAAAAAGAAAAGGATGAGGAAGACTACTAAAGACATCCTCACCTAGATTTCTCTTTACAAAGTAGTTGTAAACAGGAGTTACAACTCACAGCTCAGAAAGGACGGATGCAAATAGGCCTTTTGGCTTTCTTCCACAATAAAATCTTTAATTTTCCTAAAGAAAATAGCATCTTCATGCACAGGCTGCTTACTGCAGAGCAAAAGCTGGTGTACAAACTCAAGTAGTTTAAGCATTAAAAAGTTTAGTCTATCTCTGTAAATGAACTTTATCAAAGTGCAGGTAAAATCGAGCCTTCAGGTAAACAGGAGCATTTGCCAAGTGGAAATCCCAGCTCTTTGTATATTTAGTAATGAGTGAAGATAAGATTTCTCTTTTTGACAGCATGATGGATACAATCATAAAAGGAATCGTGCTGCTGTAACAGTGTATACTTGAAGAGTGAATTTGAGGGCTGCAGCTTTATACCTGAACATGTCTTACCTGTCTTTTATTTAACGTACATGAAAGTCAGTTTCTCTGGCATGTGCAAATGTTAAGGTTTTGTTGTTTTTTTCTTTTCTACTTTTTTTTCCCCAATATAAACGTGCTGCATTTAATTGTCAGACTCAGATCTGTTTCCCAGTTCAATAATCACTGACTCATTTAGGTATATTTATTTAATATCCTTTTATAGACAGAAAAGTACAGTAAGCAAAGAAATACAAACTCTTGGAAGAACATTGGCTCATAAATTGTTTCATGTGATTCTGCTACTGTGGGTTAGATGGCGGGGGGAGCACCAAGAATGTGGTGAAACCAGCCAGCTATAACCCTAGTATTTCACTATACAGCCCAAGACCCAGTCTACTGTATGTTAAAAATGAAATGAGTTTATTGGTCTCAGCCTGCTACTTTTTTGATTCTTATCCACATCACTGCACCAGTAAAAGCCTGATGTGACAATCTCTGCTTCAAGAAAGACTTTGCAGTTGGTAGACACTCATGATGGAACCAGCTCTAAGGGAAGCTCATGCAAAGGTTGATTCTGCTATATTTTGCTCTGCACCAAGATAATTATCTTTAATACTCTTAGCACTCACCTGAAGCTTGAAGGTCCTTGAAGCACACACTGAAGGGATAAATTGTGATGGGCACTCATCACAAAGTGCGCTTGACTAATTTGTTCAAGGTTCTCTTTTTTTCCAATAATCTACCAAAGAAAATACATGGTACATCACTCTGTAACACTAAGCTGACAAACTGCACAACTTGCTAAGGTATCCGCATACTTTTTGGATCCAAGGCATGTCTAGAGGTCTCAGTTGTAGAAACGTGTGAAAAAGGGTTTACTTGTGACTTCTTATGAATAATAGACTCTTGTTCCAAAAGTGTCCTCAAAATCTTGTTGTGCAGAAAAATAAAAATTATAGCTGATGTCAGCAGACTGAATGTGTCCGACTTACCTACAAGTCTAACTCCCACAAGATCCTACAGTCCAACGCTAAACAGACCCTACCAGGATTAGTGTCTGACATTGAGTTCACCATTCACAAGAGTTTGCATTTAACAGACATTGTTTTTGTCTGAAAGCTACATGAAACTGGAGAGCCTGCACTTCACTACCACCTGATTCTCTGCTCATGCAGGGAAGGGGACCTCCGCTGAGCCAGGTCACATCTTTACACAACAGTTTATCGTGCAGTGGGTATTTTAATATCTCATCGGAAGTAGTTAAAGGACCCAAATCCAAAATGGGATCTGCACTTTCATACCAAATGCAGCCTCAGCTGAGGTCCCTTGCAGTCCTGTTGCCATTGGATTTCAAATGAAGGAAAAGTTCTTATCTATATAAGAACTTTTTTATAGAAGAAGAAAAACCAGGAGAGAAATGCCCTTTTTCACTCTTGAGCTGAGCAAGAGTGAGAAAGATGGGTGCATTTCTCCCTGCAAAATGACACACTGGACATGCTATGTTTGTTCATGTTGTTTTTTTAAATATCAGAGTTCCAAACTTTTCTCAGTGAGGAAGAATGTAACTGATTTGTGGAGAAAAACTACAGAGAAAACACGGAATTCCATTCATGACTAAATAAAGAACAAAACATCCACGGAGTGCCTGTTGTGAAGGTTGTTACGTTCAGGCCTCTATTGCTACAGGTCCACAGTGGAAGAAGCCACTCCAGTGATGATCAGAGCTGGGGACACCAGCACCAGCACCAGCACCCTCAGCACCAGCACCAGTCCTGAAGATACTGTTGACCACCGCTATCCTGGTAGAAAACCTCAGAAGAGAGGGGACAGAGAAAGAAAGGCAAAAGTGCATGAAACACCAGCTCAGAGTTTTCTCTGGAAGGAGTTCCTAATACTTCCTAATGAAAAAGACAGACAACTTGATTTAAATTTCTCATCATTTGCACTGTCAACCCATAATGAGGTTGTTGAGGTGGAGGCAGCAGCAACCTCTCATCAAGGAGGAGTCTATGGCAAGAAAGCAAGAAGCCAGAGGAAGCCAGGAAAAGCCACACGCACCTGGTGACTCGTGGCTGCTACCGTGAAGTCCTGGTTGCCTGTTTAAGCCAAGGATGAGCTGACAACCATGATTTCTGTTGACATTCTGGGAAGACAGACCTTGCAGAAATGACTCAAGTTGTGTTTCATTGGAGAGTTGTTTTTGTACTGGGGGAGAGGACTAACGAGGAGCTCAAACTTTGCTTCTGGTAAGTGCCACTACCAAGAAGATTAGATCATCTTCATTTATTAGAGAGCATTAAATAGTCAGTTCACTGGTGCCTTAAAACCCTGGCCTGAGCACGGACAGGAGAACTCATTGCCGAATTCAGAAGTGCTGTTTCCTCTTTGCAAAGTATCACTTGAACTTGGCGCCTTCCTGGCAGTTCAGTGGCACTGCCTCTGTACCAGCATTGCTGACGAGGGGCTTGATGAATCAGACTGGACTCTCTGAAATTCAAATGGTTGGGAGAGTTCAGGCTTTCTGACAAAATAAATAGATAAAGAGAGAGGGGGAAGAGGTTGGAGCTTAAACTATTATCTGGGGTTTTTTTCTATTTTTTTTTCCTCAGAACCATACGTTGTCCTTAACCATTTCTTTAAAAATGATTAAGGAAAATGTGGAAAGGGAATATCTTCAAGCTCTGTCTCATAAATGATGGTACTGTCCAATAAACCTCCTGAGGGAATTCTGTGGACTTTTGCCATGGAGAAAATCTGATCTAAGAAAGACCTAATGAAATTGGTTTGTGTAGAGAAGTTTCTGATGGATTCAGGAGACCTCCTTCCTACAGAGCACCCTGCTCACAGTGAGGGGAGTAGAGCGCACAAGAAACACTACATTTTCTCTGTGATCTGGAGTCCTACCCAGAAGATTTTTCCTCCTATTTTCTTTCATCTATATTGATCAAACTCTTTTTTTTTTTCTTTGTAGATGCTTTAGAGAAAGCCAACATTAGCCATGGCTTGATGCATTTTAGAAACTGTAACGTAGCTCTGTGACATGATGCACTGTGTTAAGAGGGCCTGTGCAAAGTCATCGTGATGTATTACGGAAATACACAGTACAGAGACTTTGTTACAAAGAGCTCTGCCTTCATGAAGCCTGTCACTGCATTGCACTAACATATTCAGAATTAAATTTTGAAATGATATATTATGTGTCTATGACAGGTTAGGATATTACTCTTATAATTATTGACAGTGCATGCACTAAACATGAGTTATATGGAATCAGTCCCATGAATTGTGCCAGTGCATATCAGGAAGCCTGGCCACAATACTTTTGCATTAAATATATACATATATATAAAAGGTTCATCATCAGGAATTTGCATATTCTCCTTAGGAAAGCTATATATATCTATACATACATATATATATATAAAAGGCCAAAAGCTTTCAGGATGTGGAGAGAGACTTCAGCTCTCAGCTAAAAAGACTGTGTGCTCAGCAGTTACCTATAAATACCTGCTCCTGGAGAATCTACAACAGACCTGAATGGGATATTCTGGCTTAACAGGGACACGCTGATCCAGCCCAGCTAGTGAAAAACACCATCGGTCATCTGAGAAAGCTGGTGCCTCTAGGAGGGAATAAGCCAGGATCTGCCTTGTCTGCCACCAATCCTCTGCGAGTGAGGAAATTACATTAATGATTCTTCATCACATTCCCCTAGTTTTTGCTACTCTGTGGACAACCTATGCACTCAGTTAAGAATTTTACCTCGGTGTCTGGTGGACTTTTCTCTCATGAATTTTTCTGATTTCTTTTTGAACACAGCTGGCAAAAAAGCATTGTACTCTTCTGCTCTTTAAGTTGAATTTTGTAATGATGAAAGAAGACATTTAAGAGATTTATGAGATTCTCTAAACAATATCATGTTCACAGGTGAGCAGGCTCAAAAAGCAGCAAAAGGTGCTGCAGTTCTGTCTCCATGAAGCAAGCAGTAAATTTAATGTGGTGTGTCCAGTGCCTCTTACAGCTGTAACACGTATTCATTCTCAAATCGGCACATCCAGTAGGGAAACCATCTTTCTGCATAAATAGGTGGACCTGATCTGGCACAAGAAGCAAAACTGGACAAAATTCTTGGATCCTTTCTGATTCTCTTATATAATTGTGTTAACTAGGACTTTTTTTTAATGTAGAGACATTGAGACTTCTAATACTGTTTAACTTTTTCTTCAGGGAAAAAAAGAAAAGAAAAAGAAGATTTACAAAAGAAAAAGGCAATCTTTCCTTAAATTGAAAGTCATTGCCTACATTAAAAGCACCACGGTGTGAGCTAGCAATAGAGGACACGCCAGGCATGGTGCCAGCTGGGCTCTGGTACAGGTATCAGACTATATAGACCCTAAAGGCAGGGTGAGAGTATAAACAAGGGCAGAATTTGGTTTTGAGCACACATTTTATTGCACGATGCCCTCTCAAAAATGTCTCCATGCACTAGAAAGCTGATGCTTGGCTTCATCATCTGTTCACGGGCTCTTTGTTGAACTGAATTGAGAGCACTGTAATACACTGACACCTTCTTATGGTTCTGACATTTACTAAGGTAATAAATTAAAGTAATTACGTTAATGTGTAATAAATGCATTCAACGGGGAATAAGAAGGGTGCAGTGCATGAAGGGAAAAATCTTGTTTCTCCAAGTGGCTGTCGCATGCAGTGGACCGAAGATCACAACAAGAGATTTTTTTGGAGGCTGACAATATCTTAGAAGCATGGCTTGACATATTTCTGATTTCTGGTTAAAATATATTTTTGCAAAATGAACTACATGGTGTCATGTCAGAAAAAGCCAATACAACTTAAGGATACCCATTCTCCATTTGGTGTCGCGGCCTGAAGGAACAAAGATGTGGGGTTCTTGTTTCTGATGCAGTAGGTTTGCCACAACAACAGCAGTGTTAAGCTGCACCAACCTCTGCAACCTGCTCACAGCTTCGACTGGATGCTAATAGCAAAAAAAAAAAAAAAGGAAAAAAATAAAATGATTAAAGCCGAATACTTTTGTTCCAAACCAAATTAATTTTAAGCATATAGAGAAAAGGGAAATATTATACTGCTCTTTGCTCAGCATATTTAGATATAATGACATAATAGGAACACATTCCAAAAATTGCCTGTCTTCAGGTAGTGCATTTTGGAGTGATTTCAAAATTCCCTTAGGTTATATCAGAGAAATGTTTTTCTCTGCCTCAGAAAGCACTAAGCTCTCAGTGCCTAACTGTCTATGTCACCGATATTGTTTACATGCTGGGTTAATTTTCCTGCCTATGGTCTGGGCCCTGTTTTGTCAGGCTGCCCTTACACTACTTTGTGACTATTTTGATTTTCAAGCCTCCATGCATAAATTATGATTTATTTTGCTTTCCAAAAGGAAGACTGAGTGAAGTAATAGTGTGTGGGGATTTTTTCTCTCTTCAAGAGAGATTTTTTTTCTTGTGAAGAAAACTCTGCACTTCGATCAAATATGTTTTTCTTCTGTATAGAAAAAAAAAATATGTACACAGAGAAGAGCTGAAATAAAAGGAAAAATGTTATCTTTTGTTCAAATGGTGCTAAGATCTCACAGCTTTAATACTGGAGTGAGAGAAAAAAAGAAAGTGTTTTTCTTTGGTCATTACTGTTATTTTCTATGCAGGTGGGTGTGCTGTGCACTCCAGTCTGGTCAGGGCCCTATTGCTGCATTCCCAGAGCTAAATGATCCACAGACAGCACTGCTGTATGGATGTAATAACCATCAATATCAACTTTGATTTAGGTCGTTAAGGTAGAGAGGTATACCACTCTCCAAAACTTACTGAGATGATTTTTTGTGACCGTGAGAGCCAAAAGATGAGGGCATAATTGAAACACTGCCCAAAGCCAATTACTGATTAAAATTGATTAATTCTACAAACAAATTTGACCAATAGATTAGTTGTCACGTTACAGCGGATTTGGGCAGTAGCACCACAACTGTTAAAGACACATAACTGCCTAATATTAATAGATGATGTAGTTTGTTACACTTGAGTTTCTTGTTGAGTTAGTCAGAAGAGTCTCCCAAGGGAACCAAGCAGGGCATGCTGCTTTGATGCTATAAAACCATTGTGTTACCTTTTTGTTTTTATGCGTGAATCTTAGGAATTGTTAACAGTAGTATGAGCAGTTTGCTCTGAGCAACACAAATGTAATGGACTTAACATCAAAGTGATGCCAGATCCACAGAAAACAACAGGAAGACTCCAGCTGATTCCAGAAGACCTTGAATCAAGGCCTACCAGGGTCAACCTTCCGCATGACTTTTCTGAGGGAGATGGGAGAAGGGATGGAGTTAGCTCGTGTGCATCAAGGGATTGCAGAGACTTCAAGCTTCGGATTTTCAGAATCATGGGTGCAGCTTCCATTTCTTCCCCATTGCAGCTCATGAGCACAGTGCTACCCCTGTCATGCTCAAGATGTCTGGAGTCATGGGGCAGTTCAGCTGCAGGTAGGGTCGTTGGAAGATGCCCTTAAGAGCACTTTGGATGTTAACATAAGTAACTTCACGTTAATAAGCACGTTAATAAGTTAATAATAAGCAGGACATGGGGTCCCTCCCATTCAAGAGGACATATCAGCTGATGGAGCATTGCCCGTAGTTTGCTGAGCTCTCCTATTTGCTTATTCACTTGCAAAGGGCTGAGTTGTGTTGAACTTTCAGCAAGACTTCTGAGCCTTTTCTTTTTTTTTTTCCTGCCATCAAGGTGTTTTAGAGGAAAGGGCAGAGATGAGCAACGCGATATATATATATGGGGAGCTCTTTTTTTGGTTGAGGAACAGATGAGGCATATGGGTAATTTATTGCACTATAATTGTGTTATATGATATCGATGCTGCAGTATTAATGACAGCAAAGTGCCCAGATTGATTCAAAAAGGCCATTTACTGCCATTATTACAAATCTAAATAAATAAATAAGAGCCACTGAACTGATGTTTCTAAGAAGTATTTCAAAGTCACCCAGTGACATATATGTTGGCGCTTGGGAACAGGGAGCTATTCAAACAATATCAGGAGCATTTTTTATTGGGGTCAGAGAGGAATAGAACAATTCAGTCATTTTCACTCATATACAATATATTAGGGACCATTTCAACAAGCACATTGCTAACCTGACTGGCACGAACAAAGCATTTAAGAAAGCTGGGGTGTAAATATGCCAGGAAAAGAGAAAGAAAACATGTAAACTATGCTCAAAAATAGTCTGCAAATGTAAGGAAACAAGAAAAACTAAGACAATCATGCACATACCTCTCCTGCTGCCATGGCCCAGTGAATACAGTGGTTACCATGGCTGAATCTGGCTATGAGGTGGACTTTAGAGGGCAAGCTTTGTTTCTGATCTCTGCCCAAACAGAGAGCCTTGATCCAGTCTGTTGGTTTGTGTACTTTGGGCAAGCCAACCGCACACTGCAAGAGCCAGCGAGTAAGGCTTGAATTTATCTCATGCCTTCAGGTTTCTCTTAGCATCCCTGTCTGACCGTCCTTATCACACAGACCGGGAGCTGCATTAGTGCTTGAAATCCCAAAATGTGACTCCACACTTTGTCCTGAAAATGAGAGAACCGTGCGGGTGCAGCTTGCATTACCAACATCGCTTGCATTTTGCATGCTATGTAAAAGCCTTTCCTCCGGACTTAAAATAGCCCCTTAGAATGCATCCTTTTAAGGGGAAATTCTTCCACTGACCATTTATGAAGAATAATAAAAAATAATAAATAGGGACTTTTTTTAATGCTAAATTTACAAACTTTTATTAGCCTCAATTACCCCTGTCAGGGCAGGCAATGACAGCAAATCTATTTTGTTTTTGTTTGTTTGTTTGTTTGTTTTGTTTTAAAAAGCCTTCCTTAAACTCGGAGATACATTTGAGAATAGGTGGGTCCCAAGATACTGAAGTAAGAATCTGCCAGCACTGGTATTGTTCTGCCTGAAAAAAACATCTATTTTGGCACTTAATCTACCCACAACCTAAGGATCGTTGACTAAAAGTAAGTTGCCCAGGTAGCTTTTCTTAGATATAAATAACCAATAAATTAACCTACTAACCATTATTGCTGCACTTAATAGCTTTTATAACAAGAAAAGAGAGAGTATTTTTGGAGGCAGAATCTTAACAATGTTGATACAATGCAAATATTGGATTTAAATAGCTTGTCTATGATGATTAAGGAAGTCAATATCACAGTCAGGTCTAATCCTTGGATTTTCTTATATGCCGGCTGGTGTTTAAGCAGATGAATTTCAGTATCTCTTACTTTTCTGAATCACCAGAAACTTCAGGAATATGGGACTTCTGGCCCTTGCATGTTTGGATAGGCTCTCACCCAGACACACACTCACACAAGCACAGCAAATTCGTGTATACAGGAGGACAAATAAACCCAAAACTTCCAATAGCTGGGTTATAAAATAGTTATAAAAAAAATCTCCAAAACTTAACCATATTTTTTTTAATAAACACCTCTTTTCAAGCTTCGATCATGGGACCTGCAGAGAGCGGTGTGGGCTGCGAGGAAGATGCTCGAGTCTGAGGTTACCTCAACACAGAGCTCCCCTAGCGGCTGCTCCGCTGCGACCTTTATTGCATGTCCAAAAATGCTTCTTCCTTCGCGTTTGGGGTTTTGTGTTTTCTCTAACCTCACCCATGATCAGAAGAAGGTGGTTGAAAAGTGACGTGATACAGATCACAAGTCAGGAAGGGAAAAAATGTGATAATAAATCGGGGATATCCTATCTATCTCAGTAGCAGAAGGTTGGGTTATTCAAAGAGAAAAGACCTAAGAGAAATCTAAGGTGTCTCTGCAAATGTAAATATGGTTTTAGGTATTGTTTAGTTCCCGGTCATGGGTCTATGGGATCCTGCCCAAACTCTCCTTTAAAGTTTAGGTTAACACCAAATCTACAACCATATTATATAATGATGCATTATGAATGATGCTGCGGACGCTATTTTTTTGCCTGTAAGATGGAAGATTTTATTGACCAGATTCAATGCAATGATTCGCACTAATCCTGAAGCGGATGGATATGAAAACTGCAAAATCAATGCCAAGTACACACAGATATTCTGGAGAGCTACCGTTTTCCGTCTCTCCGCACGCTCAGAGCTCCTGCGGCGGAGATGCCTTCAGACTATGAAGGGGACGAAGGGCACATCAGACCACTGCAGGTCTCAGTTACGTAACTCCCCAAATTTTGCTCAGAAGCGAAAGTGATTGGGCAAATCAGAGTTGAATTTTCCCCATAGGTGTCTGCATTTGAGCGGAAGAGTAAAACCAATTATTTTCATCACCATAACCATATAGCTGCCAGCCTGTAATGAAAATTCAGAGTGCATTTTAAAGGTGGATATTGCAGTGTCAATCAGGAAAGGCAAAGACCGACAAAAATGTCCTTTAAAGAGAATAGCTAAAGGTCCTTATGAAGGAGGCTGAGGGTATGCAAACGAATCAGACAAGGCTTAAGATGAAAGGGCTGCCTGTGTCGCCTTCCATTCGCGCCCGTTTGCACCAGTGCAACCTCCAGCTTCACCGCAGTGATCCCTGATTTACCCTTCTGCAAATGATTGCTCAGTGTCCAGATTTCTTGGGAAACCTCACAGGTGCGAAGAGGCTACGGGAATGAAGCTTTAACACTCTACAAAGTGATAATTGATTTCCAAAGTCGTATATTAAAGGTGAGTATAAGAGGTGGCTGCTAAGGGCATTAAGTAATTAAGGCTCAGTTAAAAATCAACACAAGCGTTTGCCTCTCCTGTTTTCTGAGGGAAACTTCCCATACTTCAGTGTTCAGGAATAAAATTATAGCAGTGCCTTTATGCAGAGCAAAAAACAGGCGACAAGAACAGATCTAGAGGAAGATCCAAAATAACTGAGGTCTCTGAGCACTGGTATTGCTGAATCTCAGCAGGGACAAGCGACAGCAACGCTTACCTTTGTCACAACCTCAAGTGTGTGCACCACATGTGCATAGGAGCGGCGATGCCTGCACCCGTGGTGTGTGTTACATGGCCACAGAGTGACCACCCGAGGGTGGCCACCTTGCCTGTGGCCTGGGTTTGGCCATGGCCTGGTGCACGTGGCCGACAAGGAGAGGTCAGAGAAGCACCAGCGAAGGCCTGGACAGGCTGAGCTGTGGCCTCCAGGTCTCCGTGGGGTTTGGCCAGGTTGGTGGCGGAGCCCGTACGTGAGCGAGGAGCTCACCCAAGTGTGGCCTGTGCACACCCTTGCACAAGAGCAGGGCAGAAGGCGCTGCCAAGTCAACGGGAGATGTGTCCAGCTCTGCCTTAGTGCTGGGTGACCCCAGTGGGGCTGGTGTGGATGAGGCTGGTGACTCCTCTGGAGAGGGGTGTGTGGGCTCTCTCACCCCTACACCATCCAGTAGGGCTTGCGGTGGGGGTGTCCCCTACCCAACCCTGGTGGGCACCACAGGACGCTCCTTGCATCCAGAGGCTCTGGGGAATTGAAGGAGCTTCCAGACCACCCCAAGAGGAGCCTCGGTGACTGCTCTGGGGTGGTGACAGGGGTCCCCTCGGCATCACCCTACGTGCCCCATGGCCCTGCAGGGTCCCCAGACCCACGGAGACCCCCTGCATGTTCAAGGATGGGCAGGGGCCACGGGGCCGAGGAGAGGGGACAGGCCCGGACTCCCTGCCCAGGGAGCAGGAGGGCGGCCCGCAGGTTTCGGGGACATCAGGACGCAGCATTGATTTTTATAATCCACGAGCGAGCGACTAATCCCTCTAAAGAGGGCACGGGTGCCCGACCCAGGGGCTGTTGTTGTTGCTGGGTGCTGGGGCTCTCTTTAGGTTTTATTTTCTCTTTTTCTCGCCTTCCCAGCGCGGCGGGGGCGGCGGCGGGGGCGCAGGGATGGCCGCCCCGCGCCCGCCGCTCTCGCCGCCCTGCCCTGCTCCGCGGGTAGC
>JAWLRI010000516.1:492869-534199 GCA_034781795.1 Crypturellus tataupa
CCGCCCGCCGCCGGCCTGCACTGGTACTCGCGCCTGCTCTACCACATCGGCCGCTGGGTGCTCGAGAGCGACGCGCTGCACCCGCTCGGCATGGCGGCGCCCGCCAGCTGAGGGCACCCCCGGGCGCCCCCCGTTTGCAGAGGACGAAACGAGGAGGAAAAAGGAAAAAAAAAAATAATAATAAAGAGCGAGCGAGAGCGAGCGCGGACGACGGAGACTCAAAGATAATAATAATAAAATAATAATAATAAAGTAGGACAGTTCCAAAGTAGACTTTAAGGGAGACAAAGACCCCGGGAAGTTCCGTTCTGTTTAGTTTATAAATATATATATATTTTTATTTGTTCTTCTGTTTCGTCGTTTCGTTTGTTGTTTTGTTGGTTTTTTGTTTGTTTTATTGTTTTTTGTTGTTTTCTTTTTTTTTTTCTCCTCTCCTGGATATTTATTTCTTTTGGTATTTTGAATAGATGTTTTAAATGATATGAACCGGACCTTCAAGAGCCTTAAATAGTTTTTCTTTGATAATTTATTATCATGTGAACTGTACTCACAGGGAAAAAAAAAAAAAAATATTTTGTGAGGCCAAGCGAAACTGCGCAGAGTCTATTTTTCTACATGTCACGTGTGTCCTGACTTTCAGAAAGCAAAATTCTGTACTTTCCCATCTCTCCATTGCATTGCTCCTGCATTCCTGCAAGCCTAAAAAAATCGAGCAAACACAAAAGACAAACTTCATGGGGGTCCGTAAATTATATTTTTATACACAGAATTGTAAATTAGATTTTTTTGAGAGATCAATACTTAACTGAATCACATTTCGTTTTTTGAAATAGTGTAAAATATGAGAATATATTATTTTAATTTAAATAGTTTCAAATGTAACGTCATTTCCTGTATTGTTTTCCATGTCTCTTAAATATTTTGCTTTGTAAAAACACCATTTGGCCACGTTCATGGAAGTCAAGACTGTTACACAAACTTTTTATTTGCAAAAACAGTAAGAAACTTTGTTATTTTTAACTTCAAAAAATTTATTAGAAAATAATATTTTTTAAGAAGCGCACATGGCGGCAATTCTGTGACGATGGAGATGGTAGTTTGTACAGAGGAGAGAAAAGGATGTTTTGCATTAATAAATTGAGAAATAACTGCTGTAAATTTACTAAAATGTATTTTTGAATATTTTGTAATAGTTTTAATAGTTTTATAGAAATAAAATGTGCCATGCACAGTCTGGTTAGTATATAATAACTAAGAGTTCCTGGTGCATCCCATTTTTTGTTTTTTTTCTTTTTTTTTCCTTTTTTCTTTTTTTTTTTTTTTTTTTTCTATTTTGCATATTGGTTTATGAAGCAGAATACCTAAAGGAGTGCCCGTGATTTTCTTTTAGATGTGTTGCTCTGTAACTTTTAATTTTGGTACTTTAGTGAGTAGACGAATGCATCGCACCCGCTTTTAATGGCAAATGTGTTGTACTAACAGTAGAACCTCACTCATTTGCACTAACAACCCGGAGGAGCGTCCTGCAGCGCCCAGGCTGGGATCCGGCCGTGTGGCTTCGGTGTCCACCGTAAGGTCCACGCAGAAGTCTCCTCGTTGATTCCCATAGACCCAAAATTGCCCATGCCAGCAGCTGCGTTCACACGGTGGCGTCTTGGCATTTTCCATTAGCTCTGGTGAAATTCCATAAGCAAATCTGGTGAAATGGCATCGAATTTGCCGAGTTTGTACCACCGGCGCTGGATTTTGCTGGCTGTCTTGAGTGGACACACAGCCCTTGGGGCCTATTAGGAATCAGTGAAGAAAAAAATGAGACATCCTCTAAAAAAAATAAAAATGAAAAATAAAATAAGAAAGCACAGTATATTGCCAAAAAAGGGGAACAAATTTTGCTCATTTATTCCCAGAAATGTTGCTTGGTCGTGACACACCAAAGTCCATCCCGAGATATCTACTAATGCATGTCTTGGAGATGTATTTAGGTGTCTTGGAAGCTCTGGTGGCCTCCTGGCCCCTGTGGAGGACTCTGCTCGCTGGGGCTGGTTGTAGGTGCCCATCAGTGAGGTTCTGCTGTGCTCTGTTATCTCTCCTCCTTCCTCTGCCCTAAATGGGATCTTCACCTTCTTTTCTTTTTTTTTTAAAAAAAAAAGAAAGAAAAGTTTGCAAAACATTGTTGCGCACGTGTCTGAGACAGGACCGTGATGGAAGGGAGCTTTCCTTGAATGTCTTCTCACATTCTCCTCAGCCTCCACCGTCCGCCCGTGTAGGATGCTTGTCTCGTTGGCTCCATGGCTCTGCCGTGCCAGGAGGGCGTCTCTGTGACGCCTGGGACTCCCACTGCCACGTCTCGCCGTGGGGCTGCGACTCCTGGGCTACTACCAGTTCCCAGCTCCTGGCGTCACCTTCCCTCCTCGAAGCCTGGGAGATGCCGGAGTGGTGAGAGGAGACCGCAGCCCTGGCCGAGCGGGCTCCCACGTGGGACCCCAACAGATGGAGCAGCGTGTGAAGGGATGGCCCGTGGGGCTGCGTGTCTGGGGTTTTGCGTGAAGGCGGTGGCGATTGTGTTGGATGTTTCCCGGGCATGTAAAAATGTGATCTCCAAACCAATGAGTCTCTGCATTTTTAAGAATTTGTCCTTAATGTGGTGATGTCTGGGCATCTAAGCTCTCTTACTCGTGTCTCTGAACAGTAGCTGGTGTTTTATAAGGCCTTTAGTGACAGCAAATGACAATGTCAAAGCTCATCTCCTTCAGAGCTCATGTGGTGGAAGTCTATAGAGATGTCTGCAATTCAGCTTAAGACCTTGTTTTCAGGGGGCCTCAGTCTAACCCATAACTGAGATGAGAAAGAGCTGCTAGATCAGAGCCCACGCTTTTGAAAGGCAGGATATATCCGCCAGTAGAGACCCCAGCCTAGCAGACATTGCTGCACTTATCGTAACCCAAAGGCCAAGACGAGCTCAGAGCTTTGCAGCAGAGGGGAGATCAGATGCCGTCTTCTACTGCCATCGACCTGTTTGTTCTGCCGAGTAAGGAAATGCTGTGCTGTGTTCCTCATTGCACGTGTTTCTGATGACTATATGCCTCCCTCTCACCATGTACTTGTTACATGTCTTGCTGATTCCTTCAGCGCATCACGGCTGGACCACCCCTCCATCGCAGGCGTTAGAAGTGCTTTGTTATCCGGACCGGTACAACCTATAGCTACAGCTCTCGTATGAAGGATCTACTGTCATAACCTTGTGCAAAGAGCCTAGGCGATGTCACAGTCCATTTTTCAGGGTCCAAGTATGGCAATAGTTTGTATAAAATGTACACGTAGTGGTGGCTACAGAATAGTTTATGACTAAAATACATATCTATTACTGTTAAAATAATGTATAAGAATGTACTTGAAGCTATTATCCTTGTGCTCTGCTGTCTGAATAATTAAAGAAATTACAGAGACTTCCTGAAATGTCTGTTATGTGGCAGCATTCCTATCACATACTTTCAGCGCTTTAGTGTTTCCCCCTGCCCTGTGGTATTTAAACCGGGATTTTGGGAGCTCACACGCTGCCCGGCTCTGCGATGTGGTCAGGAGGCACAAGCCAGAAAGGAATTCTGCATGTGCCACTTTGGGTGCTGGTGGGCACCTCCTTCTGCTCCCACTATCAAAGCTGTGTAGGCCAAGTATTATTTATGTGTGAAATACTATGCGGATGTGCAAAGAAAACTTATTTGTGAGTGTTTTCTGGAGAGAGAGGGATGTCCTGAATATTGGGTGTCAGAAGCGCTTCCCAGCCTCCCCCATCAGAGCCGAAGCGAGAAGTGACTCTAATGAGTCTGGCACTGTTTTTTAATGCTCATTTTTAGCTAATCTGACTGGTTGGCCACACAGTGCACAAACCGAAATACTTACATGCAGGTGAACCAGCTGAGGGGAGGTTCGACTATGCCAATGAAAGAGGGTCACACCATAGCGCAAATTAAATCCAAGCACGCACTAAAGAAGACCAGGTATCTCAGGTCCTGGTCCCCAGACAAAAACCTTCCAGGCTATCAGAGATGACAGTTTGCTTGTATATATCTTTTTATATATGTGCGTGTATATATGTGTGCATATATATGTATTAAAAACATGTATATGTGTATATATGTATGTATATGCAGAATATTGCAACTAACATACAAAGAACTTAGTGTAACTTACTGTAAATGTGTTTGCGCTGGTCTTCCCAGGCGTTTCACATCATACTAAAGTTGAAGAGGCTGATTTAAATCATCTGAGTTTGGTGATAATTGGACAGCAATTTTGCAGCTCCAGTATGACATATATTTCAATTACAGGGGGAAGGAAATCAGAGCGAGCATTTTATTTTACTCATTACTGCAAGCCATAAGGGACCATTAGATTTCCCAAGCTTTTGAAGCTTTTGAAATTCTCTCTTCAGCAGTTTCTGCCTCATAACCACTGTAAACTTCACCCTCGAAAGCTCAGTTTTCCGCATACAGAACATTTTCGAGTTCTCAATGGAGCAGTGTTAATGTGCTCCTTGGCCTACGCAGGCTGAAATGAAAAGAAAAAAAAAAGCTTTTTAAAAAGCAAATCTTTAAAAACAATGAGATTTTTTTGGATGCTGGTGGGAGCAGGATGAGGCCCACAGACATTGTTTATTCTGAAAATGTTAAATACTTTCTTTGATAACTTGCATTTGCGGCACACTTAAATAATTTTAGTTTTCTGGACTAACTTATTAAAAAAAGTGAACAAATTCAGGAAATCTGAACTTCATAATCCAGTCCTGGTTCCAGTAAAATTATGGCAATATCTGTAAAATTCCCAGAGACAGAAGTAATATAGTATTTAAGAGATCACAACTTCAAGGTTCAGGGCTTTCTGAGGCCTGCTCAGCTCTGCCTCTGCTGCTGCCGCCTGCTCCTTACAGCCGCAGCAGCAGCATTTGATGAGGGTGACACTACTCGCCCAGCTGGCCTTCTTCTCTGCAAGTCAGTCCCTTCCTCTTTCCTACAGCAGTAGGCACTGCTTTTAATTATTAGACTATAATGAAGGAAAATAAATTTTAGTCTTAGGATTGCTCATGAGCAACCCTCCTGGAATAATAGTCCCCAGTCTTGGTGCAAGCTTTGCTGGTTTGGCCAAATGATGCCCTTTCTACTCCAAGAGGTTTTCTTAGAAACAGGAACGTAATAAATGTGCAGTATCGAACAAGTCTGTTCTGGCACAGTATTTGTGTGAATAAGCATTTGTGCTCACGCTGGTGGAACCTATGGGATTCACAGGCATCAGAAAGTCCAACTGCCACTCAAATATTTGCAAATACTGAGTCATGTGGTCCCACAAATAACAACAAGCCATCCCGGTTGCTTTCATTGAGGAAAATGATTATGAATCACTGTGTACCATGGGCCCAATCCAACAACCACCAGGAGTCTTTCCGCAACTTCAAATGGGCATGGAGCTGAGCTGTGTTTGCTCAGCTTTATTCCGTGCACCCCTCTCTTTCATATCGCATGATTAAATAATAGCA
The DNA here is from genome assembly GCA_034781795.1 of Crypturellus tataupa. NCBI lineage: Eukaryota > Metazoa > Chordata > Aves > Tinamiformes > Tinamidae > Crypturellus > Crypturellus tataupa. The sequence continues at coordinate 498,400 of JAWLRI010000516.1, forward strand.
TTTATCAGGTGAGCAGGAATGTCCTACAGCAGCCAAGAGCGGGCAAATGTCATCTCCTGATTGCATGCGTGCAGCTCCCACTGATGTCAGTAGGGTTATGTATGGGCAAAATGAGGTCAGGCTGTGTTGTCCTACTTTACGTGCCCTGTGGTATTGCACTCAATTAACTTTGTCTCCCAGGACGCAGTTTCCCTCCCACTTAAGTCACCAGGAACTTTGTCACAGTGTAGGAGAAGCTATGAAATATTAGTCTTTGATCTAGAGTGCAATAATGTAAGTTTAACTCGTGTATTAACTTGTAAAGCTGCCACTGAAGGAGGCTTAAACTCCCTAGACAAAAATAAACACCATGAAATCAATGTATGTGGTATCTCTACGAGAACTTAGCAGCTTTGCAGGCTCATTCAGACCTTGTAGAACATGATAGCAGCAGCAAGAGCTTCTTCCCCACCCATCAGGGCACTTTCTCTGCTCTCCAAAAGTTCCCAACGTGGCCTCACATAGAATACTGTGGACAATGTTTGGGGAAGGGCAGGAGATTCAGCTACGTCTTCTTGTGCAGGTGGTCACATGCTTGAAAACACTGACCGCTGCTCATGAAGTAAAACTGTAAATAGGAGGAAGCAGTAAAGCAGTAAAAATCACTCAGTGCATGCAAACCTTGTGTCGCCAGAAGGATGCTGTGCTTTAAGTGACCCCTGGTTCAGTTCTTGCCTCTTCCACAGGTATCTTTCAGTCTTGAGCAAGTAGCTTGATCTCTTTGTGTTGCCGCTAGAGATGTGCAGAGCACTCTGAGGGTAATTTTCCAAGGGGATCTGAGTGGTCTACACAACTAGAAATACAGTGATTCAGATATCATCTAGAGACTTTGGTGTCACTGAGAGGGATCCCTTTGGCTGATATATTTTGAAGCCTAAGGAAGACTCAGAACTGCCAGGCATTGGCCTACCTTTAAATAGCGGCTTGTTTGAAAGCTTCCTTATTTATATGATAGTTAACAAATTATTTATTAATATTATTATTAAATATCTCATAGTTCTCAGCACTAGGCATCTTTAAACATAATATAAGCTTTTCTTAGACTTCTGAATGTATGTCTGTGTGTCTCTTAGTAAAGTCAATGGGCCTGGAGAGCAATTAGGTTTGTCGTGAAGTAGGTTAGCTGTAGCCTACCCTGGCTAGCTGTAGAGATCTAGGATGACATGAGGTCTGTGGACTATAATGGGAGTTGGGACACCAAAGATCATGCAAACACCTGCATTTGGTGTCCTAACCAAATATACGTGTCCTAACTTGGAGCCATAAATGCCACTTCAGCTCTCTGTTTTCTGTGTCAGCTTCCCATAGTCTCATCCAGGGGTCTCAACACAGTGGGCATGAGAGATTCTCTGCAGCTCCATAAAGAGGCCAGGTGTTGACAAATTCACCCTCCCAGCTGTGGCCAGAGCCAGAGTGAACCTGGCATGGTCAGGAGAGAGAGTTTTCTCAGGGGCCAGTCCTCCGCTGCAGGATGAGCTGGTCAGGACTTCAGAAGCGCCACAAACCTCAGCACCTTTCATGCCAAGTGTGGGGCACACTTGTTCAGCCTTGCCTTCGCCGGTATAAACACAGTGCACGTACCATGTAGTTAATTAAAACTATTCCCTCTCCATTTTCCCCTAGGGGAAAGGAAGGGAGAAAAGATAGAAACACATGGGAGAAGTGTTAGTCACGTTGCTCAGCGTGATCTGGAGGGGGGCACACAAGGCGGTGGAGGAGAAAGCTGCCAAGGCCCCATGGAGAGCTGGCTCTGGAAAGAAACTTCTCTTAAACCTTGTGCTGTCCAAGAGAAGTGGTGGTGAGTTCCTGGGAGTGCTAGAAAATGGAGAAACACTTTCCAAAGTGAGAAGACATGGAAGTCCACCACTGACATCTGCCTCAGGTTTCCTTCATGCTTTGGACCTTTGGGGATCTTGGGGTTCCTCTGTCCTCCAGACATCCAGCTCTCGGACAAATGAGGGAGACAACAAAGAGAAGTCCCAGACTTCTCAAACTGAGGCATCTGCAGGACATTGCTGGACTCAGAGCCTGGCGCGCTTGCTGATGGCTCAGTGTCCATGACTCAGCTCCGGACCTGGGAGCCTTCCCAGGCTTCAGAAGCAGAACAAGAACAGCCTAGAGCTCTCCTGCGCACTGTTCCTCCTGAGCCAGCAGGACCCAATTACTCATGGAGACATCAGGAAGTTGCTCTGGTCTTTAGTTTGCGGTGTGTGGATGCAAAAAGGCTCGTCCAGGGAAAGCAAATACGCTGGTCTGTGTGCTCAGTTATGCATGGGGTTGTTTTCCTCCTCCGTGGGAGAGGCACCAGGCTCAATTCCCAAGCACCAGGGCAGACATTCTCCACCAAGAATGCAGGACAGGAGACAAAGTCTTCAAAGCGCTTTTCATTTTGTACCCGCTCAGGTTAGCCAGCATGGAGCTTTTGTCAGGCACAGCTTGGCACTGAGACAGCGGTGCTGCCATGGGAAGAGCCACAGCTCAGGACCTGCTGATGCTTGGGACCGCGCTGGGCCACCAGCTCCCCCAGTGGCTTCCAGCAGATGCCCAGCAGACCACAGGGTGCAGAAGAAGAGGACTCACCCAGTGGGACCTTGCTGCTAGAGGCCCTGGCCATGGTAGAGTCATTGTTAGGAGACGTCAACATAACGCTGCAGGAGAGGACCTAAGCAAAGCACAGGGGCTCCTGCCTACCTAGATAAGATCTTGGAGGTGCAACAGGGTCTGAGAGGAACCTCCACAAGCAGCAGGGAAGCAAAACATGAATATTCTGATTGCACTTAGCAACAGCAGGACATCTGTGCAGCCATTTTCAACCAAAACTGAGAATTAAATGCACATCTAAATAATGTTTTACCTCTGTATATAAAGAACAGGCAGCAAAATTAAAAAAAAAAAAGTGTAGGTTTATTCATAAGAACTATTCCTATTTATAGGAACTCTGACAGGACAAAACTATTTATTGAGGGTTAAATAATTACATCTGCTATGCTGAATATCAAACCCAGTGCAAGCTGTTTTGTATTAAAAAAGAAACGCAGGGCCAAATTTGCTCTTGATGGATATAGGCACAGCTTTCTAAACTTCCAAAGTTTCACCCTTAGCACCAAAATAAAATTCAGTCCAAGTAGTTTGTATAAACAAGCTTATATGGGTACAAAGAGAGTTTGCTTTTACCAAATATCCAATTGAAAGAGAAAAAGAAGAAAAAGAGGAAGAAAAGAAACAAAACCCCAAATCTTTTAGGATTCTCTCCTTTTGGTGGAATCAAAGTGACCTCTAGTGATTCACTGCTAACCGTGCAGCTCTGCGGCTACAAAGCACCGAGCACTATTGGTGCAATGGTATGATGGTATCTCCTCTGGTTTAAATGTGATCAATACTTGATTAAAGCTAAAATATGGCAATTAATGATGACCATCTCTACAATTTCAGCATAAAATATTTTCCCCCAAATTACTGGTTTCTTTTCATGCGAGTCTGACACTGTTAAAGGAAGCGGATTGTTTTTATTAGATCATTAAAAATAAGCAACACCATGAATTTATTAGTAACTTATCCTCCATGTGTCTTCTGGCACTGCTGCCGTGCTCTTCTTTGGGAACAGGCAGGGTAAGAAGCCCATAGCTCTGTGATTTAACTCATTTCTTCCCGTTTTTTGGAACGGTCACAAAGTGATTACCAGTTGTGAGGCAGCTTCACATGCAGAGCTCCGGTAGGGTTAAGTCTTCACCTTCCATGAGCTTCATTTAATCCGGACAAAAGAAGGGAGGTTTTTACTGTTACAAGGTGATTCTTTTTTCCTTCAAAACTATCAATCTTAAAAAAAAAAAGAGAGAGAGAGAGAAAGGAGAGGATGTTACAATTCATCAGCTGTGTGGAAAACTAAGAATATATCAGCCAAATTATGTCAGTTTACCATGAAAATCAATAGCATCGGGTGCTAGAAATGGGATATCACTCAGGTCGCTCCCCGGCACATAATCATTGAGACGACAATGAGGGGACCTCAGGCAGCAGCAAGATGATTACACGCTCCGGCCTAATATCCCCCGGGGATGTTTCAGCGTTCGAGTGGGCAGCAGGAATTATCGATCCCTGCGGCAAAGGAGGAAGGAATGAGCACCAAGAAGACGCTGAGCTGTGCAGAGGCTCAGAGGGCAGATACCCTTTTTTATTATTTATTTTTATTTTTATTAAGTACTTCTTCTGAAGGTTAGTTGTCTCTGAACCAGAAACAGGTGAAAACCAGGATGGTGCATCTGTAAGAAAAGGGATCGGTAATCATGGGCGACTGGTTTTGTTTCACGTGTTTCAAGAAAGAGCCTCTTCAACCTTCGCTTTGATCCTTCTGCTCTCCCTCTCCATGGCCATTTCCATTGGAGACCATGGGGTTTTACACCTGGTGTGTGAATCAAGAGGCAGAATGGAGGAGAAGACCGTTTCCTGGCTCCCTTGGAGCAGCTCTCCCCATGGTGGAGCAAACCGCCCTTGGGGTGGTTTGCAGGGCTCCTCCAGCCTTCCCTGTAATTTGCGGGCGGGCAGCGCCGCAGCCGTCGTGACGAAACTCATCCCCTTGTTGTGGTCAGCGCCACTTTCATCACCCACTTGCAATAACGCTGCCCTTTTTTTTTCCTTTTTGCCTAGATTTGTCAGCACCTTCCACTCCTACCAGCAAGCAGTGTTTAGCACATGTCTAAGATAAGTTTCAAACTCACTTCTCGTGGAAGCAAGGCTTGGGGGACTGGGTGTGTTGGACACACTGGGCTGTTGGGGCGCCGGGAGGGGATGGGATGCTCCAGCTCCACAGGGTTCCTGGAGGAAAGTGGGTCTTGCTGCTGGTGCCCATGGTTCTCCAACCTGGACACCCCACGGCTGGGTCCGCTCCAGCCACCAGCCTGTTATTTGCTGACCTGTTGTTTCATCTTCAAATGCTGAGGAACATCGTCTCAGTGTGGCCTTTCCATCCGGCGACGTGAAGCAACTTGAATGAGTCAAATTCGCGCGTGCTTGTCCAGGGCTCAGAAAGAAGCCAGAGAGCGCGTGTTCACCACCGAGTGGGGAACCCGGCCACCAAACCAGAATTATCTGGGGCTTAAATTCTCTTTTAAAACCAGATATCATTATTAATGTTAAATCCAAGTCCATCGCCTTTCTGAATTTTGGGCCATTTGTTTTTCACACAGAAAAAAAGCGATCCTTTTACCATTCAACTTGATAATTTATTTTTATTTATAAAAATTATATAGTTTTAATGAAAGGCAATATCAGGAGAAAAAAATCTAGAAAGGACTACTTTCTGGTAAAGAAATGTTTCTTTATTTAAAAGCCAGAACTGCAATAGTCTGAAATACTTGCACGGTCTTTGAGTCATAAACCTGAAAGCTGTAAAAATATGATTTATTTTGTACATGCATGCTGTGGCTTTATTTTTCCAGCTAAGGAATGAGAATACAGAAGCTGGTTTCACTTTTGTGGTCTAATAGGTCAGTGCAGATTTAGCATTTTAAACATGTGGAGCCATAAATACATAACAAAACAAATTGTTGCTGTTGCTGTGATCCAAACCCCAAATTAAAAACAAATACAAATTAGAAATCCCCTTTAGAAATCTCATCTGTCTAGAGCTACTGAAATATGGTCTTGATGACAGAACTTGTTAGACTGCTTCAGAGCACAATGCCTGGACTTTTTAGACTTTTTAGAGGTATTTTATTTTATTTTATTATTTTATTTTATTTTATTTTATTTTATTTTATTTTATTTTATTTTATTTTATTTTATTTTATTTTATTTTATTTTATTCTATTCTATTCTATTCTATTCTACTTTAATTTTATTACTTTAAATATCCTAAAACCTAGAGGTATTTTTAAATTTCTGATTCCCGGAGCCATGTGTTTGCACGAACGTTTCAGATTATGCTGTTTGTTTTCATGTCAGCTTCCAGTCTCCCTTGTTTGCAAAAAGATGTAGGAAGGTGAATCGGAAATCTTGAAGAGCTGCAAGCAAATGGCCAAATATTAAAAATAATGCTAATAAACCAACACTTTATTTCAAAATGAATTTGCATTTATTTCGTGGTTAAGTCTGAATAGTTGAAGTTGGGATCATGACACAAGCTGAAAGAAGCACAGTGGAATATTTAAATCCTGGGATACTTGGAGCTGGAGAAAAGTATAAACCAGCCAATGGCAAAATAGCCAGAAGAGTTTAATCTATCAGCCAGATATCAGGTTGATGTGGTTAATGATGTGGACTGTCTTTGGACAGTCTTTTGAAAGAAGTTAAACGTGGCGGTTTGGCACGTTTTGTAGAACTTTCACTGCTCTTTTTGAGGATTTTTTTTCTGAAGGACGTGGGTTTGACCATCTTTTCCTCAAAGAAGGTTCCATCAGATTTTGGAGGGGATTAAAGAAATAATGGAATACAGGGGAATAAATGATTCAGATAGCCTGGATAAATGAGTAGTGGATGACGTGCTCCTGCAGAGCCTTCCCAGCCTTCCATGGATTTTGCTTTTCCAGCTGCGGAGCGCTGAGAACCAGTCTAGAAACGCCCAAGACTGGAGCAAGTGAGGCTGGAGCAGGGGGAGGAGCTCCCGAACGCCGGGCCCGGCTGTCCTCTCTGCCACCACGTCCCCATCTCCCTCCATGGGGTTTCCAGGCCGAGTGAACTTCCCTGACTCCTGCAGCAGAGAGTAACACAGCGGAAAAAGCAAGGAACAAAGCGAGAGCCGCACGCGGCTCCCTGGCTCCCGCAGCGCTCTGCAATCTGCCAACCATATTTCTGGGCCTAAAGTAAAAAAAAAAAAAGAAAAAAGAAAAAAAAAAAAAGAGAAAGTTTGCAGCAAAACCTTGTGCCACTGCAATGACAATGTCCTGATGCGCGTCCCAAATGCATCTGGGCACCCACAAGCAGTGATGCAAAAGGCTGTTTTCTCTGTACCCCCATGTGGTGTCTGAGCCAATTTCATTGTATCAATAAAGCACCAAAAATGCATTTATAGTTTTGTCTGTATCTTTCTTGCAAAAAACAAAACCAGACACTAGCAGAACTAGGCAGATCACACTCGTGGAGATAAACCAGCAAGACACTGAGCAGCAAAGAAACCATTTTTTTCATTCTTTTTTTTTTTTTTTTTCCCTTGAGACTATGAAGGGCTAAAGGGTGAACCAACCTAGGTTTCGTTTTGCCTGGGAAAATTAAAATAAATAAATAAATAAAAACGGTCTTGACCGTTCTACATAGAGATGAAGAAATGCAAGAGTAAGTTTGTTCATTCTGCCTGAGGAGGGAGAACTTGATAAATGGGTGAGCCCCTCGCCCCTCGCCATGGTTTCCTGCAGGATGCTGATCCTGAGCACGGGAGGGAAAGAGGAAAGGTTAAAGGCAACCAGGGGACCTGCGTCCACCGTGGCAGCAGCATATAGTGTTTAATGCATTCAAAACAAGAGGCCTTGCTAGCCCCCATCCAAGTGCTCACGGGGAACAGACATGCAAAATTCCATGTCCAGGAAGGAGGACTTCAAACACATCCATCAAACTGGCTGTTCTGGCATGTGAGCAGAGAACTGCAAAGACAGAAACTCCAGCTGGCACTACGGAGAAAGGGAGCTGAAGAACAGCAGGGCAAATGCCTTGATCCCAGCATCACACAAGATGATAGAGCGAGTTTTGGATGATCAAAGATAGGGAGGCAAATGGAAAATGGGATATATTATATCAGATTGATTCGGTCAGGTTAATGTAGAATGGCTCTTTGATACTGTAAGCGATTTTATGTTTAGATAGAACAATTGATTGGAGAAGTATTTAAAAGGATATTACTTAACTATGTGCTACCTAAGCCGGAGAAGATGGAAATAAGTGTGAGAACTGCAGACTCAGTAAGGAAGCAGCTAAGAGGCCCCTCAACAGGTTGCAAAGGGCTTGCTACAAAAACAGAGGCAGCAGGTAAACGTATTTCCTCCAGCATTGGTCTTTGCACTGATCTATTTTCATACCCCTGGCAGAAATTTTAGGAGCGAGTTCCAGAGGGTGACATGGAGCGAGTTGCCATCGTCCGTACAGGAGATGATCCAAGTGCTAGCCAGTATGAATGAGACAACCTGGAAGACCAAAACGGTAGAAACAGTATGAAAATGAACAGCAAAATAAGTTTCTTGAGCCCCTAAGGAGTAAAAATGGTTATTTTTATTACAGACTGGAGTAACAGAGAGGAATGAGTCCTGTAGGCGTTAGCCAACCCCCAGGTAACAGCTGTGGTTGCAACGTGACCATGCAACAAGCTAATGGGGTGCATCAGCGACTTTTTCCAGCAGACTGAGGGGAAAAGCTTTGGGAAAGGGCCCGGGAAGAAAGGTTGATTCCAAGGCAGAGCTTCCTGGTGCTTGCGCTCAGGGCGAGCACGAGGCTGGGGGAGCAGACAGGGACCTAGGGGGAGCTGAGCCTGTAGGAGAGGAGCCTGGAGAGCTGCGCTCTGCGGGCCGGGCTCCTCCTGCCCTAGCGCACACTAGCGCCCGAGGGGATGACGTCCCCAGGGGAGTTTCACCAAGCTGCGCACGGGGCAGCAGAGCTGTCTCGGTAGCCGGTTATCTGCGGTTTCAAAGAGCCTTTAACTTCCACGGAAGCCTCCAAGCGCATTTCCAGGGCCAGCGAGCCTGGCCTGTAGATGCAGCGGCAGGGCCAGGATATGGGTAGACACCCAGGTCAGGATGCATGGGGCTGCTCTCTGGATCGCTTTCTCCATCATACTGAGCAGAACCTGTTTTTATTTGGTGCACAGACCCTAACTGCTGCATCAAAATCTCCCCTTCTCAGCTTCACTCTGGGTTAAGCAAATGACAATTAACCTGGTTCAGCTGTGAGTTAATTCACTTAATCTCCAGGTACCCTTAGCCTTGAAATTAATATCCCTAAAATACTTCTAAACGGTGCTCAAATCTCTCCCTTTAATTATGTGTATAATGAAGCTAATTTAGAAGTACGGAGATGGTACTGAAGGCTTCGTGCCTCTTCCCCACTAACAGCCGAGAACTTTTTCCAGGTTACGCATCTCCGGGTGCTCTGGGAGCCGCTTCCCCTGCCCTGGATGCGGCCGGCGCCGGCTGCGCGGGATGCGCGGGGCCCGCGGCGCCTTCCCTTCCCGTGCTCCGAGCACCACCTGCCGACACGCCGCCTGCCAGCACCCTCCTGCATCCCGCCCGGAGCAGCAGCCGGGAATCCTTCCCACCGCGAGCCCTGCTTCTCCATCCACCGCAGCCCCAGCGTCGCTACTGCCAAAACCGAACGCAGACGAAGGGTAGAAAGCAAAGCTGGGCTAACGGGGCTTGCTGAGCGGTTTCCAAGCTGGGTTACATCTCTGGCTCGAATGGGCCACGCTTTTGAGGCCCTTTCCAGAATCATATGTTAAAACTGGTTCTCTCAGAATATTCCAGGGCGTTTTGGAGAGATGAAGCTAGTCTAAAGCTCCTATAACATTTTCTTTCTTTTAACACCTTTCTAAATAGTGGCACAAAGAGCGTATTCCTGCAGCCAGGGCAGGACTTCTCCTGCCTCCCTGGGCTGTGCACCTGCAAGCGCTGGCCGGGGCTCGGGCAGACACGAGGCCGCAGGACATCGGTGAGATTTGTTACTGAATTTCATGAGCTTGTGGAGAAAGAAAACCCCCGTAGGACCCTCACACCCGGCACGAGCTCTTGCAGCAGGGGCCAAAATCACCTCTCCTAATGCCTCTCGGCGGGTTGGCTGCTGTCCTTAGCCCTGTCTCTCATCTGAGGGCACGTTCCCTTAAGACAGACCCACGAGAGTGGCACAGCCTAAAAACGTCTGTAAAGTTTTGTGAAGTTTGGCTTTTTTTTTTTTTTTTTTGGAGCTTTCACCATGGGTATCTTCACGTCTTTGCTCAGGAAACTCGACTGAAATGTCCTCTTCTTGGAGAGCCCACAGGGCCCTTCTGCTGCCAGCTCCAAACTGTGGGAAACCCAGGGGATTTGAAAGAGCCCATTGGGATTTTTTCACTTGCTTTTAGATTTGTGGTTTTTCACATTTCCCCCCTTCAGTATTTTGACTCCGTGGACAGGAACCTTTGACTGAAAGTCTGGCGTCAGAAAGATGATTGTGGAGGAAAGCACGTGCTGCAGGGCAAGGCCTGGGGAACCGACGCAGAGAGTTTCTGCCGTCAGTAATTACCCACCTTCGTTTCCCCATTCCCACCGGGGCAGAGGGAAATCCCTGCTCTGGTGCAAGGGCTTCCAGCTACCTTTTCCTTTCCCCAAATGAGTGGATCCTTCTCTCCCGGAGCCCAGAACCGTTTTTGCTGTCGTGGGGAGGGGATGCTCCCAGGACGTGTCGCAGCTGCTGCTCTCTCCGCGCTTGGGGATGCGCCGCCCTCCCGCGGAGACCTCGGTGCCGACCGAGGAGACGGGCCTTTCCGGCAGGGAAACCCGCCAAGCCCAGGGCTCTGGCCTGGCAGAACGGCGGCTCTCTGCCTGCCAGCCGATGCTTTGGGCTCTGGCCTGCCCACAAGGCCGTGACGCTCGTGTCACTGCGGGCTGGCCCCAGGGACCCCGGCTTCCCGGGTGGCAGCCAGGTCCCCAGCGCTCTGCCGCACGGCCTGCACTTACCCACTTCCTTACGGCAACAAACAAGCGGAAAGCAGCTAAAAAGCAGGACCTGCCCATGCTAGGTCATGTTAGTAACATCCAACATGTTTTGCCTGGCACACGAGTCACAAGGTTCACTGTAAACAGTGGCAATTTGCCTTTTCTTCTTTTTTCTCCATAACCCCCTAAAAGGTCTATAAAAAGAAAACCGATGGTTTTCCTGGGATAACCACAGGTGAAATCCTTTATTTACTCACTGCAGGAGCAAAAAAAAAAAAAAAAAATCAATTGGAAGAAATGGGAAAAAAGGCCCCTGCACATCTCTGCAGTAGCCAACACGAGGCTCACGCTCTGCAATAGGAAGGGCTCAGGGACGTGCAGCCTTAGTCAATAAGGCAAGAAATACCGCGGCTCCGGGCTCTCCCCCACGAGAGGATTGGGAACATCCTGGCCAGCTGTGAGGATCTGCTGAGTCACCGAGGGACAGCACCGCATACGAGAAAAACTGAGGATGTTTTATGAGGATTTTAAGAAAACTGCTCTAAGTGACCAGCCCTCCCTCGTCCCCGCAGCCCCTCCACATCCTCATTCGCAGCGTGGGGACCCACGTCGCCCCTCCAAGACCAGGTGAGGATTTCTCGTCAGCTGCGCTCAGCCCGGCCCGACAAGCAGCTGGGGGTAGAGAACCACGTAGCCTCATTGACCACAGCGACAGCCGTTTCACGTGCGCGTTACCGCTTCCCCCCGTAAAGTCTCTTAAAAATCATAAATACTGATGGGAAGGAGCCGTGGAAGGGAGGTGGCTACGAGAGAAGGCACCAAGAGTTTAAAATGAGGATGTGGTTTCCTGCCCTCCCGCTGCTTGGAGTGCCCTGATTGCTGCTCTGGCTGATGAGGATGATTACTCGCCTCTTGCTCCTCACTCCTATTAAAGTGCATCATCCCGCTGGATACGGCTGATTAGCAGTTGTGCAGGAAAGACCTGGGAAAAAAAGCTCTATCTTCCGTGTTTTGAATTGATCCATGAATTTTCCTGATCTTCAAGAAGGAAAACGGGCCCCTTCACTAAACTAGCCCCCTCAGACAATCTTAAATATTTGAAGCAGAGGAACCAGGTGGGGATCCCTTTGTGGCAATCTTTGAGCTGGAGAATATACAGAGAAACCATCACCTAAAATACCCTAAAATCATATTCAAACAGGGGCTTCCTTAAGGGTGAGGAAGTAGCTGATTTGGTCGCTCCCTACCAGAAGGCTAACGCTGGCTCTTGATAAAACAGACACTGATATTTCAATTTGGGAAGTGCTTGCTCTTCCCTTCTAAAACGCCATCCTTCCTGTTTTCATAGTTCATCACATCTGCAGGTCACGGGCTGCAATTAACTCCCCGCTCTTCCCTCTTTCTCCTCCGCAGCTCTCAGCTGAGAACAAAAGAGGCGGCTTATTGGTACCCGACAACACGTGCTTGCACTTTGCAAGATTAAATTTCATCTCGCTTCTATTATTGCAGGTCTCCAGCTCATGCAATTTCTGTAAAACATTGGGGCCCTTCTCCTATGCCTCCCTCTTGCATCTCCCACCCCGCTTGATGAGCAGCTCTGCTCCTCAGGCCCAAATCACGGCACGTTCCTTAAGGTCAGTGGAGACCGATCTTTGAAGCACTCCACTACGCGAGTCAGAATTTTATTTAAAGGTTTACTTTACTTTTATCTTTACTTTTATTTAAGGATTTACTTTAAGGTTTACTCGTACCTCTGGTCACTACTTTATCCCTCCAACAGCTTCTAGCCTCATTGACTCCTCCACTATTTTGCCTTTGCCAGGTTCTGGAGGATGTGTTTCTCCCCCTCAATTCTCCAAACACGCTACTGCATGGATACTACATATAGATTGCTTTAATTAAAGGAAAAAAAATCATAATTTTGTTGTCTAAAAGCACATACCAGGGTCTGCCTGACCTAACCCCCGCTGTTAGGGAGGTTGTTACCGCTTTGTTTAGTAATGCTGCAAGAGTGACACAACTGTGCATAAACTTGACAAAACCACAATTCATTCCCCAATGACTGTAGGCTGATGGAGGCAGAGCGTAACAGATCAGAAATGGTGGTTGTTGATGGGTTTTGTCCAAGTTTATTTTTGCTTGGAGTTTGCTGTGGAGAACTGGAGTTGGAAGAGGATGATATTGCAACTGGGAAGTTACTGTTATATTTTCAACTTGCAGTTTTGTTCTGGATTTATTTGAAAAAGATATACAGTAAACATGGTTACGGGTATGTCATTTAAGAAATAAAGGATTTGGTGAGTTTTGTATGAACGTTGATGGCTTTCCAAGGCAGGCGCATACGAAGGGCTGGGGGATTCCCTGGCTTCCCCCAGTCACGGCCAGTCCCTGGGGGTGTCAAGGCCGCTGGAAAGAGGGACGCCGGGTCCCTCGCGGTCAGTTCAGCCTCAAAAGCTGGTTTTCATTTGCTGAACCATCCAGGGTGCTAGTGTGATTGACTGCATTTGATTTCCTTAAGAGCTTTAGCAAATTATTAGAAAAGGCTACCAAGAGCAAGGCTGCCACCTTGCTGTCCCCTCTCTTTATTCACGTGTTTTCCCTTGGGGGCACCTTAGCATAACAACTCCCACCCGCTCAGAGATCCTCCTCGATCTGCTGAGCCCCCAGGCCCCTACATCAGAGGCTGATGTAAAATCAGGGGCCTGCAAGATGCCCCCGCTGTAGAATACGGGGAACTGTTTGGACATATTTGAAGTTCAAGCTGAATCTCAAAGGACAACAAAAGAAGAGTTGAGAAAGAGAGAAACTTTTATTGACAAAATGTAGTTACAATAAATAAATATATTTACATATGGACATTTTAAACATGGAATTACATGTAAAAAAGCTGTACATGAGGTTATTTTTTCCGTTCCAATTTTTACATTCTTATAAGTAGGTACTACAGAAAGATCTCTTATGCAAGCGGAAGGGCTTGGAATTGCAACACAGTCAAGGAATAAGAAGAAAACAACTTGTGCAGGTGATGCTGTAGGTAACATGAGGCAGATGAACCACCAGTGGAGTCAGTATGATACAGACGGCTCTTGAATTTATATTCTGAACTGCTAGCAAACAAACTCAGTAATCCAGATTAGAGGAATACACTTTAAGGGAGTCTCAAAATACCCAAATATATACAGCGTTTATGACTTTACAGGTTAGGAAGGATCACACTCAGTAACAGAGGTAGAATTGTGTTGACAGTGCTCGTGTTTCTAAGTGGCAATAAAAAAAGTGCTATTGCTATCACTGAATTCAAGAACAGAACTCCTGGAAAAATGAAGAGGATAAAGCATTTGTTAATCCTGTTTCTCCTGGCTGGCCACAAACGCTAGAGCATGTAGGGAAAATGCTCTAATTCTCCAACATGGGTAAAACTGCAAAGCAAAATGGTTAAGTGGTATTTGTCAGGGCTTGGAGAAGTGCATTCTCTCCTACGCTGCAGAACCTGTTCAAAGTGACCCCAGCTTTATACACTACAAAGGCTGCAAAAAGAAATATAGTATAGTATACTTTTGGCATTAAAGAACTCAAAATAGCTACCAGTGAAAACGGGACAGCCAATATAGCAAAAAGTTCAGTGCTATGGACTCGCATAGGAAAACGCATGGGGAGATGAATGAAGAGTTAAAAGTGCAAGAGAGCAGCAAGGATAAAAATATCCTTGTTGGAATGAAAAATGGGGGCAACAAGATGGAAATGTTGTAAAACACAGAAAAACAGAGAAAAAAGAGAGAGAGAGAGAGAGAGAGAGAGAGAGAGAGAGAAAAGGAACACTGACGTGTTCAAGAGACTTTGTACCAATAAAACCTGCATGTAGAAGATCAGCTGTGGATAAATTAGAGTTAGTGCCTGGTCTTTGCTGTATCTGTAAGTGGAAAATGTGTATTAATCGAAGAAGTTTCATCGCCTGAAACATCCTGCAAAAAAAAATTTGGTTATTATATAAACAAAACAAGGTTTCAAAGGTAGCCTGACAGACAGTAAAACATAATAAAAAACATTAGATGTATACAAAGAAATCCTGAACCACTGAATGAACACAACATTAATAAAGTAGCAGTTTGTTTAAACTGTGATCTTCCAGAGCAGTAAACACGCATTGCAATACAGCTACACTTAATTGTACGTAGGTTCCTTCACTAAAATACGCTTAAGCAGTAATAATGCTTAAAATGATTCACCTGGTAAAAATCAGTTACCCTGAGTGCTGTTATACTTAAAAAATATAAGAGTGCAACCTGCTGAAAACAGAGTACGTACACGGCCCATTTCCAGTTAAAAAAGTGTGTCCAACCAAGAAGTGAGAAAGCAACATAAGCCCTTAAAAGACCCAGTGAGATCAACTTTCTCTTTGAGCTTTTATATAGTGCAGTGGGGACTGTACTTTGCACCAAAATAAGCACAGAAATAGAAAATGGAGTCTTAAAAAAACAAAACAAAACCAAAAATAACCCCAGAACAACAACAACAAAAAAAAGCCCCTGCAAAAAGCAGTGATAAAAGGAACAAAATGATCCTTCCCAACCGTATTATACCAGAAGATGGTATACGCAGGGATTCAATATGAATCAGTGTTTTTGTACACAAGGTCCTGTGCTCATGTGGGTAAGTCAGCTTCACGAGTAGAAATTAGGTTACAAAAAACCTTACAGAAAATCCTTAGGATTTCATATTAATTTAAGAGAAAACATTTCTAGTATTAATGATTATGAAATACGTAGTATTTAAGGCATCATTTAAAGTAACATTGAAACAAAAGCCCAACGTTACCCCAAATGATCTGTATAATCTAGCTAACTTGCTGCAGTCTGGTCAGTATGTTTCCTTCACAGTTATTTCTGCACATTTCAGTGTGCTGCTAAAAAATAAAAATAAAAAGCACCGATAATAGTAATAATAAAAAAAAGATTTGTGCTGATATGACCAAAAAATGTCTTTTTGACAGTGAACATGAGAGCCCAGTTTCACCTTTGAATATTGCTGCTCATATAAAACACATGGTACTATGGGAAGGACAGAGCAGCACAGAACTCAGCGAGCAAATCCGGAAGACCTCCAGAATAAGGTAAAGAGGCAAAATCTCCCCAAAATGAAGGCTCCCCCACCCCGCCCTGCCCCAGCCCCAGCCCTCGGCGTGCAGCCCAGCCACACACACATACACACGCAGCGGCTCTGGGGACACTGAACAATTTAACGCTTAACAAACAGAAAACACTATTTTAAAACTATGACAAAAAAAAAACCACCCCCCCCCCCCCCCCAAAAAAAAAACAGTACCAAATAAAAGGATTTTTCTCAGTCCGAGTCTTTAGATCATGTTAAGAGAAACCTGGGAGGACCCTCAAGGTGCTCTGAAATAACCTACAGATGGGTAAAAAACATCCCAGCTAAATCCCTGCAATGGGGAGCTAACATGACAGAATTTGACTGCTCGGGACATTTGGTATTTTAATGGATAGAAGGACTTTTCACAGGAATTTGGAATACTAAAGTGAATTTTCAGAAATAAATTGGGGAAATGAACTACGTATCTGAAGATTTTTTTGCAAACAGTGTCAGGATTCAGTCTCTCCCGGTGAAATCCATCTGGAGATATTTGCGGGACAAGAACAATTTCCCTCTAAGTTTATTCTCTACCCTACTTTATAGAACAACCTTTGCATGGCAGCTCCTTCAGCTATGAAAATATCGGGTCCTCCTTTTACCTAGTGACAATTTTACTGAGCTTTTCCAATACTGCCAATTGTTCCACCATACAACATGTGCCACAACAATCGCTCACATTTTGATGAAATAAAGGGTTAACACGACCGACTTGATTTACGGGTAAAACAAAAATACCCCCAAACTTTTGAGAACAGTATTACAAGGCAGACCTATCTGTACCGGTACAACAAAATCAAACAAACCTAAAACCCCATACCTTGGTCTGACAAGTGCACTGTATAATCCCCATAAAAGTTAAAGGACAGAATTTGTTAAAAATGTAAAACATTCTACTAACACACCACAGATCATATGGCCAAACCAGTCTCTTAGTCAAGGCAAGATAAGATTCGCTATAAAATGAATTCTCCAGCGCTACAAGATGGAAACAAAATAATCCAAAAAAAAATCTGGCTCCATATAATCACCTACTGGAATTATCTAATAGAATCATTATAAAATTATGCTAATAAGGATTGTGAACAAATAATACACAGGTCAGGATATATGTATTGACTTACTAGCATCTTTATAAAAATTTGAAGATATACACAAAAACACATCAACATTTATGGAACTGTATCCACTAAACTTACGTAAGACAACACAAAAAAACTAACAGCTAAGATGTGGTTGACTGTAAGCACTCTGAATAACATTTTAATTTTAAAAGTTCAATATTTACATACTACATTAAATTTTTTTTTTGTATTTTGCATTGTATTTTGAATGCATGATAAAGAAAGAACAAGATAATGGTTGCAACAGATCTTCCAAGAAAGTTAAGATGTTCAGATTTAACTATGTGCTAAAAGAGAATATGGAAATAACACATCCCTCTACCTTTACCTTTACTTCCTCTGCGATTTTGGGGAGGAGACACAACAAATGGAACTAAAAGTTACATTATCATTCAAATTGGTCACTGCCAACAGATCCAGCTTTAAGTTAGGATTTGAGAACTAACAGGACGATTAAACATTTTAACAAGCGACTCACCTAATTGCTAATTTTGCTACCGAACCTCAAGATATTATAAAGACAGGATGATAATACATGGTGTACGTATGTATGTGTATAAGAAAACGCATATAGACATACATACATATAATATGTTTGTGTTTAGTGTGATATCCAGCTACTGCAAAAAGCAGCTAAGATCACCAGCAAGTTGGCCTGTACTCTAGCTAGGCATGAGCAAAAATCTATGGCAACCGCTTTTAGAGGACCCCTCTAGGCATTAAACAGACATTGCTTACATCGACTTCTGTGTTTGGATAGATCTGAGGCTATTTCATGTCTTTCAAAGCTACCCATATTTATCTTTTTTCTTTGTTGTTGTTAAAAAGCAATTAAATTTTTTTAAAACTTATTTATGTTGGCTGAACGTTAGTCTCTTTGGGATGGATTCAAAACCCAAAGCAGGAGCGTTTCTACAAAATTATTTGACTTTTGAATCAAACCCACATTCTTGGGCTCCCAGAACCCTCCTAACCCCAACGACGTTTGCTGATGACAGGACTGCTGATCCGCTGCAGATGCTCCTACTGCTGGGCCCCACCGCTAGCACCGGGCTCCAGGCACACACTATTCCCGTTCTATCCCTAGACCTTTATCCATCTTTCCTGTTCCAGAGAAGCTGCATGGGAACAGTGGGATGAATAACTGTTTAGTGACTTGTTTTAAATACAAGCATTTATTCTTAAATAAAAAAAAAATATTACAGAACCTCAGGAGGAAGCATAGGGGTCTGGTGCTCCTGGACATGAGGAATTAAACCGCACTGGGCAGCACCAGTCACTGGCATCACCTCGTGTTACGTCTTCAGGGGTGGCTTCCTCCAGGCATCCCTGCCTGCGGCTCCTTCACTGCTCTGAGCTTAGGACTAACCTGAACGGGACACTGCAATCATGCAGACCACATAATATGAGTATTAGGCACAAACGCGGAAGCAGGCAGACAGATCTAAAGCTCTCTTCTGAGGGAAAATTCTCATGATGTCCTTGGTTATGTTGTAAACGGGCTTAGAAAAACTCTTAATTATTTTTTTTTGTCATTGTAGCATTTTCAAAGTACCAAAATTATTCTGTATTATTTCAGCGAAAAAACAATTTATCTAGAAGACTTTTGACAACTTTTATTATTCAATCATTAATTTTAATAACTTCTACTTAATTGAATGTGTGTACCAAAACTGTAGGAAAGCCAATTAGGTGGTCTTGGGGACTTGGTTACCATTAGACCTTCATAAAAAAAAAATATCTATGCTACTATGAACTTGCTTAGTTTATCCTTCTATGCTTAGCACACTTATTCTGGACCTCAGTCCCAGCTGTTTCATTACACCCCTTTAATAGTGTTCTCCTGTGGTTATTCATTTAACAAACCCACAGAGTTTCTGCAAGTTCCTCCATTCAAATAGCAGAGTGCTTAAGAGTATTTCTAAAATAAAGGATCAAGCAAAAGCTCACAGTCTAAGAACTATGGAAATATTCATAAAAACTGCAATCTGGTATAAGGATGACATTTTACTAAGTTTATTCAAAAATAACTGAAAAAAGTTATTCCTTTGGCAATACCATCTAAATAGTTCTAACCAAAAGGAAATACTACGGATTTTGCTTTGAATAAAATATTATCTTCATGTTTGCACATAATTTTTTGGAACTGCCACGTTCAACAGCAGATTCACAAAGTTCTGATAGTCCTGTTTTTATCGGGAACACCACATCAAACCGAATCTTTGCAGTTATGGGTTTCTTATGGTTCAGCATTAGTCGCAAAATAAGTCTCAAGGAAAAAAAAAAACAAGTAATCAAATTAAAGCAAATGGCAATTGTGAAACACTAGTCCATAAGAACTACTAGGAACACACCACTCTTCCTGGGTAAGATTTTTGAGGTGAGCCACTAAATGTTTCTTTTTCCTTCTCTCTGACAATGTCATTTAAAACAACTTAGTTACCACTTAGAGTTAGCTACACGATGATGCTACTCAAGGCAAAGATCCTTGTTTTTAAAAACCAGGGGAAAATACAGCAATGTCATTCCTACACAACGTCTTATGGAGTAAGTGGAGATGGAAGGAGAAGATGGAAGTTTGTGTTGGAATAGAAAATGCAAAGACAGAATATTTACAGAGATAGAAACTACAGTTTTCCAGTGTCACCTCCAAAGCTTCTCAGCATTCTGTTATTCATTGAAGTAGACCGTGTTTAAGTCTATGCAAGGATACCTTCTACATGCTCAGATAAACAACTAAGGTGTTTTGTTTAGAAAAGGTGAGTTTTCATTTAAATATCTCACACTGAAGATAAGAGCAACCATTATCAAATATTCTTTGCTATGAAGAAAGTTTTTAAATCTTTCGGGGTAAGCGTTCTCTCTCAAGTCACTGTGGCCACACAGCAGTATCTTGAAGAACAGTGTCTACATGCATTGTAAGCATTTGAAAAAAATCTGTAGTTCCATGTGGTTACAACAGAACATGAACAAATGGAACAGAAATTCCACCTCCAAAGATCCTCTCAAGTTCAGCTCTCCTTGAAGACATCTTGCTGTTTTCTGAGTTCAATAGCAATGCAAAGACTGCAGACTCGAAAGGGTTCAGAAGCTGATGGTCTCGTCACTGCGTCTCACGCGTGCCCCAGGACGGTCCTGTTCAGGCAAGGACTTCTCTGAGCAGACATCACTCAACTATGAGTGCCACGTTTATGTGGGACAGATCTATCATGTGCCTGTAGGGAGATCGAGGACATTTAAACCTGCTACTCAACCTTATTCTAGGTGGACAGAGCAGAAAACAAAGACCTGCAAAGGTCACTAACAGATGCTTGATTGGATTAAGAAAAACACTTATCAGAGAAAATCATTTTTTTTCACTTTTTAAGGAAGGGAATAGGCTGAAGGCAGCAGCAGTGATTAACCACTTACCTGTGGAACTTCTGTTGAAATGCTAAAGCGTGTGCTGGCTCCTTAAATTTTGCTATGGCTTTCCGTTGTTGAGGAAGCATCTGTAAACTCTGTAGACACAAAAAAGTTTTTTTTTTTTTTTAAACAGTAATCCGGAACCATGGAAATTTTGTCAGAAACACTTATCAGCATTCAGGGCAGCAAATGAGGTGGAGCCCAGATCTGCAAAGAGGCAGAAAAGCCAAGTCCCTTGTGCAACTCCTCACAGCCTCCGACCCAGTTGAAGGCATCTGAGCTGGCGTATTAAGCAACAAGAAACTCATGAGAACAGACAGGTTGAGCAAATCCCCAGACTGATCTTTACAGGTGAACCAAACCTTGCAACCAAACTCCCCAATAAGCAGCACTCCAGTGGCCAGAGGCCCTCTGGTGGGCCCATGTGCCCAGGCTAGCTCAGCTTCACCTGTAAGTCCTAGGAATCACTCATCTGACTTGCATTAAAGGATCCTAACTTTCCATAGGTTTAAAAGAACGTCAAAAATAGAAAAGGTGAAGGTTTTGTACTTTAAACTGTATGTCCTCACAGAGTTTTAATAATAACCTGTGGCTCATTTTTGACAGACTGAGATGGCTTAGGTTGCCAGACTAACTTTCTGACTTCTGAAAACTAAGAATTAATCATTGACATTAAACAGCAAGATTGTAAAATAATAAGAGATTTAACAGAATTATAAAGAATATCTGAGCCACAAAAAAAGGCACAAGAGGAGCACATTAGATTCCTAGATTATTTTACAATGCATACAGAACTTCCAGTATGAGGAAAAAAAATCACCATATGAATGACTATCTCAGAGCACAGTCAAGATACTAGAAGCTGGAAAAAGACCACGGGAACATGTTCCCTCAGCTGCACGTGCTCCTTCCGTCCTTGCCACAAAGATTCTTCAGCCCCTCTAGCAAACACCTCATCCTCCCGATAGCAAAGCTTAGTGACTTCTTTCCCACCACTGAGCTATTATTTCAACTGCTATTCTTGAGATGTACAAAATCATCCTTTGATTTTGCACTTTCCATGCTTGTGTTATTAAGAAGTTGCCTGATCAATTAGTATATGGGGAAAAATAAATCTGAAGGAAGATATTCTGGTGTAGTGCACGCTGGCTGGTGACGTTATGAAAGCAAAGTATCTAACTATTCTTATAAACAACATATTTGCACTTTGTACATCAATTAAAGTTTACCGATTGACTCGTCTGCATAATATGTCACTGCCTGTTCATCGTCACGCTGCATTATTGTTATACTTCCCAAAGCAAACAAATGCATTCAAAGCATTTCTAGATGCAAGTCAGCTTTAGTACTCAACTGCTTTGGCAGCAAAGCAATTCTCTATGTCTGCTGCGAAGCATCCTCACAACATCTTATTTCCCTTGTTGGCAGGGAGAACTAGAGAACCCAGGAGTGCTTCTGGAAGGATCGCAGTGGAAGGGCACGGTCAGGGAGGCCGTTACGTGGGGTGCGTGCAGCCACCTGACGACGGGTGCACCCTCTCGGAGGGCAATGCTGACGGTAACTCACTGCCATTGAAGCCAGCCCCTCCGATCCTCCACCAGCCTACGGCCCCGAGCTCATCCCCCAGCGCATTAAGCATGAAGGATGAGGCGAAACAAATGACACTTTACTTGGAAACTGTCAAAAAATTCACATTCAAACAATTCCTTTTGATTCTGACCAAGACTAAAAGACTACAGTGACTAAGTACTTTCACTATACAAGCACCATTTGCTTTAAATGCCACCACAAATCACCTTGTGAACTAAGACTTTTATTTATCTCAGCATGAAGCACGATCTGTATCGTACCTCTAATCTATCATATCGACTTAATTCATCTAGCTAACAAAACTCTCTTGCAAATTTCTGTTCTGATTTGGGGAAAATATGTACTTAATTATATTCCAGTGTAAGGTGTGAGTTTTATGCTTACGCCATTAAGCAATTAACAACACTGATTGCCAGGCACAGAACAGCAGCGCAGTTTTTGCCAGTGTGCCTAGGTCTTGCCCTGCTTGCTACCTGGAGACTGAACAGATGGGACACCGGGTGGGAATACAACAAGTGTTCCACTTCAGTAGAAACCTGAAATAAAGTACCTGCATATTCATTCTTCTGTATTATTGCTGTCTCTTTGGGTACTAGATGATATGCAGTTTAGAATGGATCCTGCATTTTGTGATGTTAACAGCAACATTCTGAAGAAAACAAGCTTTTCATGCATGTAAAAAATTCAGTATCAAGCATTGGGATACTGGGGTATAACCTGGAGAATTTTTGTAGCTTAAAATTTTGTTTAGAACATTATCTCAAAAGATTTACTTTAGTAGTGTCTGCTTTTCTGATTCCAAATATGTGTGCCAGGAAAACATACACAAAATTATATTAATTCTGCATGTTGTAATCACACTTCCTTTTTAGTTTAATAGCCTTATTTATTTTTCCCTTTCAAAAAGAATTTGACAGGCACTACTTTCATTGATTTGATTTAACATTACCATAATCATCATCCATAACATTCTCCAGAAAGCTCAAATCCTCACATGTTCACTAGAAGGGGATCCTGAAATCACCACCTAGGAAACTTACTTTAAATCATCCACTTTGACTAATCAGCCTATCCATCCTAGTAGTAAGCTTACTTGGAAAGAATGTTTTAGAGTAAGTATCCAAAACTGCAGCAACAATGTCTAATTCAGACCTTTGTGACTTCTTTTGGTAAAGTCTTACTACTTCTGGAATGATTTTTTGAGTCCAACAGTCCAATCGAACAAAAACTCATCTTGTGCAGGTCTATATACAACTAAACCAACTCATTCATATTTGCACAAATCTCATCAGGAGATGTTTGCCTCTCGTGATCAGTACTAGCTCTCCTATAACACATTTGCAAAAACACACTAAGATTTGCTATAGTGAAAGGAGTCAATGGCCTTTCCCAGGTTTGAGGTCTTAACAGCTGGTTAAGTCATAAGACTTAGATATTGAAGTGCACAAATACAAACGTACTGCATACTGTAGGCTGTAGGATATTTTTTCTTATAAGCCGTAGACTGCTTTCAGTTTATATCTTAAATGTGCAAGTAACTATAGACAGACACACTGGAACCTACATTAAATACTTCTTCCAGTGGCATTCAGTGGTAGTACCACAGACTCATAGCATCCACAACAGCTTCTATCCTCACTTTCTAACCTGACGTATCAAAATGCTTCCAAACATCACAGTTGTGAGGAAAACAACTCCACTCACCTTTTTTCTCTAGCCTGAGTTGGACAGAGAGCAGGAGATGAAAACCCCTCCCTGGATGCACCTGGGTGCAAAGGACTGACACTGCTACCTTCCATGGGATCCCTTAACATTTTACAGACTGAAGCGTACAAACCCACCATACAATACTGCTTACTGACCAATCTGAGATAATTTCAGGAGTATTCTACATATTTTCCCATTCAATTTCAGAGTGAGAGAAGAGGCATTAAGGTCTGGAACACTCTCAGCATTTAGAAAACCTCCTTTTATGCTGAGAAGGATTATTTTATATAGGAAGGATTTAGGTAGCACTGAATTGATAAAGATCTTATTATCTTCTTTTTCTGATTCTTTGGAAATCAGCATAGGAAAATGCAGGTCTTATGGCGAATGAAAAATGGAATGGAGTGACAGATGACTGTTCATTTGTTAGGGGCTCATGCTTATTGAGAGTTTGCATACAACTATTTTAATTGCCTACTATTTAATTGAACAATTTAAAAAGTCTCAAGCTACAGCGTTCTCTGCAACTAAAATACTGCCAGATTATGGCATAAACATCCCAATAGCACCATCCCCTCTATATACCTTTTGTTAAGTCTGCAGGGTGTTTGCTGTCCTCATATTACACCTTTCTATACTCACTCTCCTTAAATCTACAGGTTTCCAGAGTCCAAGAAAATAATACTGAAATAGTGCGTATGATAACAGCAGCATAACAGTGTCTAGCAAGCTTGAGAGAAGCAGCAAGAGACCCATGAGCAGCAAGAAAAGGAGCTCCTGCAGAAACTCAAGACCTCCTGCAACAGCAGAGCTTGTGGTGGTTACACAGGGAGGAAGAAGTTAAAAGGGAGATGGGAGAGCACTGGGAAATGCCAGCTAGGCAGGCAGGCAGTGAGACCAAAGCAAGCACTCGTTTCAATTATAGCAGACACACGGGAAATAAGTTTCCTCTCTCATTTAATTTCTTTCATTGAAGTAAATGGACTATCTAATAGACTGTACATTCAGTTCACTGGTGAATTTGGGAGTAACAGTCCGTATAAAGATGCCGAGAAAAGGGTCTGTTCAATTTCAAAGTGTGAAACTTCCTTAACCAGGAGCACTGCTACTCCCTAAGCTCTTGAGCAACAGGCTGAAGGGTGGCACAGCAGGCGCTGGCTGAGCGTAAAGATCAGATTTGGTTTGCTCTTCTCTCCCATAAATAAATGCAGACACATTTTTGCTATTTGCACAGCTTCCTGGCACCAGAACATCTTTGCTGGAAACAGCATGCTCTACCTGTCACAGACAAGCCCAGAATCTGCACTAGAAGGTATAAGGCTTTTCCTTCAGCTGGCTTCCTTCCTTCTGACCTCTCCCACTTTGCGTCCCTCTTCTCCCTTTTCTGCAATCTTTGTCTTTTTACTATCCTTCTTTACAAGGGCTCAACCTTCAATCCCCGCACACTGCATGAGAAGAAAGGATCCTACAATACAGATGAGCTTCTCCAGGCTCCCATCTGACTCGGCTGAGTAATCCCATTCCACACCTTCTCCCACAGCCCCTGGAGCTGGCAGAGATCCTCATCTTTAAGAGCTGAAAATGTTTTTGTGGACAGGAAAACCAAAGTGGTCACCAAGGCAGAACCACAAGCCTTGTGTATCCCATCACTCCAGGAAGATCCCTGTCATTCCCATGTTCTGAGATCATTCATCTACATTTGCTTGTCATATTCACTGAGAAGCCTTGAAACTAAAAACAAAATCATTTTTAAACAGTGGGTTAGTGCATGGACCTGTCCTTGCTCAAGTTGAGCACTAGGCAGCAGTGTCACTCCAAGAATGTCCTGAGAAATGCATCCCGAGGCAACTGTTTTTCCTGCGAGGCTGGAAAAGGAACAACTACATTATCAGAGTAAAACGGAGATATTTGTCAACCCACTTCAGAGACAGCTACAGGTGCAGCATTCCAAGGAGCTTCAAGACAGAAAAACACAATTCTTACATTGGGAAATCTGTGATCTCAAATCTTCACAAAGCAGTAGGGAGAATTTGCCCTTGTGTTTTATTTAGGCTTGGAAAAATGCAAGAAAAGGAAATAGGATTAAAGATAATTATGGAACAAATGCAAATTATCTGAAGAGCGAGCACACGATCCCCAGTACCTGCGAGCACCCTAAAAGACAACTGCATAAACAGCAGAAACACTCAGTCTGGGTTTAAGAGGCCAAAAAAAAAGTGAAGCCTTCCATGCCCTTTGCAACTTATTAAAATCTATTTCAGATCTACTTGCTAATTCTGTGCTCAGAAATCTGTATTATCAAATGTTTAGGAAAGCACAATTATATTTACAGTTTATAATTATGCTGGATTCATCTCTCATTTTACTTCATGTACTGTGTTTATATCTGAAAGCTTGTCACCTTCAAAAAGAGTCTCACAGCAAACCGTATGTTGGATAAAGTGTTTTGCCTGCCAGTTTAATCATCTTTGAGTGATAAAATGCAGTTATGATTACAGGGTTATTCCTGAAGCCCCAAAGATTTCCTTCTATTCGGTATCTCTAGAATCTTAACGGAGTTTTTCTCCTGTTTTAATAATAGGACAACTTTATGAAACAGGGTTGAGAAGTAAGGAGTTTTTAGCGATTAGGCAACAAAGGGCATTTCAAAGCTCACATACAGCAAGTCTAAGAAAATGTCTTCATGATTTGGAAACATCAACAAGATCAGAAGCCAAACTGCAGATCTGAATATAAGAGCTGGGATGGGCTGCTATATAGAGAGCCCCTTGACAGTAGCAGAAACTCACGCGCAGATTGAGGAGCAGCACTTGCACACCGTGTTGAAACAAGAAGTTTGCTTTCCAATAGCAACACACACGACCTGGGGGTCTTTGACCGAAACAGGGGTTTGGGTGTTGGACAGTCTGCAGGTGCCCCTCAAGACTTGGCGCAGACAAGGAGAGGAGAAAATAGCTGGAGTTCGGCTTCTGATTTTGAACTTTCCTTCACAATTGTTAGAAACAAACATTAGGTCCACCTGGGAATAAATTAAATCCCAGAGTTTGTCTCATTAAGGGAAGTTCTGCTGATTATAGTTGATGTCTTAAGCCAGGACAGTCTACATCCTAAAAACTGAGGCAGCTACAACTGCCTTAACTTTCTGTTCTCTTATGCTCTCCACAGCTTCACTAGAACTGGTCGAAAACCTCAGGAGCTTTCTTAAAGTAATAAAAAAAAAACAAACAAAACACCTAAAATGTCTCACTTCGTCTCTTTTTTAGTCATCTTTTTGAATCCCTCCTATCTCAGATCATCAGGCTTCAACCTCAACTTCATTTTCAGAAGCAAAAGTTTGGGAATTGCCCAAGATCCTTTTGGCTACAGCACCTCTTTGCTCTGGTCATCAGTGTTACCCTGTTCTTGCCTCTCACATACTACCCAGATGTGTAAAAACTGCAAATCCCACATGGCAAAATATCCTTCACTATTCCCATCTCTTCTAGTGGCCCCCTTCCATGCTCCTCATTGCAAATGACTTGCATTAAATGCATTTTTTTTTCAGAAGGAGAGAGGAAATAATGAAACAGAAGATCTCCTTATACTTGCAAAGCCCCTTGATCGTTAGAGCACTGAGCATAGGCACTAGTAAAAACACTAATTTATAGCCACAAGAAAATCTACTCATTCACAGTGGGATTTTGGCCTCTTTCAAAATCCAATACACATCCTGTACAAGTCACTACTGTGAAAGGCGGCAACAACAGATTTCCATATGTTTTTTCTTCTTTCACTGGTAGTTCTTCCACTATACAGCTCTTACAACTACTGCTACCCCCTCCTCCTTCGGGGTGTTAATATTTTCTCTGCCACATCACAGCATCATTAAAAAACAAACAAGAGGAAAAATAAGAATGAGCTACATATCACCCAGAGCGGCTGCATGCTTCCTATGAAAGGATCACTCCTCTCCTGTACACTTCCCTATCTGCACTTTTCAAACATCATTCAGTCTTAACAAGCCAGGAAATCTCTGGCCTTCCAAAAGGCACTTCTGAGATTCAAATGCAGAATCAGTACAGAAGCCTTTGCATCATCAGCTAAATTCTACCACTACTTTCAAGATATTAAATTTCTTCTAAGAAGAAATCAGATGATGATGTTGATGATGATCTAAAACACATTGTTTCCAACAAGGTACAGCTGACACTCCAGGGATACAAGCTCTGTATGAGACAGGGATATATCAAATCCCACTGGAAAACTAGTTATAAATTCCTCCCTATAAGGAAGATGATTCATCTTGCTAGACTGGTCTGTGGCACTCCATGAAGACACTGGAGTTAGGAGTCTGATAAGAAACAGCAAGTCCTGAATAAATCTTTCAGCACGTCCTCAGGAACCTCCTTTAGCCATGAAAATTTCCTAGGCAGGTTTCTATTAATCTCTTTTAATATTCTCATGCAAGATTTAGCAAGTAAACACAGAACTAACGTGCTTCAGAGCTGACCCCACTTCAAAACGGTATGAATAATTTCATACAAAGTGCTACAGAACATGAAGGGACAAAATATTTTGTGAAAGGATTTTTGCTCTTTGAACTGACGATATAAATATTTCAAAATTATTTCATTCACTAAATTGGAAAAGTGAGGCAGAGAGCCCATCTCCGGGAGAGCCCTGTGTTCTACAACACAGAGATAATTCTATTCATAAAGAAGTCTCAAAGTCACAGGATAGTGCCAATTAATGCACTGTGCTTGTCTGGAAGCGCTGATTCTGTCAAAAAGGGCTCCCCAAATGGAAAAAATAGAGGAAAAAATTCCCATCGTTGTTTTCATTATCTGTTCACTGATATTTCTGAATGTACTAACCATAATTCGGGCACAGCCTCCTAAACCCTCTGCACTGTTACAGTGCAGGTCAGTTTAACTGAGGTACCAGTTCCAGGAGGCAATGCGGAACCAAGGTTTTGTGTAGATAACCTGGCATGTGTGTGTCAGCTCTCCTACAAAGATCGCTCTAAAACAAAGTGAAAAAATACTTTGAAAAGAGGCCGTTTCCAGTCAGAAGGGCAGTGTCACATGGCAGATGTATCGTCTCAGACGGGCAGGGTTCACTACGTGCTCTCACCTCAGACTGCAGTGACAGAAACTGGGGCGTTCCACAAAGTGCAAGCTGAAAACAAAGACAAGGGTAGCAACCAAAAGTATATTTGTTTTGATACACTAATCTGCAGTAACAAACCTCACAGAACGGCCCTGCTTGTGTTTTGTATGAACATAATGGAGGTAAAAATAAAGACAACGTGAAAGAGAACCCTTTGCAGCAAAAATGTGACTGCAAACTGTTTTGAAAACTGTGGATTTGCAAAATTCTCCTCTACCTCCTACACTGCAATATCACCCTGTGTTTGCCTTTGCTGTCGGGTGCAGAGCGCGTGTGCGTGGCAGGGGGGGTGCCTTCAAACATAAATTACCAATAAACACACGTTGTACTTAGTGTCAGGGAATTAATTGAGCTTTCCAGAATGAAAGACTTTTGGCACAAAAATTAGAAGCCAAGGTTGACCTACCTGAATGGGTCCCACTGACATCAGCAGGTTTTTCAGTTGGACATCAGTAGTTGATGAAGAAAGCCCTTCAACTGACACGATGCAGGGCTGAGGTTTGCACTCCACCACTCGCAGGTTCTGTTTATTTGGCATCAAGCGTCCTCGGCCCATCTGGCCTGCTACTCCTCTGCCTCTGCCATGCATAATGACCTGCCAACAACGAAAGCAACAGGGTTGTGATTTACTCACCTCGTGCTTCTGCTAACCGCACTTGACAGCACGAAAGTTAGTGATTTACCCAAAGACTCGATTAAAGCAGGTGTCGATTTAAAGCAGCTTCTTGCTGCTTGATGATCCAAAAAAAAACCCCACATATTAATGTTTTTAGTGACTGCTTATACAACCTCTTTTAGACATATAGCAAGCTCTAAACGGGACCATCATCAGCCTCAGCTTTCAGAAACCATCAGCAAAGCAACAGAGTCTGTCAGGCCCCAATACATAAACACAACCTTACTTTTGACAGTGCTAACATGAGTGTTCATGTGCTCAGCTCCAGCATGTTGAGTCTTCTCAACATCACATGGAGTAGCTGCGTGTAGGAAGCAACTCAAAAGATCATTTGCAATCTTATCCTTATCTGAAGCTAGTGTTTTGAAAGTGTGAAAAACCTGAAAAGTCCTAGGCATTCCTGTGGAGCACCCAAGTTTAGGAAGAACAGAAGGGAAATGTCAGAGCCACCACTGTAGGTGACCTCCCAGGGAAAAAGCAGCGTGAGAATCTGCTTGCACCAGTACATCCCCTTCTGAGCACCACCAGGTCTGAAAAGCGACCCTCTGTGATGCCAAAGACCATCCTGAAACTCTCCCTTACACTCAGGATATGGCCTGAATAAAAGGGTGAGTGAAACCACCGCCCCCTTGACTTTTAAAGGAAAACGGGTCGGATCCCATCTCCAGAGGCAGCTATTCTGAGACGCAGGTATTTCTCACAGAAAGCACTGTGCTGATGACGAAGTCCTCCTATGAAACACACACAGCAACCAAGGCCCAGGTTTGCAGGGTCTCCAGGCAGCTGGATTCCTCCAGGCCCCCCGTGCATGGCCCTGTGGCAGCAGCACTAGCTACGGCCACAGCAACACAGCGATGGAGGCCCTGGCAGCAACAAGCATCTAAAACCCACCTCTTGGGGTGCTTTTCCATAGACAAATGGCATGTATTTTCATTCGGTTATCCACATCTTTCTGCTTTCCAAAGTTATATGGATTTTATTTACATTTTTAAGGAGACACGCACACAACCCAGAAAGAGGAGCAAGGAACAAGGATGGATGGACCAATCCAAAACTCTGCTTGAAACTCAAAAAATCTCCCCTTACTCACAAAGTTGTATTTACTGGAAAGTTCACATTTACGTTGCCTGCTTCTAAGCCAGGCACCTTTAGAACTTAAAATCTGTTAATATGAGCTATTCTTATCATTTAACATGCTCAGAGACTACTGATGCTGCCTGCACTGTAAGCTGCAATGAGGAACATCCTTGGCCTCAGGAGCCCAATACTGAGCAGAGTCCCCAGGTGCAAGGGGGCTTCCTTCACTTAGTCTCTTTCTCTTTCCTCAAAGGTTTGCAAATCAAAACTCCTTCTGCAGCTGTAACCGATGTCACTAACCAGTGGGTTTCACATTAACTGGCAGGTTTCCTGTGGATAAGGAGACAAACTACTGGGCTGCACAAGTAAGAGGTTTATGGTCTAGGAGTAACATTATCTTGATTGGGAATAACATTATCTTGACTCAGTGTTGCATGTGGCTTCACAGACTACTTTGCACATAAATCTCTGAGACCAGTAGCAAGTGAGAAATTGCAAAGCTTTTGCTCAAAGAAGAAAAGCAAGAACTCTTCTCTTTCCCTGCCTCCCCACATTCAAGCATGTGCACACAAACAAACCCTGAGCAGAAAACCCTGCAATAAACCCTCTGTTTCTAGTATTACTTCCCATATCAGCATCAACACACATCTCAGTGGGATAAAGCCTCATGCCTTTGTCAGATAATTTCTTTTATTCAGTCTCACCACAGCAAGAAGATTAAGAAACCAAAATGAACAATCACAACCACCCTAGAAGGGTTCAAGTGGGAGAACTGGAAGTTAAAATCTAATCTATGTTAACTGCCTGCCATGAAAAAAAAAATAACCATAGACATTTGCAGCTGTCTCTCTCCCAACCCAAAAGATGGTCCCAGCACACAGGAGGAGCATCTCGGAGCAAGGCCCTCAGGTGCAAGACCTGCTGACCATGGTAATTACTGGCGCTTCAGCAGCAAGGGGCCAGGTTAGCCCAAGCTTCACCATCAAGCCCAATTACTGCAGAATCGAACTCCTCTCACTCGCCCAGGGAGCAAAAAGAAGCTCTCAGAGTCCAAGGTACAAACGCGCACAGAGGTTACAGCAGTCCACAGGGCGCGTTCCCAGCCAGCGTCTTCCCTTGGGTTAGGAACTGCCAGCCCAGCATTCCTGCAGAATGCCCTGGGCTGCCCATCTCCTCCAAGAAGGTGGAGCAGCTCTAGGCTTCTTCTAAATTAATTCACTCCAGAAATGTGGAAATCTACCCAAAGCAGCAGGCAAAGTCCTTAGCATAAAAAATAAAGAGAAGGAACAAGGCTCAATGGTTCCTGCAACAAAACCCTGCAGGGGAATAGTGACCAGGGCACCTCCCGCTCTGTGAGATGATCTGAGGCAGCTGTGTGGGCAGAGGTGACTGAGGCACCTCTTCCCCAAAGAGAGGCAAAGGGCACTGAAGTTATTTGGGCGCTGATAGGGGAAAAATCATTTACATATGATTGTAAAGAAAACATAGTCACCTGCTGACTCCTCATGCTTACTCATGGAATAAACAACAAGGGGGTGACCAGCAAAAAATATAAAATACTTGGGTAGAGTGACAGATAAGCAGGCAAGTGCAAAAACCTTCCCCAAATGAGGTCAAAATCAGAGGCTACATTGCTTAGAGGCTGCTAGTTGTCTCAGTCCTTGCTCACTTTCAACCATTTTAATTTTTCCTTTTCCTAATGATTTAATTTCTGCAAGTTTAAATTTTAATTATCTTACACTGCACATCTCCCAGTTTAAATAGGGAGACATTTGCTTTAAGTCTTCTCTTGTCAACATATATTTTTTATGATTTTTCTGCAGCATTTGGAGATGTACAGGAAACACTAAAGTTTTCAGAAGTGCATTTATTCTGCTGAAAGCAGGGAGAAGCCATCAGAGTCCACGTTAGTCCTACATCAAGACCTGAATTGGACTGATTTAAATTTTGATTTTAGGATGCAAATTCCCTTGGTTTGCTCTACATAAGAGTGAACTTCTTTATCTGCAAACCAGACATTGTCTGCTGCTCAATTTCCATATCACACCACTCTGACCTTCCAGCTTTGAAATTCCAAGTGCTATAGCAGGTTTGCCTTCCTAAACGACCATATAGCAAGTAAGAGTCCTCTTGGATAAGCTTTACAATTACTTGGTTACTTCAGGAGTAACAAAAATGCAAATGGCAGGAGCTCTGTTTGGGTGAAAGCATAAAAATTGAAATGCCAAAAAAAAGCAAGATCACTAGCACTGCCAATGATCACTACCACCAGCTCATTTCAAATACTGTGTAGAATTAAAAACCAAAACTCTAAAGATAGACAAAAGGGTTTGAGCTATATGGTGAATATTTTGCAAACTTTTGCTATGCCCAGTTTGATCTGAAATTGCAGACTAAGAAAAAAATGCAACTCAAAGGAAACACTTCAGAATAGATTCCCTGATACCAGGCAAGGTTGTATTTCAATACTGACTGTATATTTTTCTTCCTCAGTGTTGTGCCTTGAGAAACATAAAGACCATTCTGACAAATACAAAATTACAATTTTTTAACAGAGAATTTTATGGAGGATTGCCTTATTTTAGTAAGCTACAGCCCTGTACTCTATCATAATCATTATGACAGTTTTACAATGAAGATGAAGTTTATTTGCCACCAACATTAGCAGGACAAATTTATTTATAACAAATGCTTTAAAATGTACTGATAAAAATGCCTATTGATACTGTCAGAG
The DNA here is from genome assembly GCA_034781795.1 of Crypturellus tataupa. Taxonomy (NCBI): domain Eukaryota; kingdom Metazoa; phylum Chordata; class Aves; order Tinamiformes; family Tinamidae; genus Crypturellus; species Crypturellus tataupa. The sequence goes on from JAWLRI010000516.1 coordinate 531,652, forward strand.
CTTCTTGCAATTTGACAGATCAAATCTTATTTTCATTCTTAAACCCCATGAAGGAATGGTATCACCAACCTGCATTCTGTAGTCAGCAAAGTGATTAATCCCCCTCTATAGAAATCTCAACTCTTGATTATACCTATCAGACGTTAAGCAGCATTATTCTAGAGTGACAACACTTGACAAATTCCCAAACCATTTTTCTCAGCCTTTGTGGCCCTGCTAGCTTGTATTAACCCTGATGAAAAATTAATTTTCCTTATCTTCCGCTAAACCCCAAAATCCAAATCCGCCAAACTGGCGACTCTTTCTGTAAAGGTATTATGAAAACCTCTAAAAGATTAATTGCATGTCTTCAGGTGACATTAAATTAATTTCTGTACTCATGACAGACATTTGATACTCAGCCCTGAGCGCGCAGATAACATTGTCAGGACACACAGAGGGACAGGGGCGCAGGGGCCCGGGGCAGCCTCGCAGGAATTCGCCTTGCGATAAGGCAACATTTCACTGTCAGGGCCACTGTGAGGGATCTCGCGGCCCGGAGACCTCACTGCACAGGTTTCTATCAGCTACTACAATGCTCTGCCTATCCGTGCAATCTCTGTACGGTTAATTCAAAAAAAAAAAAAAAAAATCACCCAATAGTAAAAGGATGTGCATGCTGGATAAAGCGCTTAAAGAGAAAAAAAACATCTGGTTGATTTGGCTAAAAAATAACAAGGGGAAAGAAATGCTTTAGTGGGTCCACCTTATTTTCATCTGTGTTTAGATGTGTTGTAAATCAAACAGTGTATTGAAAGATGAAGGGTTAAATCTTGCAGGAAAATTGCAATCCCAAGCGTCTTGTAATTGATTTCCTTTAAGGAAGCAGAAGTACTTCACATCTGCTACTAGTTATAGTCAATATTTGAGTCAGAATTGAGTATCTCCAAAGTATCACAGTAGTTAAGAGGAGACAAAAAAAGTAAAACCCAAACCCCCATTAGGCTACTAAACTCATAATCACTTCAAGGGCAAAAGCTAATTATTGTATCCTCTCCTTGGCTATATAGATTTTCGTATGTAATTTTTTCTAGTGGTGCTGAAATTGACTGCAATAAAAAGAGACAGCATCGACACAGCCCGTGGTGATCCTCATGGAGCAGATTTTCATGGAGGGAAGAAATAAAAACAGGGAAGGTGCTGCAGAAACCATGTCGAGCAAGAAATCCTTCCCCCTTAATAGATGAGTCCTCCCTATGATTACCAAAAACACGTATGAAAGGCAAAGCCCAAAAACTTCTTTACCCCTCTTCAACTGGTGCTCCCAGAGTTGCATCCCTGTACAACAGCTGATTTAGAATCTCCAACAGTCTCACGAGTACAGGCAGAAACACAGTGCAGACCAGACCTGGAACAGTCATCACTGCAGTCCCCATTCACACACACAAACGACTCTTCCCATGATAACCAGTAAGTTAGGTCTTATTTTCAACAGCCTAAAACTTTTTTGTGTTATATATACATATGTACACACACAAATATAAATATGTGTGTGTATATATTTATATATATATATGATATATATTTCCCCATAAAGATATTTCCCTTCCCATAGCAGAAGGGTAAGCTACAGAAGGGTATTCAGTGAGCCATGATTTGAGGTCTATCTTTCTGCTGTGCCTAACGATGTGTGAGAATTCTGAACAGCAGAAGAAAACACGAAACATCTTAATAAAAAAGCTAATTCTGCTGGACTCCATGGACTAATGGGCCTCTTACCTTTAAGTATTTCCTCGTACTCTTGAGAGAACTGAGACATAGCAAAGGACTGGCCAAAGCCATTAAAGAAGCTGGGTTGCATTAAACACCTGGGCTACACTGAACTTTCAGCAGGAGCAACAGAAATTCCATTGACTAAACTGAACCATGACTAAGTGTTTTTCTAGTTTAAACAACTAGAAACTTGGAACATAGAGCTCATCCTTACGGTAAACAAAAATTCTGTGTCAAAGCTATAGCAAAATCTAAGTTCTAATCTAAGTGGACATGCACTTTGCTCTCAGAAATACCTTGATTCTTGCACAATCTTTTCCACAAAGGACATCACCCTAATGTAAATGTTAAAAAATATGACTTAGAGGAAAGTTCAGTTGTCAGTATCCAGCACAGTTCTTGTGCAGAGAATCCCAGTGAATTATGAACATGCAGATAATGCAGAGGAATTTCTAAGAGAAAAGATTCCTGTTTGAAAACATCACTGATCCCAAGCTGTCCAAAGCTCCTGGGAGCACCTTCCAGCTGGGCACCAGGTACGTTGGAAAAAACCTGCATGGGCTACCAGAAAGTCACGTCATTCTCAAGATTTCTGACTTCAGCTGACTGTCATTATGCCAGATAAAAAACAAGTCAAACCCCGCAAGTTCTGTCATTGTATTTGAAAATAAGAAGCAGAAAACCACCTGTTTCTCATGTTCTTCCATTCAGAAACATAAGTTAGGCAGCACTGAGACAGGCTCAAAGTTTATGCAGTCTCTGACACACAAGAGTAATACTTTATTACTCTTATGAT
>JAWLRI010000516.1:536140-599641 GCA_034781795.1 Crypturellus tataupa
TCGAGAACTTGTCATGCAAATACTACAAATCTTAATGTTTGTAATTTTTGACTTATTTGGATGAAAGGCGCTATAAAGCTTTCGAGAACTTGTCATGCAAATACTACAAATCTTAATGTTTGTAATTTTTGACTTATTTGGATGAAAGGCGCTATAAAGCTTTCAAGTCAAATATTTTTAATTAAATTTGAACATACACATGTGAGTGACACCAAGTACAAACATCAAATGAGGCTGGTGGAGAATGTTACACTGGCAGGCAAGAACCATCTACAGCAATATATTTTTTCCATATTTTGAACTCCATATTCACCTCTCACTTTGCAATGACTATGAATACAAATAATACTGTCTATCTTTCATTCCAGTTCTTTCTTTCTACAATCCAAGGACATTTTTTTTTGGTGTTGGTGACAGGCTGTCCAGATAAAACAACTTGTCAATTCCTCCTTCAAGTTTTTTTCTCAAGTTTTCAGAGATTATAACCACTATTAAGATGTTGTTTTTAATTCAATGTGGTGCACTGAAATTAACTTTATATATATATGAAAAAGCTCATTGTGCAGCTTTCCACAGATGCCGAACAGCATGTTCTTGGTGCAGCACTAGAACCAGCATTTCCAGGACTCTGGGACAGACATCTACCACTTTCAGCATGGCAGAGCAGTTTCTGGCTAGGGAGAAATCACCCAATAACACTGCAAGATAGCTGAATGATACAGAGAGTTTTTTTTAAGATATTATCGTTTTGCATGTAACCTCCGATCAAATGAAAAACAAATACAGAACATTTCACATTTCATCTTAAGATACTTAGAGCTGCATTCAATATGAACCTGTTCTTCCAGGGCTAACAACACCTCCAATATACTGGCTTCAGAATTCGACTGTCCTTGGTATGGTAACTATTTGCCAACAGAGTGATAGCAGGGAGCCCAAGCAGACCATGAACATTCAAGAGGTTAGAAACTATCACCCATCAAAAGAGGCTGAGGGATATGACTGCACACAGTTAACAAACCTTTCAAATGACAGAGTCACAAGAGGGAACTAAGTCCTGTCCCACGGCTTGCGAGGCACAACGCAGGCACAGCATCTAATCGCTGCCAGAAATTATAGTTTGGTCAGTGATAAAAAAAAAAACAACTCTCAAATATACAGATATTTAGACACTTCAGTGGATGACCAAAAGAAACTTCATTAATTAGACTTAAGGAAAAGATGGGGCATCTGTCAGGAATGATATACAATTAATTCTCCTTTCAAGACAGAACTACATTCTAATCATCCAAATTTTCTATCATTGTTACGATCAAGTTTACTAATGATTTATTAGGGTGTTTCTTCCCAACAAACACCATTCTCATTGTGTCTTTTCTTACCCGGATCTTAGGATTTATCAAGACAGGCAAACTTCAGACTTTTCCATAATAAGATAAACAGGAATCCTCAGAGATTATGGCCTATATACATTATGATATGTGATATTATCTACCATATATACCATTGTTACAACTTGGCAGCAGTTCTCCCAAGTTTCCCTAATTCATGTAAAAGATGGAGAAACGTCTTTCAAGACCCCAGACCTCACATACACCCCAGTATTTCATCACACCATATCCTTCCTTTTGCCCTGCACAAGCCCCTAGGACAGACTCCACACTAACAACATCATCTTACCAGGCTCAGCTTGTTCAGAGCCCCAACAAATTAACTTGTCTTTTCACAATGACAGAAGAAATCCAGTATTTTCTAACTAAAAATGCCAAGTCTCATACATGCATGTTGCCATCAGGACCAGCATTGAGAGACTTCTAAAACACCAGTGCTCAGGGGACCCTCCACTGATAACAGACCCCTCATCAGCAGATAAGGAAATCTCATTTAGATGCACAAGTGAAACGGTAGCGTTTTCAACACGGACTAACATCCCCCAACAATATACTGCTTAAATTCATTTTGCAACACGCATCGTAGGAAAGTAAAAACAATCTTCCCCTGAGCACAGCCTCAGAGCACGCACCAACGCCAGCACCAACACAAAGAGGTGCTGTAGCTTCCACCATCAGAGAAGCAGAGCCCAGCTTTTTAACTGAACCTTAAGAACAGCCAGACAAACCTCTCTCCCACCATTATCAGATGCATTAACCTTACGCAAAAGGATCTCAGATGAGGAGGCTTTTAGCGCAAGGGACTTAGGTGAAGGGAGCACGGCTTCAGAGAGGGCACTGGGGTTTTTTTAGTGGTAATGGTCTGGCACTAAAGCATTACAGCAAACCTTCATTTCTGAATAACTGCTAAGAACTTGCAGTTCCAGAAATACAGATTACTAGGACTGCTAAACCTGTTATTTCCTTTTTCAGCTTTGGCCTGTTTGTTATTTTGGTGTTACAGGGACCGACCCACAGCAGGGCAAACCATGCCAGCACACACACACGAGTGGAGCCTTGCAAACTTACCCCTCCTGACAACTTAATCACCCTGACCTTGCTGCCGACGTGGGGCCCGTCTCCGGCCGCGCTGTTCGCACGCTGCATCACAGTCCTTTTCACGCCGGGTTTGAGCTCCTGGGGCCGGGCCGGGACCGGGGCCACTCTCGGGGTCTGCACCGCGGGCAGCGTGGTGGCTGCGGGCTTGGGCTGCAGGACCTTGGGCGATGCCTGAGGCTGATTCGGAGGTATCGTCCTCGTCTGCCTCAGCTGCTTTACCGGCTTCATTTGGTGTCCTTGGTACTGCATATTTGCACCAATCTGGGGGAAATCGGGGGGCTTGGGTTGATGGAAATTGTGCGGAACTACCATATCCTGCTTTTTAACCAGCAGTCTGTTTTTGACGTTGGGCCTAGCCTGTAGGCCCGAGTGGGGAACGTAGGGGCTGCCGTTGGCAGGGAAGTCACAGGCCTCCTCCTCCTGCTGCCCATAGGGTGGCTGTGTTGATGGCTGCTGCTGTTGCTGCTGCTGCGCGAGGCGCTCGAGCAGCTCCCGCTTCCTGGCACCTGCCTGCTGCTGCCGCCGCAGCTCCTTCTGCTTCAGGATCTCCTCTCTCAGACGCTTCTGCTCCTCGATCTTCAAGCGATACAACCGCGTCTCCTCATCCTCGTCTGGGTACTACAAAAGGAGAACACAATTTTAGCTGTCAAACTCTCAGCTGGCTCAAAATAACTTTAACTTGGTGTTTCTGAAGCCCTCACGTTTGCACAACTCTAACAAGCTTCTGAAATTATCCCCGACGCTGGGCAATGGCTACCGGTGACACGTATCTGCTGGCGAGGTTTAGTTGCTACTCAATAGAGACAAACAGCTCAAATATGAGACATAGACACACTGCTTCCTCAATAGGAAAAAAAAGAAGTCATAATACCAGTTAAGAAATCTTATCAGAATACTAAAAAAAAAAAAAAAGGCCTTACAAATTGGAACTCATTTAGAAGCTACTAAAACCAATTAAACTATTAATATAATTCAAGATATCAAAATATGTTTCAAATGGAAAGTAACAATACAGAGGCAACCCACTGTCACACAGGTTTTATCTTGCTCTTTTCTGACAAAGTAACAAAAGGTAGGGTGGTAAATGACCTGAAAGGCCCTGATTAGAACTATTGATTTTTCTCACAGAATTTTCAGCCTGATCTCAAACTCATTTGTCACACAATAATTGGTTATAATGAACAGCACAAGTCAATCTCTCTGACCTTGAACTCATGCACTCTCTCCAGAATCAAAATGTTGCCAAATGCAGTGGTGGAATATTAATGGTATACAGAGAATGCCTTTAATATTCCAGTCTTAGACCCTTCTGAAAGTATTATATATTATCAAATAACCTTTCTGCAGCTCATTCAACTTTGGTCGAAAGGCTCTTATGAAAACCTGTGTGAAATGGATAGGGCTAAGGAAATGCAAATTCTCCCCATCCCGGAAAAGAAATCCAATTGCTCTGGTGATCCAATCAGATGCTTATACATACATATGCGTGTGTGTGCGCGTGTGTGTGCATGCATGTATTTAACTACAAAGCACTTTTTTTTTCATAAATTTTGTTTTTATTTTCTGCAGTAAACGATTTCTCACCATTCTCTACAGTTCTCTAGTCAAAATTTCAACAGATGAACATTCTCTCTTAAGTAGATATATTGATTGCCCCTAATAGGAATAGGTTATTAAGCCAACTTTGCTTTTTGGTAAATTAAGGCATAAATGATGCTAAAATATTTCTGAAAAACTGATATATAGTTACAGTGATGAGTAGTTATTCACCTTGCAGTAACCAAGGCTCAAACTTCCGTCATTTTTTGCATGTGTTTGACCCAAATGTAAAAGAACACTTTTATTTATTTTTTTTATATACTTATAATGTTTTATGGTTATTCAAGTATCTTTTACCCCTAAAATCTCCCAGAATCCTTCCCAAGATAGGGTAAGAGTAGTAGTCCAGATCTGACCTGGCTAGTGTTTCACAGATATATAACAGCTATAAGAGTAGTAGTTGGCATTCGTGGAATGTAAACACACAAGTCTTGACCATTTGTCTCCTCCTGGTATAACTGGTTCTCCTGGTCCCTATCCACAGAGATTACTCCCATGGTAACCAAGCAATAGTTAAATGTCTTGTACTAGAAGTCTAGTCTAAACAACTGCTAAAATGCCACGTCAATAAAACTTTTTTTTTTTTTTTTTTGTAGTATGAGATATAAATATGAGGTCTGTCCTTTTTAAGAGAATGCTTCATACACCAAAAAGTTCTGGATTTTCTCTATAGTTTTCAGGCTTGGATTATGGTGATTAATGACTATAAGGATTAGAGTCTTAGGTAAATGGTAACAGGAACACACTCTGTAAACTAAAGAGAGGGGGAGTGAAGGAAAGTGAACACAGTAGTATTTAACCTGAGAGTGAAAACTATATATATTTTTTCTTCCTATGGGTGTATAGGAAGAATAAGACCATTAAGAAATACACTAAAAAGCACACAAATCAAATACAGCTACATAGGTTAAGAAAACATAAGCAACTTCCAGATTGAAGAATCCTAAGTGTTATGTAGATCCTGATGCCATGAATAAAAGTTTCAGACACTTTCAAAGACAGTAAATATCTCACAATTATTGAACAGTCCAAACAGAAAACCTGTTCCATTTAACTTAATAAATCAATGTATTCGCTTGTTTTATCCAAGTAGGTTTGACAGATGTCAGTGAGTCGGTACCAAATTTACCTACGGCAATGCATTATTTTTTTCCTTAGAGTCAAGCGAGAAGTGTCAATATTTGCAAGAATCTGCGTAAGACCAGCTTGGCCAGCTGCACTTTATCATCATGGAACTGTCTGCTAATATCATTATATAACCAGGTCTGAAAGAGTGGCAAGGCACAAAATGCTAACTCGAAGGCCACATAAATAGCAGTTCTTTGTGGTACTATTGGGTCTTCCAAGCAGCCCAGGAATGAACATCCCGTGACCAACATATCCATGCAGCACCTCCTGGATCTAACCGTTTTGCACTGACCAACAGCACTAGCACCAAATATGGAAGACTGCACCAAACATGGAAGACTGACAAACTGTATTACCAGTACAGTCATGGTACAGCATACATATGGAGTTAGCCAACTTGATCTCAAATCTCATTTTGAATTTTTTCTTTCAGCAACCCAACTCAATACTTCTGACGATTAATCTGGATACCATGAACTCAAGTCTTTCTTACAGGGTCAACTTTGAAACCAAGAGCAAAAAGCTCTGAGGTCCTGTGAACTAAGCTGCCAGTCCTATGAGGCTGTTGCAGATTAGCCCATTAACAGGATAACTAGAACTAAATCCTTCCTCTCCAAGGAAGTTGCTACTACTGCTAAGTCCTCAGTAAATACCCCTGCTGCCAAAGGAAGATCAAAGAGGATAACGAGCCCCTTGCTCATTAACAAAATATTTGCATTCAGAGTCAGATTTGATAGGAGTTAGTTGTGCAACAACCCAACAGTAAAGATACAGAAGGGACAGCAAACTCCTCACTGAGATGAGCTCAGTGGTAATTAAAGGTCGTTAGCTTCAGGAGCAGTTCTCCTATGTCTTTAGGTGTTTCACCAGATAAAGAACAAGGGAAATGCACAGTAGATTTGATCAGGACTGGAGTGGTCTTCAATACCTAGTGCTAACAGTTTTCACCCCATTACTTTAGTAAGTCCAGGGCAGATTTCTCCATGTTGCACATGTCTCCATGTTGCACAAGGCTATGGTACACAAGGGCAGAGATGCAATGTTCAAATTCTCATCTGTCTTTGAGCAGTTCTTAAACAAAAGATATTTCATTATGTTTTGGAGGGAAGACCAAACTTCAGCTACATTTTTTTCTTCTACCTTAAGGTCTTAACTTACTTTATGGAGAGTGCCAAAAGCATAAGAGGCTGCTTTTCTGAGTCCAGCTAAAGAGTAATAGCAAGAGTAGCAACAGTTCTAGAACATCCTCAATGTAGGAGGGCTTAGAATGGCACTGTTAAGCTCAAGAGCACACAAAGGTTTCCCAAGGCTTGCAGGTTTTATTACCAGTTGCCAAAATTAAACGCAGAACAACAAAATTTGAATTAGTGGAAGTATTTGGGCTTCCTATCAAAGAACAAAAAAGGAACTGTGCAGCCAGACTGACCTGTGTCCCTAAACAGAATGGATGTGAGGAGAGAGGGGAGGTCACCCATGGAAACTGTCGGTTGAAACAGTTTGGTCTGTGGCATATACCGATGAACTCACGCGTTCAGCACATTTGCAGTTCACTTGTTTTTCAGTTGTAATTTTAGAAATGAGGGACTCGAATCTTTTGTCCCCAAACTCATGACAAGTCTTTATAAAAATCTGAATCTAAATTATAGCATTTCACTGCTTGCATTCAAGACCACAAATTATCTTAAACAAAAACATCTAAATATGTGCTACATATTTCATATAACAGTCTAACAGTCTAAGAGGGCATGGGTTATCCTACTAAACTTAGGGGCTGTACATCTTGGACAAACAGGAGAAGAGTTAAGAAAAAGGTTACTTTGAGAAGCACATTACCCTCCTGCCATCTTCTAACTGGAAAAAGACTGGTAGGATGGATTCTCTAAACACAAGACAGTAGTCATCATTATTAAAATCTGAAAAATAAACCAACTACAGAACCCCCAAATTTAGACACTTTTCTTTCAGACAGTTAATTTCTAGAAAAATAAAAACATTCAGGTAACATTTGCTTGATTACCTAACTTAGCACCTATTTTATGTACTGCAAGCACCATAAAATAAACCCAACCCACATTAAACTTAACTCAGTTTCATTCACTGCACTTAGGAGAATGAAATACAAGGGTAAATCTATTGGTGGCCTGCACTGCAATATGTGGCAACACTAGTACACCTGGGATGTGATCAACTCTCCATTAATTTCCCTCCTTTTCCAAGTTCCAGTATCTCATTTCTTCTGAAGAACTTCACATCATCTTTCTATGCCCCACATTTTTTATTAACACAAAAGTGCCTAATATTGCCTTAATTCTTCTCATCCTAAACTAGCCCAATACGCACAAATTAGGCTAATAGTCACCTCCCATCTTTCCCACATGGCTGTCAAAATGAAAAATAATCTTGAAAAATAATTGGCTATGTTTATAGAATAGCTGTTGAGAGGCAACATTTTGCAGCCTCCAAGGAATTGAGACTCTGGTACACTATTAAGGAAGCTCATTTACAGCTTTTATCTTCTAGGCACTGAGGCTGCAATCTTCTAAGGTATCAGAATTTTGAAAATGAGAGAAATCCTGTAATATGCAACTTGGCTACTCTTCATGGTTCCCGAATGCCACAGTTTTCAAAAATACAGCCAAGGCTCTTCAGGAAGAAGGATGAAAAAAACCCAAAAATTAGTTTTAATAGCTTTCCACTTGAAGACACTTGCAAAAGGACCTAAGCAATACAGTTAGAAAAAGGTGACAAGATTTAAACTGTTTCTTTTTAGAGGAAAAAAAAGCAATATAAACTTAATAACTACAAAAAAAAAACCTATGTGAAATAGATATCAGAACTTGTTTCCAAAGATAGTCTTGCCATAGAAATAAAAAGGAAGCTTAATTTTTGTAAAACTAAGACTTCACATGAATGTCATTAGTTAATTTAATGTTGGTTAGGATACAACTAGGTTAAGATATGTTTATAACTTAAAATGCACAGCAAAAAATGCTTGGTTTTCTATTTTTTTAAATTGATTTAAGAATAAAAAATATTAGTTCACTTTTCTAAACAGCGGCAGAGATATTTCAGGACTAATGCCTTACATGCCTTACATAGTGAAAGAACTATAAAATTTTTTAGACAGTGAGGCCTCTTTCTGCTTTGTATAGGGTTACAAAACTTACCTACGCTAATGGTCTGACAGAAAGACACTTCCCTAGAGATATGGCATTTTCTATCACTTTAGACTATTCTAAGAGACTGAACTGAGGAGAAAGGGATTACTTAAATCATTTTTGGAAAGAAAAAAAATTAAAGTTGAAATAAGGTTTTTTTTTTCCCCCCTGTGCACAGTGGAAGTGCATGCACAGGAGGTCAAACACTACTAGCTACAGATTTCTTTTGTGCTTCATTTGTGGAAATTAGGGATGGTCATAATGGATTCAAGAACAGGATGTGAAGCTAATAACCAGCAGCTTACAACCAGTAGTTGTATTATTACAACTAAAGTTGTCAACAGTTGTCAAAAGAAACCTGGTCCTTGAGGAAAGATTCACGATCAGCTGAACTACAAAGTCTTGGAGCTCTGCTCAGAATAACCTGACATGCAGAAACTGTATGGGATTTGTTTGATAACCATTGTGCTCCTTGTTCAGTATTAACAACCCCACCAGTGCAATTCAGTCCCCCTGCACTCACATTAAAAACACCCATGGAGTCTTCTCTGGTGTCCAAAAGCACCTGCCTAGAAAACAGCCACCTATTGACCCAAGCACCTTTTTTTTATTGTGCAGATTACTGGCAAGCAAAATTACAACTTCTCTTCCAAAACAGAAAACTTAAGTGCATTTCCTACTTTCCCTAGATTAGGGATTCGTCCAAAATGTTGTGTAAAAGAGGTATCTCCTTCTACAAGACCAAGAAGCCTCCTACACAGGGTAGAAGCAACTTCTTAGAGAAGTGCTGAAGACCCTAAAGATGACTGTGTGAAGAAGGCAGCATTAGGAAAACAGCTCTCTGAACATGCTCTTCTTCAGAGGAAGAGAACAGGTTTTCTGACTTAAGAGGAAATGCTAAGCTGAAAAAAAAAATGGTCAAAAAGGCTGCAAGGTAGAAACGGACACAGAAGCTATTTCAGAGGCTGCTTGATGAGGCTGCTTGAGGCTGCTCAACTCTCTGCCTTGTCACAGGAGAAATAACCACCTCTTGCAAAGCAGACGTTCCCCAGCTCTCCTAATCTTCAACACTTCTTATTGTTGCTGTTGTCATCATCACTGTTGACTGTTGTTGCCATCACGCTAAATAGGAATATGCGACTGAATAGAGGCACTTCTAGTGGCATCAAAAAAACAACCAATCAACCAAAACATTTTACCTCTGGTTCAGATTTTACTTCTGATTTTGCTTGGCCCACTGGCGTGATTGCTTTAGCCTTCATCTCAGGCCTTCCCTGCGAGTTTCCAGTTCCAGCTCCAGCCTTGTTGGAGGACATGGTGCTGGCGATGGGCTTGACCTGAGCAGCTGGGGTAGAAGTTCGCCTATTGTTGCTCACTTCCATGGCATGTGATGGTGCTATGGGCAACTCACGCAGGTTGCTGTTCCTTGGAGCAGTTGTTTGTAGCTGCTGATTTGAACGCTTGACAATATTCTGGGAGGGTGTGTTCTGAAAAACAGAGAGAAAAAGTGCAAACACTTCCACCAAGAGCAAGATTAAAGTGTTGCCCCTTTCCGATCTTCCACAATTAAGTTAGGCTTCTAAGCTTGGCCCAGAAGAAAGCTTTTAAAAGAGCAACTGTATTGTTCAGGTAAGAAGAAGCAGCTATAGAAATGAGAACGTTCTAACAAGAGTTTTATTTTTAGCAAAACCTAATCTCCCTTGTTTACATTTTTCTCAGATGTGCCTTTCATCAAGCGATTTATTTTCCCAATCAAGCTGCTTGTTCTGATTTGCAATCGTGTGAAGCAGCTACGCACGCTACTCCATGGGGATTGCGATGTCACAGCAGCCTGCTGAGCACAAAACATGTTGCAGAGGAGCAAATTCGCTAGTGGTTTTTGGACCCTGTGCTGAGGCGCCCGTTACAGCCGCACAAGAGAGGCCATGGAAGCCAGTGGTACTTACGTGTCGGGGCTTCATGGGCCCCTGCCGCTGCTGGCACTGCATGCGGTTGTTGTTAGGTTGCTGCTGGGCAGTCGGCATGTGGGGCCGGAACTGGGGCTGGTTCATGGGCATCAAGGGCTGCGGGGGGCCCTGCAGGTGGTGGTGGTGCTGCTGCTGCTGCTGGTGATGGTGCTGCTGCTGCTGCTGGTGATGGTGCTGCTGGGGTTGCTGGTGATGGTGCTGCTGGGGCTGCGGCTGGGGTTGCGGCTGCAGCGGAGGGTGCAAGGGGCCCTGCGCCGGGAAGGAAAGGTTGGTCAGCATTAGGGATGGAGCAGTCCGCTTGGAAAAGCGGCACCCGGCCTCCCCCAACCTCAAGGTATCTTGCAGCAGCTAAGGAACAGGCTGCATCGAGCAGCCTGGTTGCGCAAGGCAGATCTGTGGCTACACTTAGGCAGCCCCACACAGAAAAGGCGGGTGAGGGGCTCCCCTGTCCCCGTTCCTGCTCTTCCCCTGGCTCCAGGCAGCATTGCGGCATGGGGCTCCCTGTCCTGCGACCCCGGCAGAGGGCGTTCCAGCCCTGCCACTTCCCAGTCCGCTTCCCGTCCCAGCCATACCTGCATGTTGGGCTGCGTGTGCGCAGCCAGGAAGGGCTGCGCGGGCGCCTGCAGGAACTGCTGTCGTGGGGGCATGAAAGGGCGTGGGGCAGTCGAGCCTGGCTGGTTGAAGTGCAAGATGCCCACAGGGCCCTGCGGCTGCAGGTTGGGCCGCACCGGCCTCTCCCGCGGGAACACAGGCTGCTGCCCTTGCTGGGTGAAGGCCGGGCCGGGCTGAGCGAAGGGCATGGGGCTCTGCGTGGGTGCGGGGTGGGCGCTGTTGAGGAGCGGCGGTGGCGGCGGTGGGGGGCTCCGCTGCTCGAACAGGGGGTGCCCAGGGAAGCGGGGATCTGCGGAGGAAGCGGAGACTGTGTCAGCGCCTGGCAAAACACGCAGCATCCCCTTGGTTCACACAGGCAAATCGGCATTTGAAAGGAGAAAAACAAACAACCTGAGGAGTTTTTAGTTACCCGCGAGGTTATGTCCCTGCTGCTTCCATAGCACTGCCCTTAACTAGGAAATGGGAAGAGCTTAGGAATTCTGTTTGTTTCTAGTTTGCTTCTTACACTGTATCCTTCTTCTCAGCTTGGACTCCAACTCTCTAACGCTCCCGCCCCTTCTTGGGGATACTTTATATTTCATACCACAGGGTTAAGCAGCACGGCCGCCTGCCGGAGAGTAGGCCCGCTGCGGCGCTGCGGGCGCAGAATCTCCTACCTCCCAGGAAGAAGGGGTCCCGGTCCTGCGGGGGTGGCGGCGGTGGTGGCAGCGGTGGCGGGGGGCCCCGCCACTGCTCCTGCATGGGCAGCCGCGGCGCCGGAGAGTAGCTGCTGGGGACAGGTCCTGGCGGATGCTGCTGGAAGTCCGGAGGGCCCTGCCAACAGGACAGAACCGACACTGAGACCAGCAAGAATTTATTTATTTTCTGAAAAGCATCATTGATTTAGGAGTTACCTCCTAAAAATCTCTACATATTGGCAGTCTTTACCAAGCTCTTCTTTCACACTGGAAGAGATATTAAATACCGAGCTTAGTATCTTGAAATGAATTTTCAATGTTTTAATAATCACCACCACCAAAGGAATGCCATTTCTTCTCGGGCTTACTGAAATCCATGCAATTATTGACCTTTTCTGCATTAATCCAAAATAAATAAATAAATAAATAAATAAATAAAGTCTAAATGTCTACTTTGGAAAGCATTCCTGACATTTATCTTCTTAAACCGGGCTATTCTTTACCACCTACTTAGTATAACCTAAGCTACAGAAACGAAGCAGCTTTACCTAAAAAGAAAAAAGAAACAGCATCCAGAAAATTAAAAAAATAATCTTTCAAGATAATAACAAGAGAGCACTTCTGTCAATTCACAGCTTAAGCATCTGAAGAATTACAAAAGGGTTACAAAATCATCTTCCCTTTATATATTGCAGGAGAGCAGTATCTTAATTCAAAAGCAGAAGTATGCAGAAGACATACTTTATTCAGTAATTTATGCAATTATCATTTTTCTTTTATATCAAAAGCTGACAAAATATTTTAGTACCCTCTGCTAACTGAAAGAAACAGTGCCTCACAAATCATCATGTTCACAGCATTCCCCTATTATGTGCAAGTAAATCAAACAACCGACCAGCACTGCCTAAGAACATCTTGTTTTCTACCTTACATGAATTTTGAAAGCGGTGGTGGCACCTCTTCTGTCTACATCTGATATTTACCAGCTGCGTAGAACATGTCCTCGCTAAAAACAAGCTTTTCAAAACAGATTTAAGAAATACTTCTTGCTCTACTAAAACATGGCCATTGGCAAAGGATCAAACAACTGAGTTAATGGTGCTTTACCATTCATTTATTTATTGAGCTGCCGTAAGCAGGAGCACGTACACACAGCAAGACAGCATGTCCTAGTTTACAACCTCAGTGCAGATGCCTCTCACAACTGAATTTTGGTGGTAAGTTATAGTCACTTTATGACAATATCCAATCATTTAGCCATGTTTCAGACATTTAATAAAATCCTCAAGCAGCATGACGAAATTAGGAGTGGAAAAAGTCAGGGTGGTGAGTGTTCATGGGCATGGTCTTTCTTGACAGGAGCCTGCCCCATGTTGTAATACAGGGTTGACAAAACTAAATGTGCTTAACTTAGGCATAGAAGATAAAAAAAAACAGAAAAAGTAAACAACAAAAATGAAGTCAAGAACGAAAAATATCTTAAAATGAAAAAACAAAATCCTCTTAAAATGAAATAATTAACACCACTAGCACTGAAGCTTACGCTGTATTCCCGTGTAAGGGAGACCTCCAATATCCACGTATCATATGTTACGATCCGCAAATATTTTTAACGCAAACACATTAGCATTTTAGCAAAAAAAAAAAAAAAAACTTCCTTGCATAACAGCAGGGTATTTGTCCTGGAAACTGAAGTCTCCTGTTCACCATCAAGCAGCAGAAACCAAAGCTGCTCTGCACCCTTTATCAGCAGCTCCAGCCATGATTTGCAAGCACCAAAGGCAAGAGAGTCATCGAGCATCTGCATCTATTAAATCTCCTTGGCCTTCCTGAAATTACCTAAATGGAGACAGTGAGATACTAACACTCTGATTTCAAAACAAGACTAAGACTATTTATTTTATGCCACTACAGAGCCATCAAGTGTGAAGACTTTATCACTCCTAGAGATTCAGTGACCTGTATTCCATCACCAGTGTCCTCAGCCGTCCTATCTCCCATGGCTATTTAGTGGAAAAACATCATTTTACAGTCGAGCCTGACAGTTCTCATAACGTACATGCTATTTGCAGGTGGATCTGCTTCACTTCTGCAGGCGACTGCCTTCCAGCACAAAATGTTGTGGCCACCTCAGAGGAGCGGCAGGCGGGCAGCCTGTCGGGCACAGTCCCGCGGCGCCCACACAGGCCTTGAGCACCAGTGGCCAGAGGCACCTCCACACAACCGCTACTTAGTTATTACTTTTTCAGCATAAAATGCAACTGAGGTAGGGAGGGAAACCCATTCAGGAAGGCAGTTTTCACACTGGACAGTTTTCATCTCGCAGCTCATCTGCGGCCTTAGCCACCCAAGCACATCTTGCAGGCAGGAAGGGGCCCGCAGAAGCAGCCTAGTGCTTCCTGGTTTCCACGTGCTTCACTTTGAAATGAACTTGTGTCTCTAATCACAATATACATGCCAACGTACATGCCTTCAACCCCAAACAGCATGACAGGGACCACAATGCCCTCTGCCTGCTTCCTGCAAAGCTCAGCCCCTTCTGCCCCAGTCCAAGCCACTGATCCTTACCCATCTCATTCCTAACCTGCAGTTACACACAGGTCTGGCTTACAGGGTATCAAGGGTCGCCACTCCGATTCCCCAAAACCGCAGCCCAGTTTGAAGCATCTCCCTTAATATCTGCTCCTTGCCCAGTTAGATCACTGTTCTCTTGATCCTGCTTGCTTTTAGATGGATCCTCTCACTCTGTCTCTTCGCCTGCTCTGCCCGCTGCTCCTTAGCCCTAGCATGGGACCAGCTTCCCAACGCCCAAGTGGCCGTCATGTCTTGAGGCCACTGGCCACAAACTCTCACTTGACTCAGGCCTCGGCATTGCTGAGAGAACACAAACATGAAAGTCTCTAATCTCCAATTTTTTACCCCCATCAAGTTCTAACCTGATCCAGCCTCTCTTAACCGTGCAGGCAATTTCCTTTTAGTGGTTAGTGAATTCCTCTTTCTTTCCAGCATAAAAACAGCTAACAAGAGCACAGTCTGATTTAAAAAAAAATACACTATTTCTCATAACAGCTTCCCCCTCTCTCCTGCCACCCCTTTACCTCACTATTATGCCCAGGATCTACCTCTTCCCAGCACAGCTCTGAACTGTGAATGCACAGTCCTGCCGAGTTCCACGTACTGCGAGTTCTCGAGTACCGAAAACGTCTCAGCACGGTCAAACTCAGGCTTTGTTTTCCTTGAAAAAATGATAGCAATAGAACATGCAAAACACGACTTCTAAATAACTCACTTGGAGCAAAACTGTATTTTTCCCCCGCAGCTTCAGTTTCAGAGGAAAAACATTTGGAAAATTTCCACCAAAACAACCTGGAGAGAGGTAGACGCACAGCACAGCCCATCTTGGCTTAAACCACAGCAGACTGGTATATTATACACCCTGAGAACAGTCCTTCACTTCCCACCATACGGAAACTTTAAAGCCTTACAAAAGCAGCTTTGGTACAATTTATAACTGAATAACTTGCAGTTAATTTAGATCCAAGAAAGGGCACCCTCACGGAAATGAAATAACACTTTACAACCGGCAAGGTACTACACTGTATGAAAAAACAAAACAAAACAAAACCAACCAAACAACAAACAAACAAAAAAACCCCACAGCAATACTGATTTGGAGCTCCCTTCAGTACCAAAGGGGGCCATCTCGTTTAATTTAAGACACAATTTTTATCATCTCCTCAACTACCTAACACATTTTGAGCAAAAATAACAATTATCCATTTGGAAAGCATTTTTAAAAAATGCAAAATAGTTATTATTCTTACAATAAAAGTATACAACTGTAAATAGTACACCCAAAGCCAGACAGATTTTGTAAACTACAATGTCCGATTCTTAACTTTGCATTCGTTTGGGTATAAAGGTGATTTTATTTTTTGGTACTTTATTTTATTTTTGTTCCTTTTTTCCTTCTCTCAACCCCAAGGCTGCATTCAAAATGCTTTAAAAGCACTAAAATTGCAAAAAAAAAAAAAAAACCTCCATGAGATGTATTAAGAAAATAGTTTTCTACTCTCCTTTTGTTGGTATCATGCCACACATGTAAGTATTCCCTACAGCACAAGTTTGAGTGAAAATAATTCCACAATGGTCCAACAAAATAAGAAAAAGTAGTTCAAGTCTGTAGCTCTTCCTATTTACCTCTCCCTTTATCCACCCCTTTCACAATTATGAGTTCCGCTTTTTGGTTAATGGAGATTCTAGTTAACCTTTGAAGCCACCAAGTTTTTAGAGCTTGCACAGATTTTCCAGTCTTGAAGACAACCTCACTTTTCCATTTTGCAGGTAAAACAACATGAAGATTCTGTAAGATCATGAGTGTTACCATCAGGATTCTCTAACGCTGCAGTGTCACCTCTGGTAATTAAAGCAAAGTCCCTTCCCTACCGGGGCAGTTATTCTGCGCATAATGAAACTTTTTATTCTCTTTCAATCCAGAAGTTTCCGAAATGGGAAAAATTCAGAAAATATTGTTGATATAAATCACATCCCAGTAAAAGGGCACACTGCACATGCAATTAGATGTCATTAAGAAATGTCCATTTATGTTTTGTCACTTACAGAATTTAACTTTATGAATATGGCATTCTGAAGAACTAATAAAATATTATGAATAATCACATTTCTTGACTGATAACTAAAGGACAATCATGCAAAGTCAATTGCAGAGACAGCTGTCATTTGCAGAAAAATGAATTACAAATATTTGCTTCTAAAAAAGAAATCATGAGTTTGAATCTTTCCCCCAGCACTAGTGAATGACTGACCTCCATTTTTTTTAAACAGGTTTTGCTTCTGAACAAAATGTGAAATAAAATTCCATCCCTGTATTACAGTGATAGGAAAAAGGCTTGTACTTTCAAATTTTACACTGCCAATGGCTTTCTTTTAAATTTAATTTCAAGATAGATTCTGACAGGAATTTGTGTGATGGGTTGATTCCAAATTCAATATATAAAACGTAATTCTATAAATGTCAACCAAGCTATTACTTCCAGACTTAAATGAACTTAGCTTTCTGGGAAACATGCAACATTTGGTGAATTTAAGTTATAAGGCACTTGCTTATTACCTGAAACACCATCATATCTATATATTTTCAATTTCTGGAGATATGGTAATATCAGAGCTTCAACTTTTAAATAAAAGCAGACTGTAATTGTGTCAAAAATACAAAAGCTCAAATCAAATCAAAAAGTTTTTGATTTGATTGTTTTTATCAGTAACATCACACTCTTCCTCCAACAAGTACTCGTTGCTAGTAACCCCCAACTGCATTTTGATATTTTGTAGAAAAGGCCACGCAGAGCTATTTATCTTCAAAAATTAATGAAGAGCAGGTGCAAAAGCAGTTTTTGTAATCGCCTATTTTTGATAGAATAAGCATACAGTAACACAGCTCCATAAAAATCTCTATATGCACAGTAGTTACTTCCATTTTTCATGGTTTTGCTATCTGGACAGCTTCAAATTACAACCAACTATTCAGTAAACATGTCAACTAAGGCTCCTAACAAAAAATAATTTTAACCATCACTTGACCATTACTGCTCCTTGTAGGAACCTTGGTATTACTTACTCAAACACATAGACTTCAAAAAATATTTATTAACAGATTTCAGCCAAATTAATGGGGGACTCTTGCAAGTTCATGCAATTAGTCAAGTTCTAAAGTTTCACCCAAGATTAGAGCCAGCTGTAACATTGGAGAAAAGGACACAAATAGTGCTGCAACTTTGCAGTAAGATGTTACATACGTGGATCAGATTAATGCACGTTTCCAGGGATTTAGTGGTCAGACTTCCATATGGGACTGATACGGTAAAGAGCAGATAGCAACATTTTGGAAGTGCCATCTCATTTTCCCTGTTATCTCACTGATTATTAATACGAGTGCACCAAATAGCAAGGAAGGAAAATCTCCAAATGGCAATTTTAACTATATTTAAATTATTTAAATATATTACCCCAGCATAATTTTATTTTGAAACATTCAAAATCTGTTTCATCTTTTTAAATGCAAGGACTTAGGTTGAGAAAGAAATTGCATCAGAAATGGGAGTGTGCGTGGATTTCCAAAGAGATCGCAATTGTGGACATTTTATAAGTCCTTAAAAGTCTAAGATATCTGCACCCTGAAGTGCTGCTGACAGGTATTTTATTGTCTCATATCTTTAATTTTGCAAAGTGTACTCTGACAAAAAGAAAAAATAATCCATCCACTCCTCCTCTTCCACCTCCTATCACTTAGAGCACCTCAGATTGACAAAGTTATACAGTTCCACACGCCTGCAGGTTATACAATTTCCCTTTTTACTAACTTTCATTATTCAATAATCTAACCTACATGTTATCAATCACTTTGGAAAATAAAAAAAAAAAAAACATGCAATGAAAACTTGTGTCTACAATTCATGAGAGTTGTGAATAGCTCATTGAACATGACTTCCACATACTCAAGGCAATCCCACCTTCTGAAAGAACATGAGATAAGGTTACTTTAATCCTTTCAAAGAACTGCACTATTTTGCCTTCCTTTTATCCCTTTAAATATCCTTCCTAGTTAAGAAATTAACATTCTCTCTCGCACAATTCTTACACAAATTGTACTTTTACTTTTCTGCATCTCTTGTTAATTACATGATGTTATCTCCAATAATCTATTCATGAAGCACAGATAACTTTGGTTACCAATAAAAGGGAAAACTTAGCATAAATTGCTTAACACAAAGTTAATCTTATAAAGCAAGGAATAAAGAGGATCTAACAGCTATTATATGACTTATCAGCTTCTCTAAAAGGGTCACTCTACTTTTTTTTTCCATGAGACTAATTAAATACCTTAACAATGTCATTGAAACTTCATGAATCTTTCAATAAATTACACCATGCCTCTACAACATGTTTTCATTTATTAATCTCACTTAAAATGCAAAGAGCTAGAAGAACCCCATTGACAGTTAAGCAGGGCCACTCAGTTAATTCTTCTTATTATGGTTTAAATGCAAAGAATAATGACCACTGGAATCTATGACAATTAAAACTATAGCCATCTGTCACAGGATGTTAATCCTCTTATTTCAGCAGCTACTAGACTTTTTGAAAAGCTCTCCTAAAATGCCCACCTTCCAGAGCAAAGACCTGACTTGTCATCCTCTTGAACGAGAAGCTTGTGCAAATATGGTTCAAAAATTTTATGCAGAAACATATACAACCTGCTGTACACGCCGAACTTCATCTCACACAAGTTTCATAGAGCTCTCATTTACTACCTGTAGTATATAGAAAAAGAACAAACTACTGATGTTTTACAATTTAACACAGCCTGATAATTCCTTAAGCACGAGGTCTCAGTGACCCAGTAATCTCCCTGTGATGTCTAGGATGTACACATTTCATCAAGGTGAAAGAACATATATAATTTTCCTGACAGAATTAGGATTTTAAGTAGACCCTAAGTAAAACTTCACTCTTCAAATAATATTTGTTTTTCTTGAAGAAATGTAAGAGTTCAAAGCAAGAAATAATCATAATGGTGTGGACAAGAGTGCCCATTCCTCTCTGGTACCTTCTTTTACTTTCTAAGGTTAAATAAAATATAGAAATAGCACAGAACAGAAATTGGGGAACTGGCATAAGAGACAGAATGCCAGAAACATGAACCATCTCTCAAGAGATTTTCCTTGTCATCTGAAACACAATAAAATCTTTCTGGATACAATTGTGCTGAAAAATGATTGTTTACTTAGGAATTATAATTAGGGTCTCAAATGAAAGTATGGAAGACTCAAGACATCATTTGCTTGTAGAACTATTGGGATAAAACTCCAACAAAAGCTGTGTCTTATCCTTAGACTTGAGACTATTGCCTGGCAGCCTTTTACAATGCCTACTGACCTAGTGCATCTTGGTGACCTGCAAGTCACTGACTATTAGAAACAGAACTTGGAGAGGCCAAAACTAACCTGGGGCATGAATATCAAATTCAGGATTTTTGTATTACACTCCAAGCTTGATAGCACAGTTATAGTGGTTTAAAAATAATCTGAGAACCCGAAAATAAATACATGTGACTTGGGACTGATGCTTCTCCCTTCAATTAAAAAAGCTTAGAATGTGATAAAAAAAAAAAAAAAAAACTTTACAGAAGACTGAAGATTAAAACTGCAGATAACCTGGACCTTGATCTGCATTAGAAAATGCTATTCCAGACCTATTTTGCAGCTACATTTACAATTCTGAAAGAAAATTTCACTTTGCAGATGCTCTACGTACCCCTGACCTTGCCTGCTCTGCATGACCTTGTGAGCATGTTACACCCCCAGGGCTCCCTATGAGCCGGTAGCTCCTGCTCATGTGCTGAGTGGAAAGGCCAGAACTTGCCTTTTGGGGGAGGATATTCTACAATCAAGCTACAGAATTTCTCTAAATTAGCTCAGTTTAAACTCCAGTATCCTATAATGAAGGAGACATTAAGCCCTCTATATTCAAAGCTAAATAGCAAGAACTAAGGGTACAGAAGATTAGTAAATATTAGTGAACAGACAATAGTTTTCACTATCATGGTAGAAATGGACTGAATTGTCTTTTAAAGGATGTTTTTCAGCTCAGTTAAAATCACTTAAGACAATTATACTTTCTCCTAGAACTCTATAATTTTAAAACACATATTTCTGTTCTGCACTCAGTATTTAAGCACCAGTTCAGCCTTACTGCAAAGGAGTAAAAAAGTCAATTGTATAATATTTTAATGGATTTCTTCAGAAGAGGAATCCTGACTTTTGCTAGCAGTTTCTCTTAATGGTAGCTATATAGCCATTAATTAGACACATGTCTAATACCTCTTCCTTTGAGCCTCAATGAAATTTTATGCTTTTTTTTGTAAGGCTTTAAAAAAAAGTTTTAACTACATTCATTCAAATATATCAAATCAATTAGCAGGTAATAAAGGTGAGACTTAACTGAGAAAGTCTGATGTCATTAACACAGGAAAAAAAGAAAAACAAATCCCACAAAAATCTGCAACCCCAGTTTCCTTGGCAGTCTTAAACATGAATTACTGAACATGAAGTAACAAAAAACTGTAAAATATAAGCACAATTTTTTTCTGTTTGATTCTAGTAGCTACAGAGGCCATGCAAAGTGGAGCTAGCACGACAAGTTAAAGGGTTACTGCATTTAGCAATATTTCTCTTCTTTAATAGCTGTTACCATCATGTTTAGCTGCTGCTGCTGCTCCTCTTGCAGATGGGAATTCATTGATATGATTAAATTTGATGGTATGATAATGTATGGTAATCGTGATTAATCAGAAGCCCACTAGCAAACGGAGGATGTTGGGTATTATGTCACCTGCATTTTAAACTGCATTCCCTCTATGCCAGTCTGACAATGTTTGACAGCTGGAGAGAACTCATGCTGCATCTGCTTGCTACGACTTATAGATCTGCTAAGAGCAAGGGCCCGTCATTCCTTCAATACCTTAAGTGCTGTAATTATAGAGCTTTGCAGATGAGCTGTGAAAACAGTGTTTGGAAGGAGAGCTTGCTGCTAGCTGCCGAGCAAGCCCTTGCTCACATCTGCAAAGGACTATAATCTGAAAGAAATGTAATTTGATGCAGCAGCCTCATTCGAACATGATTTGCATGAAATGCTGTATAAGGCACTATCCAAGAAATGCCAATCAACAGCACCTGATACCACGTAGCCTGGTAAATGAAAACAAAATGCTTTCTCCACTACCTGTGATCTGTTACACAGTAATAGAGTGAAAATGTCATTTACTGTTACTCATTACAGTAAAGCCATAGCTAAAGCAGAATAATTGTGAGGAAGCAGGAGAATCATTTTCATGAGCAGCTTTTCATTTAACCTAACAGTTTGTCTCCTATATGCATGCTGTTGCAGATGCCTAATAGTGATGGTTACTTACTAAAAAGCAGTTTAAAATGGGCATATGCAGTTACAGACTGTTTAAAACTGTCCTTACTGGGAGCAGTGCAGAAAAAGAGCCAAGATCTGAACAGCAGTTGCTAAAACCCCTTTACCTTTAGCAACTCATGGCTAAATTGGAAATGATGGAAAATTTTCCCTTTTTTTTTTTTTTCCCCATAATAAAAAATAAACTATCTTCCAAGGAGTTTTGTTCTCCAAAACACTACAATTTTGTGTTTCCACATGCTGCAAGGGGTGTTTATGCAGAGACACAGCCACGGGCACACTGCAAAATCCAAGCTGCTCAATCTGCTAAAACCTGGTCTTAGACTGCGCCAAGTTAGCCCAAGGCCCTCATTAGAGAGAAAAAGGGTGGAGAAAAAAAAAAAAAAAAAAAACAGCTTTCCAACATGCATTTTATAATTTATATAGTACAAATACAATGTTTGTCTGGGATCTTTTTCAAGAAAGTGGCAAACGAAGGCCAGGTTGTAGGAAGGGGAGTTAACAGCTCACGGCTGCTGCTCACTGCAAAGCTCACAGCAAAGGTGTGGCAGCTCTTTAGAAATCTCTCAGGGATGCAAATGCACACAAGGTGTTTGAAACACTTCACATAATACTTGGAAGCTCAGAATTTGTCAGACTTGAAGTTTCAGACATGGTTCAAAACTAGGATCAAAATGCACCAAAGCCTGTGACTGACCTCAGTTTAATGCAATAGCCTGGAGATTAAATGGGAAATACACTGAAAAAGAATACAAAATATTTACTAAGGGGCATGGGTAACAATTTAAGAACAATTCAAGTATCCTTAGGAAGAAAAACAATTCTGAAAGGAGACGGGAGAGGCAAGTTTCAGACAGAAATCACAAAAATCCCTTGTGAACAGAAAAGACACAGTTGTAATCCAACAGTTATAAGGTCTTGAAAACAATTTGCTCTATTAAAATCTTATTTTTTGAATACAAAACAGACAAAATTTACATGGCAAATTAATTTCTTAGATTTGAATATAACAGTTATTTGAAAGATATACTGTGCATTAAGGTGTTGTATGAAAGAAAAGTTCTGTGCATTAAGAGAAAAGCTTTCTTAACATGAAGCAGTCCGGCAGGCACTAAAACCATTTTAGTCTGTGCCATTTCAGACCATTCCTAGTTTCGAGCTGTCCAACACCAGCTGATTACAGCTGGGGGACAGATACCTGCCCGGCTGCCTTTAGCAATGCGAGGTTCTCCAGCACTTCCTTCTCCCTCCAAACATTCCATTCCAGCCCCTGGTTTGGATGCTTGGGATCATCCTGCTTCTATCTGATGATTTCTGACAGCAAAATACTGTCGCGTTCTCTCCTAAAACACATGTAGCACTTGTGACATGTTTGTGTGCTCTTTCCTAAGGACGTATGAAAGCAGAGCAATCTGAAAATGACTACAATGTTCATTAAGTTAAATAAATATTTCTTAAAGTATTTTTTTTTAAAAAAAGCTTTTCCTTAGGCAAAAGCTAAACATTTAGAGGCAGAATGTGCTGGAGGAATGACACATGGGATTTATAAAAAAAGAAAAAGCCAGGATTATCAATTTAGCATAAGAAAATTACTGTGTAAAAACCAGTAATTTTGCAGTTTCATACTAAGAAAGGACTTGGCCTATGCTGTAGCAGTCAGTTAACAGCATCTTACATATAAAGGAAGTGTTTTAAAACATTTTGCATTTTTCCTTTTTTTCTCTCCTTATTTTGCCCCTGCTCCGCCTTCACTAAAATGCAGCAATTGAAGGAGAAATTAGTCTAGACAGCAGCCGTCACTGGGTAGGGACTACCATCCTAAGGCTGCAGTTTAGGCACCTGGCCCCAACCATAAGCAACAGCCAATCCCTCAGTCAGAAAAGGTGCAACAAATTCAGAAACACCACCAACTGCTCCGGGAATAAAGAGTTCAATCATGTTCCTTCCAACAAACCTGTCCCCCAAGAAGGGACAGGGGATGTGCAAAATGCTAGTCATGACACCAAGACAGCAACTCGGAGACATGAATATTTGCCTCTCTGAATCAAAGGTGGATGAAAGACAAAACAAGACGTCCCAAAAGACTCAGTCAGAAATCTCAGCCTCATCTGTCCTTGGAAGGGCTTAAGGGAAACACTCAGGTGGTGCTCACACGGAGCCAGGTTAACTCAAATGCAGTATTAGCATCAGCTCTGGTTAAAGATGCAGATTATTATCAGTTATAGCAACAAATATTTCAAGAATAAGTCCCTCCCTGAAACATCCAAACTGAGATTCAGTGAACTGAGATTCAATGCCTGTTAAAGGCATTTAGTGAAGCCTGACTCCAAGCAGACTCAGCCCTGATCAATATCACACTGATTTAATCCTACCAGTTTGTCATAATTTAGAGCTCAACTCACCATGCTCACATGCTCATTACAACTTTACTCAACTCTTCAATTATCTCCCTCTGCAACAGGTTAGAAGAATTAACCACTACATGGTTGCAAGTCACTTCATTAGCCATAATTAATAACATTTGGTTTCCAATGGGCTTATGACCTGCAAGTGATTAGCTCTGATTGAAGCTCTTCCCAAGACTGGAGCATACAAGGTCTCTCCATGCCAAGAAGTTCCTCTGCCAGATAAGATATAAACTTGGAAGCATTTTTTTCCTTGGACACTTGCAATGTAATTTTATCATCTTTAACATTGCTACCTCTGTGACACACAGACAAAAGAAAGCATCATGTTCAATATTAAATGCAAAAGCAGACTAAAGTGTCTTTTTAACTCCACAGTCAAAAAACAAAACCACTAGAAAATTGCTGGATTACTATTCTTTGACAGGGTGATCTTAAAAACAAGAGCAAAGTCAAGCTGATATTATTTATCCAGGGATCCCTCTGTAATGAGAAAGGGGATGAGTGAACAAAATCTGCAGCAATTCTTTGATCTTTTTCAAACAGCCTGTCAGCAAAGTTGCCTCTACTCCTATAAGTCAATATTTACACATAAACAAGTGAATTTTAACTGCACAGAAGTATGTGACATGGAATGGAGCAAAAGGCAGTTCTGTAAGATCAAACCTTCAAGTCAGAAAGCAAATTTGACTTCAGCTCATGAGCTAAATATATGACATCTAATAAAACAAACATGAGATATGTACCCAGTGACACTTAATTCCTAATCCCAATATGACTGATAACCTACAGAAAATTGATCAAGTACCTTGTCATTTTACAAACTACTGAGTCACAGAAAGACTAAGTAACATTCTCAGGGTCATATAGGAGATTATGAACTGAACAGAGGAGAAAAAAACCCTCAGGACAACCCAATCCCAGTAGTAGATACTCTTATTTTAAGATATCCTTCCTTCCTTCCTTTAGGAAAAAAACATCTACTCTGCCAGCTCTTCGGTTACCTATATGGGCAGCAAAAACACTGAATGTTTTATTCCGTATACAGAAAGCTACATGCAAAATTTAATTCTTAGCTAGATTTGAGGTACTTCTCAACAGTTGCAAAAACAAAAGTGAATAGAATCAAAATCTAATTTCACAGTCTATTTAAAGAAATTAATTTCTAATTTTTCTACACTGATGTAAACACACTTCAAAGATGTCAATTACAACGGATTTACAGATAATTCCTTGTCTTCCATTTTTTTTCAATCCCAAACCATGCTTATTAGCAAAGGAATTCAATGTTAAACAGATGAAAGATGTATGTTGTCATTAAAAAATAATAAAAAAAAGAATTACCTTTCTATTTAATATTCAAGACCGATGAATAAAATTATTTCTGGTAAAAACCACAGCACATTTGAGTAGAAAAAATGTGTCTGCTTAAGACGTAGATTAAAGAGGATAACTTAAGTTACTTAATGAAACTGCAGTTTTCTTCTTTAATATTTTGATACCCCATAGAAGAAATATGGTGGTAATTTAAACACTCAGCTACTGTACAAATTACGGACATGACAACTCCTTAGTTAGACATCTTGTGAGAAAAACACTGCATCTGAAAAACATCAGATATGTACATGGCAATCAAAAGTCACAGCAGGTTCCCCAAATCTTCTTCTTTCCAATACACCTGATCTCCATACAATATATCTATTGTGTGATTCCAAACAGATGTTCACAAACATCTACTTTCCCCCTTCCACACTGCAAACATTAACAGAGGGGAACTTCTGTGTATTTTATATCTTTGGGGAAAATAATATATAGGTTTTTCATTTGAAAAAAGACTAGAGGTAACAGTGCACAAAATGTTTTTTTCTTTTACTTATTTTCACACTCTGAACACCACATAAATTAAAAATTTAAGACAACACATTTGTGAAATATTGAGAAGGTCTCAAAGTGTGCACTACCGACTGATGGGACTAATAAATCAAGGGAAAGCAGCCTCGCGAAACAGCTCCGTGCTGTGTGTGTTTGGGAAGTTAGACACACACAAGAAAGCAAGGTCATACAATGCCATTCTCATTTCTGATATTAAAAACATGAAGGCATTTACACACCTGAAGTAACGACAATATGAAATTTTGCTGATTTCTACAAGAAAAGATATATATTGCTTTCTTAAGCTGAAGAACTTTTTCCATATAGCCTTTTATTATATCAAATAAAATAAGGATTCTATTTATACAGAAATATTCCAGTAATAAAATGAAGCCCATGTTAAGACAAGATGCATTCCTGCTTCTCCCACTGGAGAGATTGGTTCAACAATTTTACAGTTAAACAGAATTAATTCTCCCCTCAAAAATCCATTGACCTTAAGCTTTTAACAAACATTTTCAAACTGCAGAGTGTATTGTCAATATTTACAAATCCTTAAAATTATATTTCACTAGAAGAGCTTTTATTTGCTATATTAATATTTCTTTGTAAATGTATGCTTATCCATCTCTGAGAAGAAGAAACAGCTGCTACTCACGGGAAATCTCTGGGGTCCCACAGCAGGTCTTGGCTGGGCTGGAACTGGCAGCAAGGGCACTGAAACAAGAAGCACCTTTTAACACCATTTGTTTCACCTAATGGTCATTGCTGTTATTTCCAAAGGTAGCTGCTTATGAAGCCTCGATTAAAATCAGCTCCACTTAGTTCCTATGTGGTACAGCCTGCACATTAAGCAGTCATCTCCCCATCACCTCCAGTGAGCAACAGGGTAGTCTGGGTTCTCCTCGCCCATCTCTGCTATTTAATTCTGCAGAATTTGATAGCCTCTTGGTTCATGAAGACTAATTAGAATACACCTCAGCCAAAGATTTCTCTTTGGCAAAGCTGGCAGAGATTCCAATGATGATCTCACGTTCACCAAAAAGGTGCAGGATTAATGAGCCCTCTCACCCTCAACCCTCAAGTTCTCCGAGGTATCCCTCAGGTTCTCCACTGACTTTCCACCTCAGGCACAGGCATCGTCATCAAGCTGCCATTTCATAGAGAAAAAAAAATAGCAAGTCCTCTTTGTGAAAACAGTTTGTCCAAAACTGAGATTTCAAGGGTATTAGAATAGCTGATTTATGGATAACTGTATACCAAGAGGCTTGCTACAAAAAGAGAGTCCTCCTCACCTTCCCAAATAGTGAATCTTCTTGGGGGACAAAAGCTTTTTCTGAAGCCTCAATATGACAAAGTGTAAAGACAGATCTCCCAATTTTCAGGACATTGCCCTCTCCCCACTCCTTCTCTTTGTCTAAACCATTAAAAAATGTTTTCATGTTAAAATATAAATGAAAGGCCTGGAAAAGCATCAAAGCATTTCAATTAAACAGGACCAAATGTGTTTCTTACTTTTCTAAAAAAATTTAGTTAGGGTATTTTTCTTCAATTTATTTTGAGTATTTTAGAAAGCAACAAGAAAATTGTTTCATGGGTCCAATATTAACTTCTTAGACAAGAGCTGCTGTGTTGCCTTTTACAGCAGCCAAGGTGCTAAGCAGTGCACCCCACAAATCTCTGGCATTAGCTGCACTTCCCAACAGTTTGGTAAGATTTCTCAAATACCCTTTTTTCCTTCATAAAGGAGGCACAAGAGCTAATGTAATCCTGGTTA
This sequence comes from Crypturellus tataupa, assembly GCA_034781795.1. Lineage (NCBI taxonomy): Eukaryota > Metazoa > Chordata > Aves > Tinamiformes > Tinamidae > Crypturellus > Crypturellus tataupa. The sequence goes on from JAWLRI010000516.1 coordinate 563,824, forward strand.
TTTTTAAAATTCATGTCCCTGCTTTTATGCACAAGCTTTTTGGTGCACAAGCACCAATGCTTGTGGTTTGCTGGTGTCCACATCGACACCAAGCTCAGCAGCCCTGTGCCCTGCAAGGGCTGCACGCAAACTCTCCATCAACCTGCATGAAAAATCTACTTGAATGGTCTCATCTTGGTCTCTAAGAAATATCCACGACAGGATAGACAGTATGCTCCTGCAAGAGCTCCTGGAAGAGCTATGACTAAAATAGTTCAGGTATTAGAGGTCAGAGAAGCACTGAGAAAAATCTCATTTGGGGGGAAAGCAGAGAAACATCAGCTGAACAGAACTCACATGTGTCTATTTCGGAACCCTGCCTCTGGCAGTGGCCTATATTTGTACGTGTATCTTATATACATAATTATATATATTTAGACAAATGAGTTTAATATTCATGAAAAATGATGGTTCAAACTCAACCTCCCTTCAAACCCCGAGGCTCTCTTGCTGAAGCAAGAAACAACCACATACTTTTCTGATGTCACATCTCGCCCAGCTTTGAAAAGCGTGTTGCACAAACAACACATGGGTACTATTTGTTAGGCACTATTTAGGAGGATTACATTGCTTCAGGCCGCAAATACTATGGCTACACCTGAAGAAATGAAGCAGCAATTCCCATCCTGATCATTTAGCAAAAGTATAATGTAATTTTTCCCAAGATGCTCAATAGCTTTTTTTAAAGGTAAATGGCACACTAACCTACTGAGCTGCCATAAACTGCTCATTAGTGATTCTGGCAGCATCTAAAATGTTCTTGAATTAGTTATTTGTGTTATATAGGGTGGAGAAATTAAGGTCAGAAAAATCCCAATACCTAAAATCGATGACTGAATTTGTGTATTTATCTACAGTCCTACTGTATGCCAGTTCATCATACTCCAATGTGGACATGTCATGTCCCAAGTTATCATTTATAACACAAAACTAATTTACAGAAAGGAATACAAAATAAAACTATATGATGGACCTGCATTTAAAAGACATGGGATTCCAATCCTGCAAAAGGCTAATAATAGCTAACAAGTAATATCTGAAGAAATCACCAACAGTGGCTCACACAGCCACTTTAGAGACTTTGATGGACTGAGTCCCTCTTGCGCATGTCCCTTTGAGACATACGTGATGTCTCAAAGAATGCAAAAAGATTGAGTGGAAATTCGAAGAAAAAAAATTTGTTGAACCAAAATTCAAGGTCGGACAGAGAATGTGGCCTTTACGACAACAGAAAAAGTCAGTAACAGGATTGTTCAGGAGAGCCTCAAACTCGCTTTCAGGCTAAAACAACTCCCAGCAGTTCTAAACATGCTACTTTATTCATATGGTAATTTCAGGGCAATTTACATGAGGTCTAACATTACTTTAGGAGGTTTTGATCTAGTATATTCAATAAAAAGGGAACTCAAATCAAAGGATATTAAGAAAGTAAGATTCCAGGATTTGGAATCAGAACAAATATTCTTGACGGAGACAATACATGTGGGCTCAATTCTGCCATAAAATTGTGTAAGAGAAAAATAAATAAATAAACAAAAAGGCAGCATTAGACAGCCTACATGAAAATATGACAGCAATTCGTTAAAAATAACAGTCTAAGGGTGCCTCCTATGCTCTTCCAGACATGGCATTTCAGCTTCCAGGCATCTCACTTCAGACAACAGATTCCCAATGTATCTGAACGTATTCACCTTATATGCCTCAAAACAGACTCATCCATGGAGCAGGACATGATCAAAACGATAAGGTCTGTTCCCACCTCTTTCATACCTCCTTTAACCCCAAAATAAATGACGCTGCAAGTCAAACAGTTGCCAAATGCCATGTTCTGCCTCAGGCAGAGGCATTAATCTAAGCAGGAGTTCCTTCTGATGTAGCAATGCTGGATTTTTTTTGTTCTGTTTGGGGGGTTTAGGGTTTTCTGTTTTTGTCTTTTTCTTCTCCTCCTCATCAAGGAGTTCAGGGCAGATTTCCTTACACCAACATTTTTGCTTCCCACTTATCTGCAGTGACTGCTGCTGAATATGCAGAGATTGGCCTAATGATGCATTTTACTAATGCAAATATCATTGAACATTTTTAAATTGTGCTTCTCACTGCTGAAGTCCTACTCATTTTCCTTAGGTGTGCAAATGCAGGTACTTTCAAGTAAGGAATCTCTACTGCTAGAGACCAAGGGACTGAAAAGGCTCCTACTCACAGACACTACCAAAGACTGAGCTTCCCATACATGTTCCTGAATAACAAAATTAGCTGCGAGTTTTATAGTGATTTAAAAGACTGCATTTAAGGCTCCAAGCAAATCCACTAGTAAAAGCAGCCTGCTGTAGATGAGCAGCAGGACTAGGCTAGATGATCTAGATGGACCCCTTCTAACCTCATCCATTCTGCATGTGGCCATTCATAGAATCAATGGCAGCAGGTAGAAGTTTTGAAAAACAGACTACAAATCTTTACTGAAGACATCCTACAATGTAGAGGTAAATAACTCCATTAAAAGGAAGATCAGCAAATCAAGAAAATAGAAATATTACATTGGAGAGGCCACTGGCATGCTCAATGTGGCAAGACTGAGGCAAACATGCAGCCACTTGATGATGAAATGAAGAAAAAATGATATAAAATATCATGGTGAAGATACACCATCAGGTAAAAGCATGAGCCCCCACAAGCCATTACTAGCATCAGGAGGAAACTTGGTCACCTAGATGCAGGAGGTTTGTTAACTACATCAACAGGAAGAGATCTAAATCTAATCTAAAGAAGTCTAAAATTAATTTTCGTTTTTCTTCATAAAACAAATATCCAGAACTACTGCTTTGAAAACATTAGAAAAATGCACAGAAGGCTTATATCCAAGACTAAAGGCACTTCTGGACTACTTCCAGATAATCTGTCCTGATGCATAATTTGGTGGGAAGCACTGATTTTATTAGACAGGAAAAAGTGAAATAATCTCTAGGAAACAGCTACTGTGAAGCCATCTGTGAGAAGCCCAACAGATTTGTCTCAACTGGCAAAAGATGACTCTGCCAAACTGCCACCTTTCATTGGGCAAATAAAGCAAGCCAAGTGGCTTGGAGTTCTGCCGATTTGTGGGGAAAAATATCTAACCTTCGCATGTAAATATCTATGTATCTATATATTTCCACACATAAACAGGTATAGATACATACACACTTTTGTCTAGTCCCAACCAGAATCACAGATCAAAGTTATATAGGCATCTTTCTTTTTTTATCCTCTCAGGGATTATACGCTTCCCAAACAAGTAGTAATGTTAACAGCTCTGCTGACAGCTGTCCTAGTGTAGCCCAAAGGGTGTTTGTATTAAAGAAGTTACAGAAGTGTGTACTTCTCAGGTTCTGTATCAAATAGATCGCAGCTGCGGCGCTGAAAGGAGAATTGAAAGCATGTGTCTTGTCAAATAAGGATGGCAGCTCGTATCTCACACACAGCAACTGCAGTTCAGAGAGTGCCTCAGTGCATTCACACTAGTACAGGAGGGTGGTCATTCTGTGAATGCTTGGATGAGCCTAAAATGATGTGGGAAATTATAAAACTGCAGTGCTTACCTAATGCTGAAAAGTGACATCTGCTAACATACACCCTTTTCAATTTCCTCTTCTACTGCTTTTTGCAGGTTTTATATAGAGTAACAAAGATAATAAAATGAAAATGGCCTTGCTATTTCGCCTGGCCACAATCCCACTACATTACGTCTCATTTGGGGCAAAATATTTGTTTTAAGGAAAAGAACAGCAGCCTGCATCACAAGCCCATTAAGCAATAAACAAAAACTGCAGCATCCTTGGCACATAGGGAGATGAGTCACACTCCAACGACTGGGAAGGCATTCAGAAAGCTCACCTTGTACGGGCGTCACTACCGTCCCCTTGAAATGTGGGTTTATGTGTATGTTCTTCGGTTGCTGAGGTGTCACAGGCGGTGGAGTCATCATTATTCTAGGGGTTTCTATCTGAGGGGGCATGTGTAGCCCTGGAGGAGGGGAAGAATGATGCTGATGCTGTAAAGGAAGCAGAGATTGTAACTGTTGCTGCTGCTGCTGCTGTTGCTGCTGTTGTTGCTGCTGTTGCTGCTGCTGCGGTTGCTGCTGCTGCTGCTGGAACAGACTCCTAACAGGTTGCTGATGTGGTGGAATTAACCTCTGTGAATGAGTCTAAAGTCAGACAAAAGAGTAAAGTCAATATGCTTTATAGTTCAAATATACTGACAAATAAAGCGGCACAAAACCCAGCCACCTTTGAAAAACTATTAGGACCAAGTTTTAACAGAAAAACATCTTTCTTCTATCACTAAATCCACTGAAATTGTTAAGAACAATCAGCACAAGAAGCAAAGGAACAACTAAAGACACTAATGGGAGGGCAAAGATCAGGGAAGAGACAGAGCCTGCTACCAGCCAGCAGCAGCAACCAGGACGCTTGGGCTGAACATCACCAGAGGCACCGTTCAGCCCTGCAGCTTTCGCACTGCATCCCCTTAGCCCCATATGGGGCTCTTCTGTCACTGCAGGCTGCCATCGAGTGCAATAAGGTCTCTGTGCTGAATGTGAGGAAGCTCAGCCCTCAACCCCAGCAAGAGTCCACTAGTTCTTCCCTCACACAGGCAAGAGCTTCTCCGAGATGACAGTGCTAATGGTAGCACGAAAAATCAAAACACAGATTAATCTAGATTTGTAAGAAGGGATCAGTGCAGCCCACCTAGCCATGCTGTTTGAAGAAAAAAAAAAAAAAAGCTACTTTAAAGATAATTTTCAAGCTATTTTTCTTAGCACAAAAAGTCTCCTATTAATTTTTGCAAACGTAACTAGCCAAAACTTGATAGAAATCAGAAAAGACCTCACTGATACTAAAATTGTTCTCTCAAGAACTCACAGACAGTAAAAAATGGGTCTTGAGACGAGCCCTCATCCTGCTCCTTTTAAGCAGTAGTGCAAACCAAGTCCCAAGCAGATCACCTTACAGCAACTTAGGACACATCTGTTTGTTTTCAGCAGCCATGCATATAAAAGCTAAGCAGTTACGAAGTGTGAACACGAAGATATTGTGAGAAGCACAGAAATTGTTACAACATTGTAAACCAAGCAAGGAAGACTGCAGAGATGCAAAAAAAAATGTGATTCCACCTTCACTGTTTTAAAAGCACGAAATACTCTATTGCACAGCTGTCAAAAAGGGAGCAGCCCATTGACTCCTGCTAGCGACCAGCATCTAGGGCTACCACTGCTGAAATAAATCCCCTTTAATATCAATGACCTTGTCCTGCAAAGACATACACAAACCCCAGCTTCCAGTATACTTCAAGAAAGATTAAAAAAATAAAGCTACAAGTGGGCTGCCTCTTGATCAAACACCTACTGGCTTTATTTTACGGAGAGGGGAGGGGGAAAAAAGAGGCATCTTTTGGTTATGACACACTTGGCAGAGGAGAGAGAGCAGGGATGTATTTCATCCGAAATCATAAGGGAGCAGAAATTGATTTATCTAGTTTTAGCTACTTTCCTCTGTATTTGCCTTCAGATTAGCATATTGGAATAGATTATTTCGAAGTATCAGCAAAAATTTTAGTTCGATAACAAAAAAAAAAAATCTACAGAATCACATTTCTTTCAATTAAATTACTGTTAGTAGTGGGGACAAACATGCCTACATATCACACAAAGAAAACTTCAACAGAGGAATCAATCTACTGCTCCATTTTTTGCTGCTGCAAAGCAGTAATACGCCTGATTATACCAGTATGAATCCAAATCCACTTTCATTTGTGGACTTTGAGATTTCTGAAGTTGAGGTCAGAAACAAGACTAATCACCACCTTGCCCCGAAAGTACAAGTTTATGCTGAAATTTCTTCTATCTTCACAATTGAGATTTTTTAAACAACTGAGAGTGATTTCGATTCAAGGGGAAAGGGAATTCATTAAGATCCACAACTCGGAACGTGTTTTTTCCCCCCAAATTCCCTGGAGGAGGAGTACTTAGGCTGACAAGGTACCATTGGGGCCGGCTGGCTAGGCAGCAGCGCCGGCCGGTGTTCCTTCATGCGCCCCCGGTCGCTGTTGTCTCGCCGCTGGTCGCCCAGGCCGTGGCACATGATGGAGCCTCCGCGGCGCCCTCCTCTCCTTGAGCCGTAGCGGCCCTGCTTGAGCTGCCTCTCCCTCTCTTCAAACTCAAGAAGTGCCGCTTTGGCCTCTGCGGAGAGCTCTGTGGAGAGAGAAAAAGGGGGAAAACATTTAAGCTTCGTGCTCACGAGACACAAAAAAGGCCGTGATAGACATTGCTAGAACTACAGAAGCATCACTGTGAACAGCACAAACATGCAGGCGCTTTCATCTCCTTTAGGTGGCATGTTAACATTTCAGTTGACACCTACGAGAGGGAAAAATAGCCACCATGAGCATCAGAGACATGGGCAGAGCGTGGCAGACGAGAGAAACAAACACCAGACGAGAGAAACAAACACCCACGGAAAAGGTTATTCCTGCTGCTGAAAATTGCCTTCTGTTTGCTGTGGGTGAGACTTTGGCTGCTTTTGTATTTGTAATATCTTAAATAACATCTCACTTACGCACCGAAAGGCCACACGGTGCACGGAAAGTGCCAGCAAAATCGCCAGGAAAGGTTCTGAGGAGTATTTAGGAAAGGTTCTGAGGAGTATTTGCATTTAACTGTGCAAAATTTGTCCTGAAAACACACATACATGTATATAAATAGTATTTGGCACAAGAATTCCATATGTGCCTAAGAAAAATACTGTTCTTAGTGCTAAAGGATCCTGTGTGCACAGACCACATTTTAGGACAGAATGGTTTTACTGCTAATACAACAAGTAATGGCTGTATCTGAAGGGCAGAATAAAAATACTTTGCACTTGCCACTTTCTTAAGGAAGCTGGAGACATTAAAGCACTGTCCCAGTTCAGCTATATATCCTCCATCAAAAACATCCATCTAAAGCAATCAGAAAATTAAGAAAATTTACTGAGTGTAACATTCCAAGCTACTTAAACCAACTATTTTAAAGTATTTTGTAAGGGAGCTCAATTATGTTTTGAAATTGAGAGTTGCCTGAAGCACCTACAAGGGCGAAAAGAACACATTTCCACACCAGCAGTTGGTCCTATTTGGCTGTAAGTGCTACCTGCACCATGAGCTGCAAAGACAGCATATGTATGTCAGTTATCAGATCCTACCAAAGCCTATGGAAATCAGAGGGTTTTTGATAATAACAGTAACTACAAATTATTTCTGAACCTGCCAACTACCCAAGACTGCCTAAACCCCCAGGATCTACAATGTTTCTCTATTTCTGAATGGTAGTGAGTTTCCCTACTGCCTTTTCCTCTTCTTTCCCTTCTCTGATATGGGCATTAAGTCTTGTCAAACTTGAATTTACAGTCTCACGAGCCAGATATTCCTACAAACACTGCCTTTGCCTGAGCACCTGCCTGGAGAGCTTGGTGGAGCCCAGGACCATCAGGTTGCACAAGGAAACCGCTCGCGCGGTCAAGAAGGGGCAAGAAGTTGCCCTGCCCCGCACCTTAGTGCACTGTCAAGAGTGCACACTGGGGGTTTCTGAGGAAAACTGAGACAAATGTTCCTGTATGCCATGTAGTCAACAGCATCAAATATCAGTTAATCAACCACCTTTACTTATCCTTAGCTCCCAGGATTAAGAAAAGTTGGTTTAATGGGAACCCAGAGCTCTGATTTCAGGCATGTCCTCACCTTGGGCAAGCTATGCTCTCCACAGGTGTGCGAGTGTGCGGGGCCATCGTGGGCAGTCCCTGCTCTTTGGAAAAGACCCCAAGCTCCCTCACGTTCCCTCCGGAAAGGGTTTAGCAGCTCCCCCTCACTTCAGACGAGCTATTGCTGTGTAGCAATTAGAGGGTTGGGCAGTTTCCACATCCTTTCCAAACTCAATTCTGGGCATGAGGCTATTTGGAAAGTTTTCTTCTAGGAAGAAAACAGGACAGGCTATTTTTCTTTTTGCCATCTTTCACATCATAATCTTGAACACGGTGGAAAGTAGAGTTCCCTCGTGGTAACAAGGAGCTACCAATGAGCTCCTTCAATCAGGCAAGATGCTACCTCCTACTAAATAGACTGGAAGTCGTGTGGAAGAAAGCAATTCTCAGCAAACCTGGGACTACAGCTCAGCTTCCTACAAGACACGATGATGTCCAAGTCTCAGTGTTTTTATTGCACTTGAAGGATATCAAGTAGAAATAACTGCAGAAGAAAGAAGGGGTTGCACCAAATAAGACAGTTTGGGAGAGAGTTGATAGGGCTTGGAGGAAAGGATGACAACAGCCAGGTCGATGTCTGTTGTAATGATTTTTGACACATGAGGTACGTTTCACTTCCTTTAAATAAAAGGTAATTATCTTCCTGCTCCCCACAGCAGTTCTCAAGCCTTCCAAGTCTGAGCCTTTATAGGCACAACACACACATCCAGATTTTCTACCCCACAAAATAAAACTCTATGCAACTCAATTTTGAAAATTTTGAAATTCCTCATGTATTCACTATAGCAAGTATCACTGCAGACAGATACATGCAAACACATACAGGGCATATATGTCTACAGAGGTACATTAAAACCTTAAGGAAAAAAGGAATGCAATACTAAATTAACATATCAAGCATACTTCCCCATGACTTGCCACTGAAGGCAATGAAGTCCACCTATTACTAAGAATTTATTGTTAGTAAGGATTATATTACTAAGAATTATGCTTAAACAGAGAACTGCAGGTTCAAACTCTTGGAAACAGAGTGCAAAAATGAACACTCATGCAGTAGAACAAACTCATTCACCATAAACGGCCCAAACACCTAACGCTGCTTCCTAAATACATAGAAAAACTAAGAGTAACTCATGGGATTGGCATGGTAAATGTCACCACTTCTTGTGAATGTAGGAGCCCCATGCCAGAAGCTGCCTGGGCCAGGCTGGATGGGGGTGGATTGGGGTTCAGTGCTGACCCAGCCTTGAGCATAGCTCTGTGTCAAGAGGCTGCCCCAGGACATGGGCACCTCAATTCCTAAAACTCTGGATATTCTGGAACATGCACAAATTTGCTACTTAAAACACATTCCAGAATAGACATATAAAAACATATATATAATACATACACGCACACACATAGAATTACACATATGTACATATAGGTATGCCACCTAAATTGAATGTGATAGCAAATATTTTTTCTTTTTTTTTTTTTTCCCCCTCTCCATCATTCAACCCAATTATACTATGCACTTCTGCATGCAGTGCAACAGGGCAACAGAGGAACATGCATTTTAATTTCCTAGTTTTGCCTGAAGTCTCAGCTGCTGGTTATGACAGCAGCAGAATATAACAAAAAGTATTACTGCATATAATAATCATTTCCACCACTTTGCAAGAGGCTTTCTCTATTTTCTTTATTATCCAAAAGAAAATACTGTCTTTATGTCAAGAACGGTCATTTTTCTTCTTATTGCTCCTTAACGGGTAAATAGATGAGCCAATTCAACTTGGTGAGGAGTTTGATGATGAAGAATTACGTATCTCACAAAGATGAAAAACTTCCCATCTCCAGAAAACAGCTGGTCAGTCTTCCTACAATACTGCACTCCTTTAAGTTTCAAATCCACTAGTTATATCACACCGGAGAAGCAAATGTTTAGGAAAGGTCTCATGGCTAGAGTCATGAGAATCCTCTGCATTTTTAGCAGCATCCACTTATCCTAACCCGCACTGCTGCTCTCCCACCCACAGTTAATGCAGTGAATCAGCAATTATTTTTCTAGTGTCTCTAAGTGTCAAGATTAATTTCACTATCCCTGGTAATAAAATGGTTTCAAATGACACCTTTAATCGGCAAGAAAGACTGCACTCCTCCAATAAAGACAAGCTGTCACAAAAGGTCACCAAAATGTGACAGGATAGAAATTACGTTTGTAACTTCAACTGAAATGTTAATTCCTCCTTAAGTGTTTTTGCAACTATGTTCAGGTTTTAAAGTAAGGAGATGTAGCTCTGCAATGAACTTTCATTTCTTTAAACAACCAGTCTGTTCAGTTTGAAAATTCACTCTAATCTCAGAAATGAGCAGACACTTACAGGTGGGTGGTTCTTGTTTGACAATTATGGTTCCTCCTGATGCTTTGCTTTCCAACAGGATATCAATTATTTGGTCTCCTTATAACAAATTAAGGCAGAGAAACAGCAGGAACAGAAGCCCTTTCACAAAAGCACACTTACACTTTTGCCAAAAATGAGTTTTTAAAAGTTAGTCTATAAATTCACCCACGTTTGCATCTTTTTTTATTTAATATCTTAGAGCTACATCACAAGTCACCCATAAAACTCTGTCTCATTCTAATCACTCCTGTATTAACAGTCAAGCTCCATACAGATTCTCTTCATCGGATGAGATTGTTTTACATAAAATAGTATTGCAAATCTAGATGCACATAAACACATGCTAATGTCATTTACCTTAATTATATGCATGGATTTATTTATTCCAGTGCACTCCTATTTTTAAAGGATACTGTCCTGTAAAATCACTGGTATTTTTTGTATAAATAAGCTATGGTCTGAAAATGATGAGTACCAATAAGGTCTTATGGTTGAAAACACTTTCTAAATGTTTTTTTTTTTTTTTTTTCACGTTCTCAGCTGAAAAATCCCTAGCCCACATAGATCACTGAGCACCTGAAGCTCCCAGAGGGTTTCTCCAGCCTCATTCAAATCAGAATCAATTCCTAATTATTGAAACCAATGTTATAAAAGGCCTTGAATACACACTTTGCTAGAAAAGCTATTTGCTAAATACAGATTATGGATGAGAAAGCTCTCAACCCAAAATCAAGTATCAAGCATCAAGGTTCTCCCTTGCAGCACAATGGGAGTTACTGGACATAAATATTATTGTGAAAGACCAGCTCAACCTCAGTGCTGCTCCCCAAGTCCTCACAACTGTAACACCTCTATTCTAGCATTGAGCCATCTCTGCTTTTCATACACAAAAAACCCTCAAAATTCCTGTAGTTAAATTATAAAGAATTATTAGGATATGCAACTCGGAGAAGATTCCTCAGAATATCTTCAGTAAGACAATAGGAGGCTTCTAAGGCAAGAGGAAAACTTCATTGGGATGCGTTCTGGTAATCAAGACAGAATGTAATTCCATTTGGGAATGTAATTCCAAAACTCTCAGCTGTCCAAAAGGCAATATTTTCTGGAAAACAGGCAGAAGCACCCAGCCACCGAGTTCAGGCTATGCAGACACTTAAATTTCTAATCGGAGAGCATCTCTTGCTCAGAGAGAGGCATCAATCTTACAACAATACTGAATGAAGATCTCATACTCCTAATAGCCTGGCAAATCTATAAATACTATCAAAAATAATTCCTTCTCCAAGTGGTATCGAGCAATTAACAAAGAGCCTCTGAAAATCTGCCTTCTTTATCAGTTCATACCTTGTATAACCCTGAGCCTCTTTAAACAATCTGACCTTCTTCTCCCCGGTTTGACTTGATATTTCAGTTCAGTAGCAAAACTAGAATAATAGTATGTTTTTCTGAAAGTAAACTTTAAAATTTTCACCAATATCTTAATTTCTTCACAAATACATTGCTTGTAGCACCATGTGACTACCCCTGTAAACCCAACATGAGAAATAAATACATAACATGGACAATATAGTTATCTGCAGTGCAGCTGGCCCACTCCAAGAAATAAAAAGTGATCCTGAATTAGATACTTGAGTATTCAGGATGCAGGAGGAGTCTTGAAATTAACTCTCAAAAACATCAGGCAAGATGATTTTTATTTACCAACTAAACCAAAGCAAATTTAAGGAAGCTGCAAATCTGCTGGAACTAACGGCCTCTTTAATGCACTAGCAACACAGAGTAGTCTCCCTAGAAATCAAGTACACCCATGCTCTGCCACTAAGATAAGAATAACATTTATCCTTTAGATATCAGCCAAAGCAGTTAAGTTTGGGATAAGACGCCTAGATGACCTCATGTTCAAAATGTTGAACCCAGAAGACAGGGTTGTCCAATACTTTTCTAACCTCCACCAAATGCATTTTCAAAAGAGAAGAAAGGTTTCAATGAACAAATACTGCCCTGGTTTTCAATATTTAGACATTATTCAAGGAGATGAAACTCCAGACACTAGTTCAGAATAGAGATGACATTGGGCAATTTTCATACAGGCCATTCTAAGTCAAAAGACTTCTATTCTACTGACAGAAAAACGTTTAAGCAGAAAGTTTTGGCAAGCGAGCCTTTCCGTTCCTTTTATTATGGCTCTTCAAAACAGTTAATTGCCACAGAACCTCACCTAAAGTTTCTGGAATGTTTCTCCTTTCTCTTGTCACATCCGATAGCCTAATTATCGTTCCTTCTTTCCGCTCAGTTTTGAAACGCAGTCGTCCAGACTCTTCATCGTCATCTTCCTCTTCATCAGATTCTTCTTTGGTTTCTTCTTCAAGCTCCAGAGAATCAATAGCTGCCTGAAACACAAAACACAGCAAACATGAATACTGAGAAGTCTAGTTTTCACCAACAATAAGACTTAGAAGACAAAGCTTTAAGCTCCCTGTACACAAGGTTTTCTAGCACTACACCTTAATTCTTCTACATACATGCAAAAATAAAGATCAATGACTATTAAGGGTTTAAGGATGCTTTAAATATATAGACATTAAGTATAAATCTTGAATGCCTACTAACACAACATACTTTACTGTAATGTTTAGGGGGATATTGAATCTTTCATTAAAACCAACATCTAAACAGCAACTACTCCAGCGAATGGATCAACATTTCAGGATTGACTAAGATATCAGGATATTGAGCATTAGCAGATTCCAGTAAACTTTAAAAAATAAATTAATGACTGGTAATAACTGTCATTGATATGAAAAAATATAGACAATCTCACATTTCTCAATTATATTCTCCTAGCTATACACAATCTCTACGTTTTCTCCTCCTTAAATATTTCCTTGTTTTAATTCAGTCACTGATGACGAGAACATGGAAGCGGATGACATGAAATTTGAATAAACTAAATGTGTATATTGGAATGCTGCTCCTTTGCCCTCATTTACATTCCAGTTCTCTCTATAGCAGAGAACATTTATTTAGATGAAACAATGTCCCAAATGAAAATGGATTCCTCTCCTTCAAATTAAACAAAAAAATTAATATCATTTTCCTCCACTGGCATGATAAAATTAATGTTCAGAATATTACAAAAGTTATATTTGATTGCTAGAGTTGAAAATTAGAAAATTTCTAATATAGTATGATTTTCCATACAATATTTGGTTACTTTTTTTTTTTTAGCTTCACAAAGATGTGCTAGAAGCCTATTCGTAGAGACTACACATGCATTTTAATTCTTGGCAAAGCCATTAAATATCTCACGACTTCTATGCTGCTTGAGGATGGAAAGAAAAAAAAACATGATCGAAATGTAACATGCAGGAAATGGTTTCATCTCCTAATTAACCAGCCTGCTGCAGCAATTTATACGAAAAAGGCATTGCTAAATGCGTCAATCAGATGGACAGATACTAAGTCAAACATGAAGACAATGATTTAATGGCAGGATGGTGCTAGAGACTGCAATTTTTTTCATCTCAGATGCCAACTTCATCCAAAACCAACAAGAAATACTGTGACCAAGATTAGCAACAAGATCTTGCACGATGATTTCTACTTCAGGAGCAACCTAACAAGCGAAGCTCAAGTTAGTCCTTTAAAAGTGAAGGAATGAGAACAGACAGCTCTGGTCTGGTGAAAAAGTGATCTCTGTATTTACGTTATCCCAGGTTATTTTCAATTTAACATCTCCTCCTTATCTCAGATGTATTTGTACAAGGCTTAAGCTTATGCTTAAGCTTGCACTGGGTAAATCAGACCTGTTAACACTTCAAGGTATAGCTAATGATATAGTCGAAGATTTAAAATATGAGCTTTAAAGCTTCTACAAAATCTTTATTTCTTTGCACAGACTTTACCATATCAAACAATAAAGCTTAAACAAAAAAAATCACCGCAGGATCTCAGACAAAAAAAAAAATCCCTCAAGTCTGAAAGAAAAGCAACTTTTAAACTCAAGTCCAAACTGAGGAAAACAGGTCTAGTTAAACACATCCATGCAAAGTCAAAGCGGCTCAGAGGAAAGGCAGTTGGACCTTGTGGAACAAGCAAGGGTTGTTAGCAAGGGAAGAAATATTAACGGAGGCTAAAAACAAACGCTACTTCCAGAAGAAGGACTCCAAAAGGAGTAGCAATATTTCTATCAAATCCATGATTTTCAAAAGCCACAGTAAAACCCACAGTTCTGTTACTCCACTGCTCAGGATGAGGATTTACAAGTGGAGTGGCTGTTTTGCGGGCGATGCTCTTCCTGCATTGAGCCTTCTGCCTTTCTTTACTGCAGAAACCCTAGGCACAGCTGGGGTTCACATCCCTCCCAAGCTATATTGGGATTCTCATTTTTATTCATCACAGCCTTAGTTCAGACACAGTTTCATCTTTGAAGGGAAAAAGCTTCATTCAAGGCTCTGCATATGAATATATGGCAGATTGCAGAATCAGGTATAATGTAATTAAAGTGGTCTAAACTTCTGAAAAGTGTTGCAATGTTTTAATGAAAAGCTACAGAAAACAGCTGTGGAAAAAAATGAAGTTTTTCAAAAATTAACTGTTTTGGAAAGAGAAGAAAATGCAAGTTATAAGAATTAGAATAGACTACAAAGAAACTACCAGCCTATGCAACAACAAAAATAGTTTTCTACACAAAATCTATCTGATCCTTCTTAGCCACCTGTACTAGTTCTGTGGTCTTTTGGGTCGAACTCACATTATTCATTAACAGGTCACCTATTAACAAGCACTAAATATCAAAGATGAAGGAAAAAAAAAAAAAAAAAACAGAGGAGCTAATGAAAAAGCAAACATGAAGCCAAGTCAATTCTTGAGCACTAACTAATTGAACTATGTCTAGGTCTGATTATAGGTATGATTGAGGCATTTATACTAGTTGTGATGGAGATGCAAACATATCTGACAGCCAACTATGTTCTCTATGTGTAGCTGCAGGAAAGGTTATCCGAGCTGGAAAGGATTATACATTCTGCCCTGCAATTTGTTAGATGTTTGCTGTAATGCTCCTTTAGATCATCCTTGCAAACTCCAGCCTAACAAGGTGAGCTGCTCTGCCAAAATGACAGCACATGAACGGGTCCCACTCTCCAGAAGACAAGAAAGTTGCACACAAAAGGACACAAGTGAAGGCAGAGAATTAATAGATAATGATAATTAGAGGATTCTGCTTAATTTCTGCTAATCATGAATAACTGTATATACATAAACAGCCCTTGAACAGTCACCTCGGGTCACTTGACTTGTCCAACAAGGTTTCTTCCCAGCTCTCCTCAAAGGCAGCTAAACGCTTCCCATTACAACACTTTGCACAAAACTACTGAAGAGTTTGGCTGATTTTTCATTGTGAAGAAAAATACTGACCTTACTCCCGTCATAAGGTCAGGGTTTCCTGCCACGCTCATTAAGTAATTAAACCATAAATCCCAGTCACTGACCAGAAGTTCCCTCCCAGGTTTAATCTGTGCTCCAGCCCCAAAGCACACTCCTTCCCGTGCAGTTGCAAGAAGGAAAACAGACAGAAAAAAACCTAAGGAAAGCATGAGAAAACACTAGCCAGCCCAAAAATATATGATCTCGTATCCTAAACATTTTCAAATGTTCTCATTCAAGGGCTTTTAGGAAGCCCTTTTTAGGAAGATGTGCACGGCAAGTCAGTTCTGCAAAGGCTAAGACATATCCCTTGCACATAAGGTATTAGGAAGGAGGCACAAACACATTTTATTCAAGTGAAGAAGCAATGGAGCTTTCTACCACAAGCTAACATCAAGGTAGCAGCTGTGAGGATCAAGAAATAACAGAGCTGATAAAAGGATATTACACCTATTCCAAAAGCATCTGCACTTAATGGATAAAAAGCGGGGACAGAAACTGGAAGCTAAAAGTTTCTAAGTATTTCTAAAAAATATACGTTAAATCTAACCGTTCCAATTCATACCCTTCATCATTTTCTTCGGGTTTACAAGAAAAAAAATCTTCAGAATTGAACAAAAAATTTGTTCTAAATACCTAAAATTTGTGTTTTAGGTAAGCCCAGATGGAACAATCTCAGAGCAAACACTTGTTTTGAGACAATAATAACTTAGAGGAAAAAAAAGAGCCAATATGTATGTAGGTAGTATATGAATATTTTCTTAAGGTTTTCTTTGTTTCTTATCAGCTTAGACCAAGACAGTTCAAATTAATGCAATGAGAAACCTTCTGTCTTTCAAGAAAGAAACTGGAGACTTCACAGAAGATTAGTTCTGATGGTAAACCAACCAAGAAAGCACAAATTCTAATTTTAGTAGGTCTCACTCTCAAGATCAGTAGAAACAATTAGTGTTATTATTCCTCAATGTATTTAGGACATGGCATTCTCATGTAACTGACAGTTCTACCACACCTATCTGATGCTGAAATTTCTGCCTACTGGATTTTAATTTGTACCTTATGAAGACAGAAGTATATTCTGAAGCACTACTACAGCTTTTCCTCAAGCTCCAGAGTGTGTTTGGTCAAAAAACAAGCAACAGGCCTCCCACTTCCCTTATTTCAGCAATTGCCTCCATCATGTTCCCAACTTCCTGGCCTGACTATCTCTTTTCTCTGGGTTTGGAGAATTTCTTCAACCTTCAAGAGGTTGTTTTGTTTAATGCAGAAACTGCCTAGTTTCAACCAATGGATAATATGGTATGTTTCAACCAACAGATAATACTACTATATATTTGTACCTACTGCTGCCCCATTTTTTGGCTGCATTTGGAGCACCGCAACATCAATAATAACGTTTAGTGTGGATGAACAAGGGTAATCAGATTTAACCTGTTACATACTATTTGAATAAAACCCAACAATACTTAGAACTGGAAGCATGTGCCTAACTACACGATATAGAGAAATGCATAAGCTGCAAAGAAGATCTCTCCTGATGCCATTCTCATTGGGTGAGACAAACTGAGAACCTACAAATAAATTTAAATAGAACATATCCAAGACAAATGAATTTTACATTAGGAGTCAAAGGATCCTACTGTTTTAGGAGAAGCCTGGGGCCATCTCCAAGCCATCAGAACAAAGCCGGACTACAGAATAACTGAATACAGATGTGGTCAAACTTTCACATTACGTAATCAGCAACTCCTGTAACAGCTTTCCTAGGAAAGTCAAATTAAAAAGAGAATTGCATTCATGTTGTCTTTTGAATGAAAAGGATTTAATTCTGAATTATAAGACAATTTTAGAAAATATGTGGCTTACAGAATTTGGACTAGCTTGTCTTCAAAAGTTAAGGTAGCTTTTCTGTAACTGGGAATACTGCCAAGCTATGTACAGTTTAGATGTTGTCCTTGCTTTCACCATCTCCTAGAGGCTGTGTTTGTAGATGGCCCAGTTGTCCAGATTGCTTTTAAAATACCACAAGGAAAGCACTTACGATTCAGTGAATGACTAATAAGTATTTCTTCTAAGATTTTTTTATGTTTTGTAAGCTCTATTTAATGATTAGGAAGTAGGAAACTTCTAGATACATTTAGTATAGAATTGCATATTGCACAACAAAGGACTGAACAGCAAAAGCGGCCCCCTTCAAGGTGTCCCTGTTAGCAAAGAACATTATTTTATTATAATGTTTGCTACAACTAAAGAGTACCACAGCACACCCATTTGTTGAAATTTCATAGAAGAGCACTGCTGTGTCTTTTAGGAATTAATTTCCTGATGAAGTAAGGCTCCAAAGAACAGAATCTACCTACACTTCTCAGTAGGTATTCTACTCAATCCTACTTAATTAAGAACTGGAATAAAAGTAATATTAAAGTAGATTCCTGGTGGGGAAAAGAAAAAAAAATACCCTTTACCTTCCACATAAAGAACTTGTTGCAAATTAGGAACATGTATAAGAGCATTGTCCCATACTACAACTAGGGCACATATTCTTGCTAGTTTCTGACATGAGCCTTCTGCTTGGGAATGATGGAACTCACCGTCTTTCCTAATCAAAGGACAGAAATCAGCTTTACAGAATTTTCCCTACATATTTTTTTTCAAAGCCAGCTGATCTTCACCGTTCTGACATATCAAAGCTTTGGTGCTCACACTCCTTCACAAAAAGGATTCTAGCCCACCTGAGAACTACATCTGCAGTATTAACACCAACAAATGATTTATCTCAAAGGTGTCAAATTACAGCTATGCCAGACTTAACAAGACAACCCAGACATTGTGCAGGATTGCTATCATTCTCCTGCCCAGAGAAGACTTCAAAGCTTCTAAGGTTAAAGCTAAGTTAAAATATGGACATTTTGAACTCTCCCTTATCAGAGAGTTCCCCCAAAGGTGGGGGAAGGGAGAAATGACAAAAGCAGAGACACAGAGGCAGAGAGAAAACATTAACTGACAAATACGGATTCTAACCCATTCATCTCATAGAAAAAAATATCACCACAAATAATTCACCAGTGGTGAAGTTGTAGAGTTGTACCAGTTCTTACCTAGCCTAGAGTTCTTACCTCTCTACCTAGAGATAAATTCCATAATTGCAAATTCAAATATTTTAAGTTTCTATTAAGCTCACAACATACCTCTTCTGATTCATTTGTCACTGCCTGGGTATCTTCTAGTTCCTCATCAGCTGGATAATCTTCTGGCTCTTCCATTGCTTGCTCATTATATGACTGCATGTAATCTTCATCCTGAAATAAGAACACAAGATGGTAAAAAGACATACACAAACTTCAGGAAAAAAAAACAAACACCTGCTAAGAGTTGAGACTCTGCGCACATTCACATTACTACTGCTGCTACCAGAAAGTATTGTATCTATCAGAAAGTGACAGATCATATAAGATGTAATTATCAGGACTTTTAACTAGTCACACTAATTTTACTCTTGTTGAAAATAAAACCAAAACAGCTTTCATCCAGACTCCCAACAATGCCATCATAAAGGTCCTATTTATTTCTGTAGAGCTGCATCCTTTGATTACATATTCAATGAACCAATGACCACAGTAATTGTTCACTGAAGGAAATGTGTCTACAAAACATACACATTAACATCAAGTTTTCTCTTTAAAAAATATAAATATTCTAACACATTATGCAGTTACTTATATATAAAAGCTAGATTCTATATAACTGAACAAACAGGTAGTGTAAAAACTTTTTTAAAGTTTTAATCAGCAAACTTATTTAGTAAACAATTCACTGAATACATTCAGTTCCAACTGAAATTAAATTACTTAGCTAGCAATTAAGGGCAGTGCATGTTCTTTAATACATTGCTTAAATTATATCAAATTATGCATGTGACATTTTCTGAACTAACCTCCAATCTCTTTATTCAGGTTTAGACAGTTCTCAGTTACAAAAAGGATGAACCAGCAGGACATCAATCACTTTGGAATATTAGCACCTTAAAGATGTCTTTAGCAGGTCAATAATCTTTTCACCTTCGAAGGACTTTATCAGATCTTGTCTAAAGCCTGGATAAAAGCTTTTGCATTAAGTACTTCTAACAATTGGCAGTGTATCTCCACCACACAAAGCTGTTTTCTTCCTTAAGGATACAATCCTCAAGGTCATGATTCTCAACTGCCTTCCAGCATGACAAAGGAGCATTACCTACCGCCAAACAAGCTGTCAACACAAACTTTGTCACAGCCTAGATAAAGAAACTGGCAGACAGTGATAATAGGTCTAATTTTCCCTTCTCCCTAGGGAGGTAAACAGATTTCAAATCAGTCTAAAACCCTATGCACGTGAAGCAATGTTATCTTTGAAGATACAATAGAAGGAAGCTTACTGGAAATTCATCTAGAGGTTCATTGATTTCAAGGTCTAGCACTTCATCTTCTTCACCAGGCTCTTCGCCATATTCTATTTGGTCTTCTGACAGTTCAGGATCGTTGCCTTCATAATGTCCCTCCTCTGCATACTCTGAAGCATAAACTTCAGGTGCTTCCGACTTGTCATAAACTAGTTCTCCTTCCCCTTGGTCATATTCAGACTCGTGTTCAATGGATTGATCGTTCATGGTCTCAGAGAGCTCATAGGATGTAAGCAGGCCAGAGGTGGTGTTGAGGCTAATGGTGACACCTTGAGAACTACAGCAGAGGAGAAAAAGATTCAAAGACTGAAGCATAATGATCAAGGGTACTTAGGAAGATTGAGCAAAGCAGCCAACAGATACATATTCTCTAAGATGGTAGACAAAATTACACCTCGTGTGCTATTTGACTCCATGCCATGCGCTCATAATGCACATTGTACCACAGCTTATCACCAGCTGCAGCCTGTTTGAGCAAGGGGATCAAACCAACCAGATGGTCTAATGGGTCACATTGGCAGAAGTCCTGCTTAGTAACCAAAGCAGTCAGTTTTAATTCCAAGACTAACAAAATTATACAAAATTACTATAACTGCATCTGTTTTCCCAACCTCTCAAAATAAGATAGTAAAGCTTATATATATATATACACACACACACATATATCTAAAAATACGTAAAATTCATTAATAATTATCCTTCTTGATAAACTTCACTTGAAACTTATATTTTTAAGACTTATCTTCTTACTAAAAATAATCTACAATGTATATAGTCAAGAACTATTACTTAAATGTGTAAGGCTTATTCTAAACTAGTAACACAACAAGCAAATATGGACCTTGAAAACAGGCAAAGGAGTTTAAAAACTGGGAAGAATCATTTCCAGGAAAAGCAAAGTTCAGGATTCGTTGCTTAGGACAGCCACTATCACCATCAAATAGAAGAGTGAATTGGCAACTGCAGACTAGTTATGAGGCTACAGGCTTGGTGGGGAGAGGCAGGGCTGTGTATATAAGGAAAACAAAGATTTTATTTGCATTACATACCCATTATTCATTATTTTCATAAAAGTCTGGAAAATTTGGGGATGGGCACAAGATCCAGGCAGCTGGATCAATCAAATGAGTTAACAAGAAAACAAAGATATTAAACAGCATTATTATTATTATCCTTGAAATCTGTGCAGCACAAATGGGTTCAATAGGAAGAAGAGGTAGGAGAGATGGAAGGGGAAAGGAGCAAGGAGCTAGCTCCCTGACATTAAATCTGCTAAAAATACGAGGTCTAACAAAACCCTTCTTTCCCTTCTTCCAGGGAATAATATCATCACAGCAAGCACTGCATTTGGGATTCCCCATTTTGAGGGAAACGGTCCTGCCCTCATTCCTGCCAGGAAATCTCACCCCACCCTCATCTCTCCAACACATCTCCACTTCCAAATCTGTGCCAAAGATGGAGAGTAGGCCATAGAGTACCAAAAATAACCCCCTTTGGACTCTCTCTTGAAGTACCATGTAAAAAGCCAAGGAAAGGCAGGCAAAAAAAACAAGGATAATTAATTAAAAGCAGCAGCACTGCATTGCTCCTGTGCCACAAACACCTTCCCCCTTCAGTCCAGTGGGAAACCTAAAAATGCCAAGAATCTCCTTTCTACTTAAAACAGCAAGAATTCAACATCTCTGTCACTCCAGAGCACTCTCACGACAGGATTCCCAAACTGCGACCCTACAACCTCTGGAAGAGCTGTGCTGCTGTGCACTGCTTGCAAATACTCAAGTCACAACTTAAGATAAAATAAACTTTTTTAAGCCAAGATAGAAGCAAGAGGACTTCAGAGGCAAAGAAAGCCTACAATGACAAGGAGCATGAACAGAGCAAGAGCACTAAAAATCACTAATAAGTACAGGAGATGCTATAATTTCTTCTTTATATGCACTTTTATAGCTTCTGGCTATGTTCATTATTCTTAAATTAAAAAATCGTTTTGTTGGAATGTTAATAATGCTACTGAACACATTATATAGACACAATATTAGGTAATTGGCTAGGTTAAAAGCAAAACAGTTTTAAGTATATACCAAAAATTTCAGTTCTGAAACTGCTTTGGGTCCTGTTTTGCATAGAGAGTTTAACAAATTGGTCTCATGTATACAAAACTCCAGCAGCCTAGAAAAATAACCATACAGGAGAAATACTTAGTAGTAGTAATAGAAACAATAGTTTTGAATATACTCTCCGAAAATTACTAGTAAGATTTAGGAAAAATATACCCAAAATCTGGTTCCTCTTCATTGTCACTTTGCAGAAGATCATCATTCAGCTCTTCATCAGATAAGTCTGATTGATTCTAGATTTTAATAAAAAAGTATATCATGAACATCGAAAGACACAAAATATTAACTACCAAACTCCTGATAGCTCTGAACAGTGAGCAATCTTTTCCTGATGAATAAATTCTAGACCAAGGCCACATTTTCAATGAAATTGCAAAAGTATATGGTAACAAATATGCTAAACATCTAAAAGTACTAGTCAACAAATGTGAAAATAGCTGATAGTCTCACAGAAATTATTAACGTTCAAATATGCTTAGTTTTCAAACATGTCACTGGCCCATTCCCAGATACAACAAGTTGACTTAAAGCAATACTGGAATATGAGAAAGGTAGCACTGGTGCTATTGAACTGCCTTGGGACCTTGAAGCATTAGGGAGGTCAAGAAAACACACCAGGTTTCTGTAGTTTCTAGAGGGTAGAATCTCCTAAGTGACTGGAGGAAGGGTATCATGAAATTAAAAACACTGACAAACTCCTCCTAATTTATCAACCATATAACTTCAGTTGTTTCATTTATATTTACTTCCCCCCCACCTTTTAATAATTACCTGCTAGAAAAAGATAACTGCATAGTTTTGTTAGCAGCATTATTTCCATCCCCTAAAGCAATAAGGGCAGAAAGGTTACACAAGGGTAAATTTATCTAGATGTATTTGGATGAGATTAAGTAGAAGTAAATTTAGGCTTAATAGCTCAGGGAAAACTTGAGAAATCTATTATTACTCTTATTATTCATAGGAGTTCATACCCACAAATATTGGCAAAAGCCCTGTACCCTGGCAAGGTTAAATTAATAATAGAAAAAAAAAGAACACGTAACGTATCAGACAAATTCTGCTATTGAGTATTGTTAATTTTTTTTAAAAATGAAATAAGAACATGTGCTTATTTTTCACCATTTTATATACCCATTACAAAAAAAACATTATTTGTGTGATTATGCACCTCAATTAAAACCCACTTTTACCAGATCCAGGGCTCACCAACACAAGCTGACCACCTCCTACCATGACCAAATTTTACAAACCCCTTCTTAAATAATCCGATTTAGGAGACAGGAGCTGATGCCAGAGTCCTACCTTCTCCTACAGCTGCCAGGCAAATCCAGCCCACATAAAGCGCCCTCACACAGCTCAGCTTTGCCTACAGATATCTCAGTGAGGGGTCTGTGGCATCATGAGGTGGTTCCCTAACCTCAGCTCCTGCCACATTCTTTCCTTCTCAAAGGAAAGTAAATCCTCTGCCTATTTTTTTCCTGGTATTTTGATGAGAAGCTTTGAATAGGCCAGGAAACGGCCAAATTTTTTTGGTTGGTTGTTTTTTTTTCATACTCAAGTCAATATAAACTACACAGAAAACAGCTCAGAAAACCATCTCCTCTTGTAACAAGGCATTACAAGAAGAACAGAGAGCCTATCTTAGAAAAGATAATCTTAGAAAATTCATTAAAAAAAAAGCCAGGCTTGGAGGTTCTTCCCAAAGGCAGCTGAGTCCAGGTGCAGAGCAGGGTTCAGCACAGCTGCCCACGAGCACCCAGGAGGCTCCTGAACAACTGGGCCATCAGGCTCGGCCGACCTCGTCCCTGTACGGAGCAGGTCAGGGCAAACAGCTCCCACGGACCAGACAGACGCCACCCATTCAGTGAACAACTTGCTTCAGTGTGCCCCTCTCACCTTTTTGCCAGTTAGCAAATCCTCCCCGAGCAAGTCGTCATCAAGTTCGCTGGGAAAAAAATAAAAAAGCAGATTTTAAGACCTGGACCTTAAAAAACATAGTAGCAAACAAAAAGTTTTGTCTCTTAAGTGCAATTCAAGCCCTACAGTATGACTACTGTTGCACAGTCATTTCCTTACTCCTGGCCTTCCCTTCCGTTCATGCCAGGAGGCAGCACATGGGCCTGGCCGCTGTGCAGGGCTCGGAAGGGTGGGAAGCAGAGGGCTGCTCTAGAGCCTTCCTCCAGACAGGCTGACCACAAAGCTCTCGCCCACCTCCCCAAGGACCAGGTAGGTCAGGTGGCCACATCCCTGGGCAAGGTCGAGGCCACAAACCACCCACAACCCACGCTGAACCAAGCTGCGCTGCGCGGAGGCGGCAGTCAGAGGCTGCCTCAGTAGCCATGTGGGCCCAGAGCTCTTGTAAACTTCTCCCCTTGGAGGAAAGAAAGCACAAGTTAAACCTGCTCAACACCTTTTCAAGAGCAGTTAAGAACTAGTGAAACACAAAAATATCTTGCTCACAACACTCCTTCCAATACACTGCATCTCTCCTGTAAACGGGGAGCAACAGAAGCACGTTCCCAGTTACCTAAGCTTTAGGACAACTGTTTAATTCCATTCTTTCCTCACTGAAAAGAAAGCCTTCTTGAGAGAAAACTTAGTACTGGTAAATACATCAGAATGTGCACATCCCAATATGAAATGACAGTGATTTGGAATAGGAATAATAATTCAAGATCTTAGATAACACGCAAAAATAAATACCCCCAAGTGACATGGGGCCATATGAATAGAGAGGAAGTTGAAGCAAAAGTTTCACCATCCCACAGGGAAAAGCACACCTGCCAGCCTTCCAAAGAGCATATATATATATATATATATATATGCAAAATATATAGATAATAAATTCCCATTGCAGACTACAGAGAAAATACTTGTAAATAGGGAGGCCAATTCCAAGACAGAGACTGATGTTAAGTATTATGCCTGCAAATGAATACATCTCTTTCAGAGATAGTCGAGGTACAGATAATGCTTGGGGGAAACAAAAATATCTCGAGCACTTCTAGAAGGCAGCAGTAGATATTCCAAGTCACCAGCAACTAGGTCGTTATCATCAGGACACAGTATTTGTTCATACTTACCCAACTCAAACAGTTCCAGGAATGACTGAACATTAACAAATAGTAATTGCTTTGCATTCACTGTAATATTAAACAGAGAATTGGGACACACAAAACATAACACATCCCAAAGAGTGAAACTGCTAGCATAGAAGTCCTTTACTTCAGAGGTAGAAGATTCTACATTCACAAGATTCTAAGTTCACAAGAACTCAGAGCCAAGTCAGAACTAAGAAAGAGTCGCTAATCTCTTCAACATCGGACGGACTGGCAGTAATTAAATAAATACACCAAAAGATTTGAAAATATTTCCCAGTACTGTTGCCCACCGCTGACTGCTTTTAATAAAACTGCTAGAGAAATCCCCCAAACCCGCAAAAGTATTTGGGTTGTACTGGAATTCAAAAAGCAAACTGAGCTGGTGAGAACCTCAAGAACCTCAGACAAGAAAAAAAGGAGAAAAAAAAAAGGGCAAAAAAAAATTCATCATTTAAACAGAGTTAATGTTCTTCAAAACATTACAAAATATGTCTTTGATACTCCATCTCCTTTAAGAGATTATTTGGGCAACCAAAGTAATTGCATACACTTTTAAAAGCATTTAAAAGCTTTAATTTACTACATGACAGTTCAAAAATTAGCACTAGTACAAGTGTCATGAAGCTCATGACAAATGAAGATAAATGAAGAACTAAGATGCATTTTATTAGTAGAAGCTAGAGGGTTTCATAGACTGTCCCTGTTACCATATTCAATTCGATTCAATATTTTCACTGATAATGTAAAAAAAAAATTAAATAAAAATTGCTGCCAAATATGAAAATATGACTAAAATAGCCTCCAATTTCATAAGTGTGCCTCATTAAACGTGAGTACCGACAAGGACAAGTGTTTTTCAGAAAAGCCATGAAAGTAAGTAAATAATTAAAAATTACTATTATTACTATTACTATTATTTTAGTTAAAAAAAGATCTAACAAGAGAAAAATGCCCAGAATATCGGTATTGCAGAATAATAGGGGCCTTCCTTCCAGCCTGTGATGAGCAGCCTCCCACATTGCAGGAAGGAAAGCGATCCAGGGAATCAAAACGATTTTAATGACAGGGGATGGCAGTTGGATAACCAGTAATATAGGGAAAGAGATGAGGCTGACCATGATGCATGCCTAAAACTGTAAATCAGATAAATAAATATTTAGGTTGCATAACAAAGTAGGAAAGAATAAAAAAAAGAATCATAAAAACAGATCTACTGAACTTATTGAGTTTTTGCTCTGAATAATAAAAACAGATCTACTGAGCTTATTCAGCTTTTGGTCTATCTTCACAAAACTGCATTGTCTACTCACTGAGGCCACTGGTTGCAAAAAAAAAAAAAAAAATTACATTAAGCAATTATGCACTCATGCAAGGTATTTTCAATTGCACCGCAAAACTTAAACTTTCAAAAACACCTTAGCAATCTCGAGAGAATAAAAACAAGTATTTCCAAGCACGTGCAAATAAAAAATATGTTATTATTTACGTCTATAAAAATTTTTTCTCAAATAACCAACCAGCCGGATGAATCTCTGCAGCGTACAACTTTGCACCTAGAGCTACTTCCCTTACAATTTCACTAGAAGAACAAAAGACGACTTTTGGTCAACTGCCTTAAGTTATACGCAGCTAACAATAAATAAAAATAACAGGTCTTTCCTCTCAAAGTGAGCCTTTGTCCACTCCCAAGTCCCATCTAAGTGAAACACTTTATAACTTTTTGCAACTCCAGCAGCAGACACTTCACTACCTCTTGTGTTACAACTGTCTGGAACTCATCTAGGTTTTCTGGATTATGATCACATCCAAACATCGAGTGTGTGTCCGAAAACTCAGGATTTCAGGCTATTTGGGCTGCATTGTTTTAAGCATGACAGCATCACCGCGGGCTTGGCAAGCTGCGCAATTAAGTGACATAGCTTTAATGAGACATTTTAATTGCCTTCGCAAACCGGATCGCTTGAGTCAGGTCACAGAGCATCCCAGACTCAACAGGGGAAGTGCCTGTTGTGACTTAGGCAATACCTCCAGCAGTGACAACAGCTTCTCGCCTGCCCCAGCAGGAAAGCCCAGCAGAGCAGACTAATCCCTGCGGAACAAGGATAATGAGTAACAGCTGATTCATTCCAAGGGGCTCGGTTCAGTAGAAAACAGTGTATAGGGAGGCTTGTTTACCTCATTCAAATGAATATCATTTGAAAACATATAAATATATATAAATAAAAATATAATATATATGTATATTTTTACATACAGGCAAGGTTTGAACAAGCACCTACTAAAACTAAAAGCAGAAAGAATAAACTAATCCAGGCAGCAGCCTGATTCAAATCTATCCCAGTTGCAGGAACTTAGCAGGAAAGTACATACATTCATTTACCTCTCCAAATTAAGTTGATCTACAATTTCAAATCTTTACAGGAACAGTCATATTTTCTGATAGAAACCCACTCCCTTCCTGACCCCAAGGTAAGACTGAATGAGGATTTTGAGGATAAGAATTTAAACAGCTATTTTTAAAAAAAGGCCTTAAATTGGGCACTGGCAAGACTACTGAAACCAAAGATGTAAATATTTACAGGAAAAATCAGGACATCTACTGCAAACTTAATTACATACCACAAATGCTTTACAGTTATCCAATTTTAAATGATCTCTTTTCAAAGCTATATATTACTCAAGGCAGGCATATACTTCTGGCACAATCTAGTGTCTGCTGACATATACATAACCACCAACAGCTTCATTAGTAGCTAAATGTGCACTAGCCTAAATGTTATAATACAAAATGCCACAACTGGAAAACAGAGCTTTGCAATTCAGCCTACAGACTACGAACATGAAAAAATTCTACCTACCTGTCCCAGTCGTCATCCCCAGCTCTTCTTCTCCAAGACCTTTCCGCACCAGGCTTATCAAACTGATCAAAGTCATCATCTGTAAAGAAGAAGACTATATTAAATAATTCTCATTGAAATTGAAGAAGGCTTCTGAAGCAAAGGCTTGGGTTTTTTAAGCATATGCTAAAATATCTTTTTTCACTTTCCAATTTATACAAGGAAAAAAGCAGATAAATACCTATGTTTATTAGTATTTGTTTCAGTAATAACAAAGTCATTCAACACAGTCTCCATCTTTTCACCGTTCAGGTGTAAGGCAAATAGAAAGAATCACTGGGAAAAAAAAAAAAATCACTGGAAAAGTCCGCCACTAGAGATGATTCCAGCAGCAGGGGTTCCCAGGCAATCTGGCGCTATGGGAGGCAATGGAACAGGAGCAGCCAGAGCTTTGAACTCCCACTGAAACCAGAGCAACCTCAAGTCCTGCACAAGGCAGGTAAGAGGGTAGCAGCCTGAACAGAAGCACGGAAGTCAAGCACAGGACACCACTGATTTTTTCAGCTAAAGCATTACAAAGAGGACTCCATATATTTTTCTTCCTGATTGTATTTGTATTTAATTGAAATGCACATTTTTAGTGACTGATAGAAATTCAAAAAGGGGGGAAGGCATTCAAAAGTGAAAATTTAGACTTGGCAACATCACTAAACCAGGTTTCAAAACAGAAATTACAGGTAAACAGAGGTATGAAAATAAAAAGAGCTCACTCTGAATTGTGGTGCAACAAAAATAAAAGTGTCAACTTTTCTCTTTGGTAGTAGCACTAATTTGGCAGTAGCAATTCCCTTCATCAGAGGGGACCACATACCAGCCATTTATATTTTAACCAATTTATGCTAACATCATAGAAAGAAACAAATTGGTAACTTGCAGGTCTCCATTCAAGTATCATCTTTATATTGCAACCTCCTCCATTCCAATCCCTACTCCACCATAGGGTATAAATAGACAGATATTTAAGAATTTACTGTCTTCCTCTTCAACTCTGTCCTCCTTGCTGGTCTCTTAAATAGCTAACCCATCCATCCCTCCAAAAATAAGATAAAATAAAAAGGTTTTCAGCTACTCAGAGCTATGCTGCAGGGATGCTCTTTGTGCATGGCCATTTGGCTACAAATGAGACCCAATATCCTGCACTGTCATTATCCTCACAGCTGAATTGCACTGATCCATCACAATCATTGCCCAAGATAGTTTCAGGTGATGTGACTGGTTTTGAACCCATCCAAATCAGGACTGCTCTCATATATACTACGGTAACTCAAGGTTGTAAGCACCACAAGGCAAGCAGTGATATTTCCACCTGTGTCTGTTCACCTGCAAAAAAATGTAATTTTGCATTTCATGATGACTACAGAGAGTTGTATGATTAAAAAGCAGTTCAGCTTGAAGACAAGACCTTAGTTCTATAGTAATCTGAATTCAGCACACATTTCTTACACAGATGGACCTTCACTTCAGCCAACTTTACAATCTAGAATTCAGAAAGCTGCATGACAAACCTCTTGATCTGCAGACACTTCCCTTCAATGCAAAGAATCATTCCTCAGTATAATCCACAGCACTTCTCTGGCCAGACACATAAGCTTAGAAAAGTCCTTCAGCTTATTACTACTGCTAGCAAAGAAGTGATATTAAAAGGAGGACTCCATTCTTGACATGTTTCCAGACTAGATCTGTGCAGCTCTCCAGGAAGGGACATCACCAATTACACATCTGGGAAGTCCTGGCACAAGCATCCATTTCTAGTCTCAAAGTACCTCAACCGAGCACAGCTTCTTTTTCATCTCTGAACTTGCAGATATTGTCATTTTTCCCTCTACTGTTCTAGTTAATAATATTGGAAAACATCAGAAATAAACACCACTTGCCACAGCATCTTCTAAAAACCACTGACTGATTTGGAAAGTCGGAAAGACCACTCTCGTAGGAGGAACAAAAGGAGGGATCCACAACTTGGCTCTCTGCAACGCTAAGACAAAAAACAGGGCACTCGCACATCCTCGAGCTGTTTTCTTAGCCAAGTCTGTCTCTCTGGGGACGCAGCCAAGCCCTAGGGACTGCCAAACACACTAACATTTTCACTTACTTTCTGCTTATCTCAGCCAAGCACTGCAGAGCTTTAGGATCCTCAACAGCTTTTTTTGTTGTTGTTTCCTCAGTTACATGCAAGGAACTGTTAGATTGTCCCCCCCACCACTTTACAAGAACAGATCATCCAGGCTAGAAATCCACAGCACAAGCTGTGTTTCCTTCCTGGCTGCACTGATGGGAGCTTCCAACTGTCTAGTACCTTCTCAATAAAATCTTCCCTCGCTATTTGCTATATGAAATGGGAGACCTGCGTCACAGTAATCCTTCTCCCCAAAACCTCCCGAGCATAGCAGGTGAAGCAGCAGCGTAACTGTGGAGCAGAGCTTTGCTGCGCCTTACAACAGTATCAGTGCAACCTAAAAAGGCAGCCTTACATGGCAACTGTTGCTAAGACAGAGTATTTTCCTGCAAGGAGCTATCCCAGACTTCCCAACTAGGAAAAAAAAAAAAAAACACTCGAGTACTGCATTATCTTCATACAAATGCACCAGAAAACTTTCTGTAACAGGGGCTCCAAGCTGGCCCATTAACCTCCTTAACTGCTCTAGATGTTGTCTTTGAATTCATTCCAGCATTTTGTCCCCATGAATACCAGACATACTATTTTTTTAGGTCTCAAAAAAATACACTGAGCATTTCTTCTTATCCACAAGACAGCAGAGAAAAGTCATTTCCTGCAACAAAGACCTTTTCACTGGGTAATAAACCATCATTCCTTGAACACCCAACAGGTCTTTTAACAAAGTAACTAAGCGCACTGATTGTGGGCTGAACAGAAAAAGGGGGTTAAAAGAGATAAAAAAAAAAACAGAAAAGTCAACTACCAGATGAAAAAAATGCGTTATCTTCACTTTAACACTGAACATAACCAATTCTATGATGATCCATCCCATTCCCCAGCATCATTTTAAAAATATCCAACATGACAACTTGACAGCTTTTCAAGCACAATTTTCCAGATTAAAAAAAAAATCCTACTAGCCTTATCTGTATGTAGTAGTTTATTTGCCCAGAATATTTGTCCTCATATTTCACTGCAACAATTTTCACAAAAAAAAAAAAAAAAAGGTATTATACCCTGGATTTCCAAAAACTGAGTATACAGACAAGAGTCCTATTCTGTTTTGAACTGCAGTTCTGTATCACTTACTGTGGGATACAAAGGAGGTATAACAGGTTTCTAGAGTAATAGTCAAATCTGAAACATAACACAGCAAATATATCTGTGCCATTAGTGCTAGCTGAATGAAAACTTTCCTGCTAGCGGGGAGTGTTGGGGCTTGAGAATTTTGTTTGCTTTTCTAATGTAGAAGCACAATGGGAACTCCTGAAGCCGAAACTGTCATTTAAACATAACACATTATGAAGCAGAGTACGAATCTTGCCTCATTTATTAAAGGCAACCAAGCTCTCTATTTATATGACAAGACTCATCTTCACTCCTACTACTTTATTATACACAAAAAAGGTGCAAAAGGACACTGTACACAGATATAAATGCACAGCGTATGCGTTCAGGGATAGACATCACATAGGCTTTATGTGCCTATGTGTCGGTAAACCATTACCCACACAATCCTTAAGAATTCAGTAACTGAGTGCCTTCAAGAGCATATTTCAAGGGTTTCTTCTGAATTACTCCCATAGGAAAGTGCTTTGCTTTCTCAAAGAAAGAGATAAAAACTAATTTCTATAGGAGACGAGATGTTTTTGTCTTTTTTAGAGAGCCTACCATGATAGAAATCCGGCCACTAACCATAAGCAAAAATGGAACAAATGTTGATATGCAACCAAGAGGCTCTCCTCATGATCACTGCTGGAAAGAAACCTCTCTTCTCCTTTTTCATTTTTTGGAGGAGGTGTGGGAATAGTAAAGAACCCCCAAGACATTCCCAAAGTCTGCTCTGGATTTGAAAGTACATTTGTTTTCAAAGGGGAAAAAAATAAATTCATGATGCTTGCTGCTGAACAGCAAGTCCAAGAGTTTAAAAGAAAACCACATGAGTTTGGTTCCCAAACCACTCTGGACACTGATCAGAAACTTCAACTCTGCAGTGTTGTTCACTGCCACCACAAACCGTATTTAAAAGCAAGGCTGGCACCACAGCAGAATGCAAGTCAGCTCCGATTGCATTTACTCATAGAGGCTCATAGAGGCTTTTGCTGCTTCTTGGGTAACTGCCATCATGAACCTTTCAATTCTGGACAAGATGTTCCACAAGAGCTAAACTCAGAGATTTAGTTAGTATTAAGGTTGTATTTAAGTCTGGTGACCAGAAGTGAGAGAATATTCAAAAGAACATTACTTTCAGCAAAAACTTTGCAGAAAAACAGATAGATTTTACATCATCCCGCTTAAAAGCAAACCTCCCTGCCACAAACTGTAATGCCTTTTGGCTCTAGTCCATAGCTGATACAATAGCCCATGACCACGTATTTGAATTTCAAGAACTCTAAACTCTACGGGTCTTTGGTATTCAGGAGTTTCAGTACAGGTACCCTCTGATGTAACTATAAGCAAAAGTGACCAGTTGTGTCAGGCTGCCTAATAAATTAGGCTGCAATGCCCCTAGAGACTAAAACACAGCCATAACTTTACCAACCTCAGGGATTAAAAAAAAAAAAAAAGAAAAGATCTAAGAAAACATGGTTTATTTCCAGTTCCTGCAAGCTGATGTGTAGTAATCTGAAGCAAGACAAAATCCACTTCAGGCAGACTGGAGAATTTCCACTGTGCCTCTGAACTGCAGTGTGACTGGCAATGTGCCTGCATTGCTGGCTAGCACTGGACTTTTTTCCCCTCCCAACAAGTTTATGAGCAGCAAGACAAAATGCTTTGAACATCTTGCAGCTTAACCAGTCCCAAAAAGAGGCTCTACATGGATGACACTTGGAAGGTTCATCTCTTCTCCCAACTATTTCCTGAGTTCAAACCACAAATGATGCTGGAGAGGAGCACAGTGAAGCCAGACTATCTTCCTGCCAAAATACGGAGTGCTTTAGGAAGTGAACGTTTACTCAATTTTCATCCAGTATCAAACAGATTCAGAATAAACCTAACCTGTCCACAAGGACAGAGGCAGATTAGAAAGAGATAAAAATGTAAGGATACCACTGAATGAAAGTGCCTTCACGCAACACCACCAAATTCCCTAATAGTAATGACAAGCTCTCAGGTGACTTAAAATGAAATTCAACTGATGAAAGCTTAAGTTAAAAAGGAGAAATGACAAAATAGCTTCAAAGGTAGACACACCCCCATTCAGCTACTCTCAATACAAGACTTTGGGCAAGAAGATGGGAAAAATGTTTAGGTGGGAACCTCTCCAGCTCTTCCTTCCCCCCATCCCACATGACAATGCGTAAAAGCTCATGACTCCCACCCTAATGGTATCTGCATTCAAGATTGTCTGAACTACTGATGTTCAGAACTGTGCTAATCAGAAGGAATAACAACTACAGCAGCCGTCACTCACTGAAGTTCATACTTTGGCAGTGCCAGTTGAGCGACAGCAGATCCCCACCAGCCACAGCAACGAACGCTCCTTGCTACATTTTAATATTCATTCTGTTTACTTCTCTTTGTATCCACCTCCCCAAGAACAAGATTAAATAGTCAATTTCCACCTAAACTTTGAACACCAAGGAGAAATCTCAGCAACTACACAACATTTCATTATAACCAGTTAACTTGAGATTCAGCATGTTGGTTTGATTAAAAAAATTGAGAATCATTAACTGTATTAATAGACCAATGAGTTAGCTCTCTAAGACCCTCATCCTCACTAGCACACGTGCCCCATATTTCAATATAACCACTCTAAAATAAGCAGCAAGTTGCATCAGGCTGTGTGGCAAAGGAGCTTATGAATTAATACAAACTTATGGGCAACTTCCAAAGACCCCAGAGATCACCCCTTAGGAACCTTCCAGTTTATGCTTTGGAATCCTCTCACTGAAAGAGTCTTTACCTCCATTCTTAAAAAGCTCCATCTACACAAAGATCTGGTCACAGAAACACTGCATATGGGAACTAATGTTCCAACTTTGGCTTTGAAGATACAGATTAAAGTTCATATGGGAACATTAGTCTTAATGTTCCCATATATTAGTTCTAATGTTCCCATATGAACTAATATAAACTTTAAACTGTGTCTTCAAAGTCCAAGCTGCCTCATCTTGTCAACTGTCACCTTCCATTGAAGTCAGTTTCCAAGAACTTCTGTGTTTCTTTACCAATCATCACAACGGCCTTTTCTATTTGAACAAAAAATGCTTGGTTGCTATTATCTCCATATTTTAAAGCTTTTAAAGTTTTTTTTTTCTCCTTAAAGAACACAAGAGGTGAGTCTAAAACATTACTAAAGAACTAAACCTTAACTAAGCAAAGCTGTCATGGATCTAAGCTGTCACGGAAATCAGAAGCCGCTGGCCTCGTTGCCTTTTGTGTTTGTTTTTTGGAACCTTGATTGTTTTTCTTCTTCTCTTCTTTTTGTTACTCTCAATGGCTTTTACTAGCAACTCATTTCCAAGAAGGGTTAAATATTTCATTTGTGTAAATCCCACTAGGAACCTGGCATTTAGAAGTTATTTTTAACAATTTCAACCAGGACTTTTCCTTGTCTAGCTAAACTGACATAAAAACATGTGTGACACCCCTGGACTCTCGCATTTAGGCAAGCGTTGTATAGAGAACGTTAAGATTCAAACCATGACTGCTGTTTATATGGGGCAATGATCATAATTAATCACTGCTTAGTGATGAACACAGTGTTAACACTGAACAAACAACTGCTTGTGACCACTTAGTGCAAAGGGATTCTAACTCACAGTCAGGCCAAACAGTGCTCTCAATAAAACTAGGCTGAAAACTGCATTTCATCATTTAGTTCTGCACATTGTCTACTGCGCACATTTGTATGGGAAAGGATGCGGCCAAGTTTTAAACCCCAGAATCAATATGCTTATAAAATGACATTTTCTTTAAAATGTTCTGCCCTCATAATACTAGAGTGAACTTCTAGATATAAAACACAAGCTTGGAAATATTTTCATGATATTTCAATGTAACCTATGTGAATTACAGGACCTAGCACAAATGTTTTTGTAAAGTACCTCCATTTGTCATGATATTTTTAGCATCATTAAATCAAGGCTCCATATTACCAATTATTTACTATTTTACAATGCTGCCAGTCCCTTCTTTCCCTAAACCGCCCCCCAACAAGGTTTTGAGAGCTCCTTGACAATACTTATATGAAGTATAAACTTCACACTAATTGCGTTTACGCGCTTGGTTACCAACTAAGCTAGCAAGGCGAACGGCCTGTTCGCTCTGGTGCGTGATCCCATGGACAAAGTATGCATCGTGACAGCCATTTAGAGAAACCACTGCCCCAAACCACCCCCGCCTTCCGCAGGGACAAAGGCAACAGGGTTAAGTGACACCGCGGGATCGAGCCCCTCTCCTCCTTTCCGCCCCCGCACTGACGCGGGTCTCGCCGGTTTCAGGCGCTGCTGCGCGGCCGCGCGCGGAGGCCTCGGCACCCACC